>CM060091.1:19186625-19615658 GCA_030522485.1 Stenchaetothrips biformis
ATCCAATACGGCCTGTCGGGAATGTTGCGAAGCGGCACGCACGCCTCCAGCTGATGAAATTGCGGAAAGTGGCCCGCCGGCTTCACGGACCAGTAAGGTTTCTGACCATTCCGCCCCTGCCTCATCTTCAAGCAAATGCCGCCATGACCCCTGCGCGGTTCAATGATTTGCTGCGGGAGTTCATGGGGCCTTTCTTCGAATTAGTGGACGCGCACTCAGCACTGACAGCAACCCACCGTGCTATAGGGAGGGACGGCGTGCACGTTACTCCTCTAGGAGTACAGGTTCTCAAGAGTCTCCTTTAAGACACTGTGGTTTTAAGACCTTTTTCGTTGACACTATTTTAAAGAGGCCAATGTCAAATAACCTTTTTTTCTAAAGACGTCCTCATAGACGTCGGACGTGGGTTAGCGAGTAGTAATATTGAGGCTGTACTAGCTCAAGTATTTTGTTTTTACTCATGTATCGTTCACTGATTCATTTGCCATAAAGTGAAATATTACATATGGTTTGCTGGGTACGCTATACGTGGGATCTGATTTTATATACATGGAGACTATGTCCAGCTTTGGTTGGTAACATCACTTATGTGTCACTAGGAAATAAAAATATTAAATGAATAAAATCTTGTCTTTTTAACACTGCCAATCCAAGTTAAGACAGTCTTACTCTATTTTGTGCGAATCACGTTGTCTCACGCTTACAAGTGTGAGCCACGTTTGTGCCACGCTTGCAAGTGTGAGACATCATTTGTTTCACACCTAGAAGTGTGAGACACGGTTTGTCCCACAATTGCTGCCTATGGTTCCCTGTCGTTTAATGCCACAGGACCCACGCTCGTAAGACTGAGACAAACCGGGTCTCACGCTTGCAACTGTGAGACATACCGTGTTTACATTCAACTAAAATTTTTCAACCAAGTTTTAATCCTTTTCCATGTTTTCAAAGGCGGTAGCTCACATGTGTCGTTAAGGCTGCTGGTTCCACGGCGCCCAACGCTGAAGTCCGTTTCGTTATAAGTCCGAGACTTAGAGAGATAAGGGACCACGAGGCCCCCGTCCAGGCGTGGTGATTTTTCGAGACGAAAGGATCTCTGACCACTTATCTACTTGGTGTCCGGGACTTCTGACTTCGAGGTCGGGTTGCAAGGCTGTCGGTCTATCTTAAACCAAGTTTGGTCAAGTTTCGGTGAACGTTTTGCCCAGAATGGCGTCGAAAAGCTGCATCTTTAGACTTTTTCTGCTGATTGGATAATGTTTATTGCCATCCTAGACAAATTGATGGACCAAACTTGGTTTCCGCACAGGCGGGGGCCTTTTAAACCCGACACTGAATTCGAAAGTACGAGACACCGATTACATTCGTGGTGAGAGCTCCTTTGGCCTTAACGACACAAGTGAGCTACCGCCTTTGAAAACATGGAAAAGGATTAAAACTTGGTTGAAAAATTTTAGTTGAATGTAAACACGGTATGTCTCACAGTTGCAAGCGTGAGACCCGGTTTGTCTCAGACTTACGAGCGTGGGTCCTGTGGCATTAAACGACAGGGAACCATAGGCCATGCCATAGGCAGCAATTGTGGGACAAACCGTGTCTCACACTTCTAGGTGTGAAACAAATGATGTCTCACACTTGCAAGCTCAGCCAACCAGCTAGGGCGCGCCCTTCCGTCGAACCGAGTAGGCAGCTCCGCTTCGCTGCGCCGGCATTTCAGTTCGACACACTGTTATCCAAGTTGCGATACTTTCAACACAAAAACGTGCGATGCTAGCCAAAATGTGATTCCCTCGTATCATCGCTCTCCAGATGCGATGACTTTTGTATCACAAAAATTTGCAATGATCATCGCACATTTCTGCAATGATAAAAGGAATTATTGCACAAAAATGAGATAATGGCAACATAAAATCTGCAATCATTTAAGTTTTTTGCAATGATCATAACAAAATTATGCGATACAGCAGATCATCGCACCTTTTTGCAATGATCATCACAGAAAGGAGCGATGAAATTTGTATTGCACTGAAAGTGCGGTCTGCATCGCAAGTGGAATAACAGTGCAGGGGCCGATACCAGCTTGGCCAGCCGGCGGATTCTTCTCGGGCCTTCTTCGGCCCTCGCACCAGACCTGGCTCGGCCCCATCGGAGGCCGTCTCTCGGGCCCTCGGTCCTCGCACCTCATACCCCGTGGAGGTAAAGCGCAAACTTATTGATGTAACATCAGGACTGAGGCCCGCTCTTGTGTTCGCACTGTGCCAAAGTTAATGTGCAAAACATGGCCACAAATTTTCACAATACATGAAGGCGGGCTCACAGACCCCCCTTCCGACCCCTCTTTGTAAAGGTCTTGCCGAGACCTTTTGAAACCTGCAATAAATTTTTTTAGTCGGTCGATCCCCTTTTTTCAAGATCCTGATTCGGCCAACTGATGAAGTCGGGCTCCTAGACCCCCCTTCCGACCCCTCTTTGAAAAGGTCTTGCCGAGACCTATCGAAATTTGCAATAAAATTTTTTAGTCGGTCGATCCCCTTTTTTCAAGATCCTGATTCGGCCAACTGATGAAGTCGGGCTCCTAGACCCCCCTTCCGACCCCTCTTTGAAAAGGTCTTGCCGAGACCTATCGAAATCTGCAATAAAATTTTTTAGTCGGTCGATCCCCTTTTTTCAAGATCCTGATTCGGCCAACTGATGAAGTCGGGCTCCTAGACCCCCCTTCCGACCCCTCTTTGAAAAGGTCTTGCCGAGACCTATCGAAATCTGCAATAAAATTTTTTAGTCGGTCGATCCCCTTTTTTCAAGATCCTGATTCGGCCAACTGATGAAGTCGGGCTCCTAGACCCCCCTTCCGACCCCCCTTTGAAAAGGTCTTGCCGAGATCTATCGAAATCTGCAATAAAAATTTTTAGTCGGTCGACCCCCTTTTTTCAAGATAAAGGGTCGAAGTTGATTATGTTAGTTAATTCGGGCCGAGGTAGCCAATTTGCAGTTAAAATTTTGGTCAGGGGTCGTAATTGATTTCAGTTTCGTCATCAGCAACTTCAAAAACTTAAGAAACCATGTAAAAATGTCTCTAAAATATTAAGTCACTAAAAAGTTGCACTTTTTCTGCCGTTTTTTTAGTGTTTTTGCGTTAGTACGACTGAATGAAATGAGATAGAAAGCTGAATTTTTGCGTGGGGTGAGCTAAGGACATACCTAATAACCCTGCAAAATCTCAGACAGATCGGCCAAGCCGTTCAGGAGGAGTAGTGCTGACACACAGACACACACACGCACGCACGCACGCACGCACGCACGGACAGACAAAACTTTCCAGCCCCAGTGGAGTAACTGGCTTCGCTAATCGCTCAGCCAATTACAGGAGATATGACAATGGTGCTGCAAGTCGGACACTTCCATTCCAGTTAGAATTCTATGTATACAGTTTGTCAAACCACTATTTTCACTAACTCTGGGTATAATTTTCACAAATTTATTATTAAGAACGTCTTCGCCGTCTAGTGGCCGGATGGATTCACCATCTGATGCAATCAGAACCGTTTTATCAAGCACTGAACATGTTTGTGAGTTTAACAAGAAATACAAGGGTTTGATTGCGAATACTGTCCATTTATTTCCCGCTGTAGTAATCGGAATGTTTAGCGTAATGGCGAGACTGGTTTGACTGATAAGATTACATTGTGCCGATTTCAAGAGGTAGTACAAATCAATTTTATCATAAGGTATAGCTAATTTCAAGTCGCCTGCATTTAACAAGATATTCTTTTGGTTTAGGATTCTCTTAAGTTCTCCTTCTGAAACAGCAAGCCGATCCAACATATTTGCCTGACAACTGTAATATACTGATTTCATCGCCAATAGATGACTCTGAAGCATTTGAATCATTGATTGCAATTGAATCGTCATAAGTAATTTATGAAATACAATATCTCCATCAGTCTGAGAGTCATTGAGTGATTGTACCAGAACGTTATACGCTTTTGTGTACTGAGACATCATTTCCTGCATAGTTTTAGATAATCCTTGTATTTGAACAGCATGAGTATTAGTAACCGAAATTAAATCTTTAGTTTTATTCCTAATTGCGCCAACATCGTTTCCAAGACTATTTAGGTTTTCAATAACCGCGTTTAGCATATCATCTGTCACTGTTCCTTCAACGAAATGCCTGATTTTCCCCAAAAACGGAAGCAATGACCTCCTCTGTCTGTTTGCCTGCTGGACCTAGTTTTGCAAATATTTGGGAAAGTTCTCGAATAATCTGTGTACTAGTTTCATGGAGGCCTTCAATTATCTGGCAAACCTCTTTATTACTTTTAATGTCTTTACATGTCACTATATCTGAATACTCAATAACTGTCATTGATGGCAAGTTAGCGGTCAAGTTTATTTGGATAAGGTCAGTGGCAATAAGCAGGTGAGGTAGGGCTTCTATCTGGATCCCCTTGGATTGGACGATCTCAACTGCGACTGCATCACCGCGCACATTGTGCGGCGTCAGAGCCACACAAGCCAAAACCCACCACCAAGCGAACATCTACATGGAGAAAGAATTGGATACAATTAATATTTAATTCATTGATTTAACATAATTTCCCCAAAGAAAATTAATATTTGGAACAAAATAAATTCATAATAGATCTAATTTAGATACGAAGAGAGCAAAAGCATCTATTTAAGTTTTTGCAGTCGTCAGGAAATCACCAGTGATACATATGAATTACGACCGGAGTATTTTGAAAAATTTTAATTAGAAGATCAATAGTTAGATCTAATGGTATAGAATCGAGGCCAGCAGCGATGCGGGGCATGGCAATCTCACAGATATTATTGTAATACATGAAATCTCTCAGTGCGAACAGTGATTTCTCCAAATCCTCAATTGTAGGTTTATGAAAACAACGATCCTTTGTAATTAAATTTATAATAAATCTAGTATCTCGCCAAAGTGCTACCAAACCACCAACATTTCTCTGTGAAGCTAAAATATCAGTCCTCAGATTGAATAACTGCTGGAAATTTACCGCAATTCCACGAGACATTTTTGCGTCTCTCGAAATGCAATGGACTAGACTAATATAAGACGGACATAAGAACATGTCACTTTGCACGTGGATCAACTGCATTCTGTATTTATCTGTAAAAGCGGAAAACAAATACACAGAATTACATTACAACACAACAACAAACAACGGTCAGCGCACCAACTTCAAACGAAAATGCAATGAACGAAATCAATTAAACAATTAAAAATTTATCTTTTACGTTTCTATAAGCAAAATAAAATTATCGGGATGTTCACAGTGTTTGCGCCTCGGAGTATCGAAGAGTAGTTTTGAATATTCGCGCTGTCGTCGTTCAGTTGTCGCCGAGACAGCGTCCCTTCGCGCGGCTAGTGGGTTGCGTGCGTAGTGCCAACTTCTACTGGAGCGGATGCTGTGCGGGGCATGTAGTTCTAGGTTTAAAAGGAATTATGGCTAGTCATCCCTGCTATGTTTACATCACGTCGGTTTGTGGCGTGTAATGTTTATATTCTATGATGGTTAATTATACCTGATTCATTCCGAAATATTTATAGTTAAGTAAGTATGTGTTATACGTTGGTAGTTATCATCTGCTCTCCCGCGAATGTCTGTTCTGGAGATGGCCCCGGCGCCAGTCCGAAACCCTTACTATGCACAAAGTTGGTTCCACGGGGGCCCTGCATGTTGGACTCGGCAGTGTTCGTCGAGCTTGCATCGTAAAACGTGTCTCCTATCAATGGCTGCTCCGTATGTGCCTGTTCCGCATGTGGCTATTGCCGCTTACTTTCTAATTCCTAGGGGGCTCCAGGGGGTGCCTGTAATTGTATGCGGACACTGTTTCGCGCGCGCGTCTAGTGAGCGCCGCTTTAAGAGGTTTGCGCGGCTTGCGCGTGACTGGCGTAGCGGAAAATTTCGATTCCAATGTCATCCCGTAAGTCCGGACCTTATGGGTAACCCATGGTACCTATGCGCCGTATGCGGGATGTCGACCTGTGTAAGTAGTATTCTGTTGCTGCGGTAATTACCGTCGAAAATCATTGTCGTAACCTAGTACTGGTAATCTTATACAGGTACGGTATGGAGTTATACTCCCCGCCGCACCTGCCGCAGTACAAGAGTCCGCCCCCGTCCCGTCCATGGCCTCTCCAAGGCCCCAACCCTTGGAGGAGGTTATTCTGGGGCCGGGGTGCGGCCCGTGCTGGGCTGTAGAAGACGAGCTCGATGCAACTGACCCCCTAGGGGACCTAAAAATGAAGTTGGAGGAAGAGGAAATTATCGTTATAGACTGAAGGAGCAAAATTTTATTTGTAGTGTTTTGGTGATTTTAGTGTGTTTATGTAAGAGTATTGTAGATTTCATTCGGTTCAAAAGTTATATTTCGTTTCTGTAATTTAATTTAGTATAAATCCTGGTCTAAAACTCCTTTTTTTTTTTTTTTTTTTTTTAAATTTTGAATTAAAATTTTTGTATTTTTATTTACAGCAGATTTTGTTGTTGTTTTTATTTCTTGAAGGCCTGCTCTGTTGTTGGTGGCTGCGCTATCTAGCGAAACGTGTTGGTTCGTGGAAGTGGAGTGCTTAGTCTGCTAGACGATGTTGGAGTGAGCGCGCTGCTAGTGCAGCCTGGCTAAGGCGGGATAGAAAACCATTTTTGCTTATGCTAGTCTCCTGCGCTCCGCACGGCGTGCATGGACGCGTTCTGGACCACTCTGGTCAGTGTATCGGCGGCCTCAGGGCTGGAGAGTAAGGCGTGTACTTGTGACGAGAGAAAGGGAGAGGGAAAAAAAAAAATTTCAGTTAAGATGAGCGCGCAGCCGCGCAGCCTTGCTGCAACTTATACTGCGCGTGCTGTGGAGAGCACGCGGCCACCGGAATAGCGGCCGTAAGCCACCGTGTCAATGCGGCTGGTCCTGGTAAGGTAGACACGCTGCAGTTTCTTAAAGGTCCTTTGTACCTTCTCCCAACGGTCATATCAATTCATTTCGCAGCCCACTGCTTCCGCGCCCCTATCGGGTGCGGGTGGTGTGGGAGGGCCTACCCGCTAGTGGTGGATGCGATCGCCTGCGTGCGGAGGCACCGCCTGAGTGAGTGTATTATAATAGTATATAATAGTGGATTACATATCATTGTAGTTTTATACATCTCTAGATTATCCCGTATACAGCCGCTGAAGCAGCACAGCGCATTGCACGGCTGTGCGACTGCTTAGTATCGGGTGGTCGCGGGCGGGGGAGGCTTCCCCCCCAATAGCTAGACATAAGAAGAAAAAAAAGGGGAAGAAAGAAGAAGGAAGAGGAGGGAGAAATTTTTTTTTCTAAAACTACCTTTTTTTGTTTTTCGGCCCAATAGACCTTCTAAATTAAACTTTTGATTCCCACCTTTGTGTCATTATTTTAGCAATCCCTTGTATATAATATATATATCCTACTGCACAAGTTAAGCTCATTCAGGTTTCTTATATTTACTCATGGTTTACTCATTGACGATAATTATTTATCATTTGTCGAAATTATCCATATTTTGTAAGCTCTAGTAATTTCCTTTTTAAATTATTTTCCCCTGTTACTTATTCTACTAGTATGATTTATCAGTTTCATTTATTCTAAATTATTCATTTCTTTGTATTCACTTAACACAATTTTTAAATCCGATGCCGCGGGGTTCTCATACAAACACGCTTTGTTCGCTTAACACTCTCATACGACCACATTGTTGAGAGTCCATGCGGCAACATAACCCTACAACATGTCGACCATTGTGCAGTTTTGTGTGGCTACCTACTTCATCGTACCGTTGCACCAGATGCGATTGAAGATTTGCGGTAGTTGTTTCGTATCTGTGCAATCTGCGGCTCCAACAAGCTTCTACCACCAGTACGCGTTGGCTGCCTGCGCCCGGCATTCCTTTGCGACATACTTGATTCCGGCTACGCAGGCTTCAGCGTACATTTGTTCCCTATGTGATGGTAGCTTGTGTGTGAGTAAAAAAATATGTTTTTGTTTTGGTTGGGTGTGGCTATTATGTACTTAGTTCGGCGGGTTGATTTATTTTGTAGGTGATCTTTGAAACTTCGATAGAGTGCACCTCCGTCTGCTCCGCCGGGCATGTGTGCCTGCAATGCACACAGCCCCCTGCCCCTAGCGGATCGGACTCTGCAGGCAGCGGTGTCCCTGATGTCTCTGGCTGTCCTCCCGTTAATCCCCCCAATGTCACCTCCTCCACCTCAAATTCTGTGCCTGAGCCAGACTCCCAGGTTTTGCCGGACTCACTTTCCCCTGTCCCTGATAGTATTAAGGAGGAAATATAAATGGAGGAGGTTGACCTTCCTAATTAGTTTTGGCTTAGCTTTTAATTTGGATTGAATTAATCTATTATCTTTAAATTTCATAAGTCATCTCAATTATCATCGAGCAATATTTATTTGACCCTAATTACTGAAGGCCGTTCCTAATTCTCTTAGTTCAGTTCCGATACTCCTATAAATTATCATTCTAGTATCTTTATCATTTCTTTCCGTTTTCTAATTATCCTCATTTTCGGCCTGGGTATCCTTGTTTCCCCTTGTTAATTAATTATTCTCTTTTTATCACGACTGTCTTTCATAATCATTCATTAACATTCCTTTTGTTTTTCACATGTGCTAGGCGCCCCTGGGCAACCTAACCCTAAAAGATTTGAGAGAAAAGAAGATAAACAAATAGAAGAATGAGAGATCCAGTTGCAAATCGTGGACGCAATAAGTCAAGTAATTGAATCAAATTTATCGTGTAGGCCTACACTATAGGTAAAGTACTAAAGAGAAGCTAAGTTGGACATCAAAACTCACCGAAACTCTTTTACACTAACTTAAATTTTAGTGGTACCGCAGTCTTTATTCTCATTCCTAACTTACAGTAAAGAAGTCCAACTTAGGTCTAAAGTAATTTAAGTCGAAAGAATTAAAATTTATATGATTTGTAATTAATTAAGATTTGTCCACTTTGATTTATGGTAGCATATTACACATAAATTTGAAGGCAAAGTGCCTGAATAGAAGTAAGAGTGATAGCAAGTCAGGCAAGTCTTTTGTCTGACATCTGCATCAATAAGGTTTACAGGTTTACCCTCATCTGAAGATATCCCTGAAGAAGAATTTGAGGAGACTGACTGCTGTCTGGGACGTCTATCCGACTGAAAAGACAACCATGGGAACGGAATACTAACTCCGTCCACCTGAACCAAGAAAACATTAGTGTTCACCTTCTTAAAATACGTTTTCCTTTTTATTTTACTTTTCATATGATTTACATGAGTTAACCTGTTTCTTACCCTACCGTTAGGTTCCTTGAGTCCGACTATATAAACTAATTTTGAAATTCTTTTCTTTACAACTCCTAATTTATATTTAGGTTGAAATTTTAGGGGATTCGATTTTGTAGCTTTTCTCTCTTTGAATACAAACACCGCTTGCCCCTTGGCAAAGGAAACATCACTTTTATTCTTATCATACCTCTTCTTGTAAGTAAATCTAGCGTCAGCCTGACATACTTGTGCTTGGCTTCGTATTAATTGAAGTGTTCTCATTCTCTGTTGTAGCGTTTGTTGTTGTGGAAGGGCCGATTTAAGAGTTGCTGGGTCGTCAAGTATTCTACCAAAACAAATCTGATGTGCACTTAATTTTGTTGACAAACCTGGCATTTTGTTGAGATGGAACTGGATAAAAGGTAAGAATTCATTCCATATCTTAAATCTTGACTGCTTATTATCAATTAAAAACCTGAGCGCAGAAACTACTCTTTTCACCTGTGACTCTACTCTACCACTAGAAAAATGAGCATAGCTGGGGCTTACAATAAGTTCAATACCTAATTTTTCAAGAAATGCTTTCATTACTTTTGATTTTGATTGAGGGCCAGCATCAATATGCAAAGTCCTGCATAGACCATACATTGAAAACCATTCCATTAGACCCTTAATAAGATTATCTGTAGTAGCCTTGTCACAGGCTTTTAATAAAACTAAGTTAGAAAAACTGTCACTTATAACTAACATTGCTTATATTTAGGATGCCCACTATGAATATGAGTGAAGTCAGCATTTATGTTTTCAAACACTTCAGTTGAAATATTCGGTTTCAATTTCCCATAATTCTTAAATGCTAATTTATGCCTACTACAAACCACACAAGATTGAATATAATTAGCAACCCATTCTTCCATATTAGAAAAATAGTAGTGTCTACGTAAAACTAGGAGCATTACACTACGTCCACTATGTAAACTTAGATCGTGAAAGAGTTTTATCAAACTGTGTATAAGTGAGGCTGGGACAACTGTTCTAGGTTGCTTTGTGTTAGTTACGAGTAAGCCTTTCTTCAATGCAAACTTAGGGATGCCCTTAACCCTTTCAGTTCTCAACGTTGGGTTACCTTCATAGTCAAATGTAGATATAATTCTAGGTAGCTGTGGATCTTCTCGTTGAGCTGCAATAAAATGTGAAAGCGCTGGTATTCTGCTGCTCTGATAAAAATCAACGATACGCTTACTCTCTAATTGTTGTCTGATTTCCATTAATATTTAAACAAGCATGTTTTGAGAGATTATGTTTGTGCATTTAGCACACAAACATGTTCCTAAAAGGTTGTCACAGTGGTAATTACCATTAATTAATAGGTTAGGTAATGTCTCTAAGAGTAGAGTTGCCATAATAGTATTTTCACAGAATTTAACTTTTAAACAGCCTTTCACAAAGTTAATATCAATTTCATTTAGGTCATTGGCCTGCTTAGCCCTACTTTCTGCTGTCACTGGATCCTTGGCTTGAGAGATAAATTTATGTTGAGCATTAGACTTGGCCATATTACTTGCCAAAGCATGTGTGACAGAGGAATAGCAATAGTTATTTACAAAAATTTTAACTGGGGACGAGTTAGAAAGAAAATAATAACTGCCTATGAAGCTTCTAATAATTTTGTCACTCTTTGTGGTACAGAACTTTCTCCAGAAATCAACACTGTCACTCAACGTCTTCTGCTGCTGTATGGCCTTCGCCGAGGCACCGCCTTCCACCGCTCCGGCCTGCTGCGCCGAACGGTCGAAATCAGTTCGGCTCCGCTGCTCTCCCTCTCCTCGGCTGCCACCCGAGGAGTGGGGGCCGTTCGGGGCCTCACTTCGTCGCTCGCTCGGCTCCGCCGGAGGCGAAGTCCCTTCCACGCGCGCCTCGCTAGCCTCGCTAGCCTCACAGCCAGCTGTTTCGCCAGGATGAGAAACTACGCGCGCGCGTGCCTCGGTTGCAGACGACGTAGACTCAACGAGACTGGACTTCGGATGTTTACCAGCTTGGCTCTGCCGTACTTCACCGGCTTTGCTATTACTATTGGGGAGCTGAGGAGCAGAAGGATTAGGGTGAAGACTCTGCTGTTGGAGCTTCGCAGCACGGCGGGTTAGTACTGGGAAAATATCATTATTTACCAACTTAGTCACAAGGCTGTCAGGGATTTTAACATCATCAGCTGAGGCTTTTGGAGGTTCTAACCTAGACAATGAGTCTGCCACTTTGTTTTGTTCAGATTTAATAAACTCAAATGAAAAATTAAATTGAGACAAATAGGCTATAAATCTATCGAAAGGCGGTTTTGGATTTTGCATAGCCAAGAGGTATTTTAGACTTGAGGCTTTGAGACAACGGTGAATTTATTAAGTAAAAGTAATTCATAACTAAAATAGCGAATAGATTCAAACAATGCCAATGCTTCTTTATGATAAGCACTATAAAGACTGTATCTGCCTGTAATAGCTTGACTGAAATATGCAACTGGTAAATATTTATCTTGTCGTTTTTGAGCCAACATTGCTCCTAAGCAATCCTTTGAAGCGTCGATAAATAGTTTTGTTTCTAAATTTTCATCAAAGAGAGCCAGAGTGGCTTCTGAAAGGAGGTGATTATATAAACTTTCGATAAATGCTTTATCCTTATCGGTCCAGACAAACGGTAATTTCTCTGAAACCATATCATTATAAATTTTGGTTTTGACTGCAAAGTTTTTAATATAACGCCTAAAATAACTGAAGTAGCAAATTGTTGATTTTAGTTGTGCAATATTCTTAGGAGTTGCTAGAGAGAGAAGGGGACGGAAGCGAGAGGGGTCAGGTCGTACCGACTCCCCTGCTTTTATAATTAGACCCAGACAAGGAAGTTCATTTTTAAACAAAATAGCTTTACTGGGATTTAACCTCAAATTGTTATCTTTCATTCTCTGTAATGTTTTCTCAAATAAGTCAAGCAAACTTTCAAAATTAGCTGCCCCGATAAGTATATCATCCATAAAATATCGGGAGGGAAGATTTTTCAGAACAGCTGACATTGCCATTTGTGCAAATTGGGGGCTTTGCGATAAGCCCTGGGGAAGTCGACAATAGACAAATGCTTTGTCTCTATGAGTGAAGCCTAGCAGCGATTTACTACTTTCGGAGATTTTAATTGTGAAAAAATAATTTACTACATCCATTGTACAAAGGAGTTTCTTATCTGCAGCATAGGGCAAAATATCTTGAATTGTATAACTTTTAAAATTTGGTTTTTCTAACGTTTTGTTTAAAAGTCTGGAATAAAAAAGGACTCGCCCAAGGGGGCGTTCTGGTGTTGAATCTCTCTTTTCAATTACAAAGAAAGGGAGGGTGACTGTACTGGGGCCTTCTTCCACAACACCCCACTGAATTAATTTATTCACTTCGTTATCAGCAATAATACGCTGTCTTGAAGAAAGAGGCCATTGTCGTCTAAAAATGGGTGTTGGTTCTTTTTGTTGCAGTTGGACCGTTACATTTGGAATCGTTTTACCCGGATGTAGAGAATAACCGAAGACATCAGAGAATTTATTGAGTCCAAAGACATCAGAGAATTTATTGAGAACCTGTTGGACTAATTCTTTTTGGGTTTCGTCTAAATCCGAATTGTTTAACGATGGTAGTGCTGGACGACCTTCGTCATCCAGAACTGCATTACATGGAAGCTCCTCGCCTTCAATTTCGTCAAAAAGGAAAATATCGTTATCTACTGCAAATTTTATATCTGCTAAACTGGCGTTTGTTAATCGAGACTGTTCTATTCTAGCATCATCTTCTGTGACAAAAGCAACAATAGAGTCCTTTGGGACAAGGACATCAACAGCACCACAATTAAACACCGGAACGAAAGGCTCTTCTATGACTACGCACTCAATGCTGAATACTGTCGGATCACCTTGAACCAACACAGGAGAAATAACGGCAGGTAAAAATTCATGATTATTAATTCTAACCATTTCGTAATAGTTTGAGGCAATGTAAGTGTCCTCTGCCGCCACCAGCTGTCTGCCAGTGTCGGTAGAGTCCTCGCTCTAAAGGCATGAAAAAACTGGGTTTCGGTTTAGCCCCGTTAAATCAGGGATTCTGGGGATTTGAACGGTTTGGTTATTTATTTCAAAAGTGGCTGTTTCAGTTTTCCATGAGATTTCGGATTTATACTTTCTAGTAAAGTCATTACCCAATAGTAAATCGATGTCGTGTGGTAATTTTGCAACAATGACTGGGTGCCGCACTTTGACTGTACCCACTGTAATTTCTGGGTAATAGATACCGTCTACTGGCAAAAATGAACCATTAGCCACCCTAAGTTTAATCTTTGCTGGTTTTAACGCAGTGGTGTCTGTGCACCATTTACTGTGGAGAATTGTACGTACTGCTCCCAGGTCAATTGCAGAATTTAGTTTCAGTGAATCTACTTGGAGTTCGATTTTAAAAAGTTTCCCTGCGTCTCCCAAATTTGACAAATTTAAAATTTCCCATTCTTTATCATACCCAGATTTACACCTGTGCTTACTTGCAAGGAAGCCGTCCTGCAAAAAGTGATAAGCGTCACTTTTGGACGCATACTGGCCGCCAAACCTTCTGAGAAAATCTTGACCAAACACTACCGGAACTGATTTTGGCAATTCAGCAACAAGAAGTGGAAAACCTCCCTCAATTTTTCCTGAGATTTGAATAAACTCCCACGCTACCCCTGTAACCTCTTTCCTTTGGTGATCTACTATCACTATTCCATCAGAAGGCATTGGCTTAACCCTATCTCCATCAGCAGCGTGTGCGGCAAGTACAGAGTATTTACTTTGAGGGCTAATTAAACCGACTACTGTTTTTCCACCAATTTTAACTTTTATTGGAAAACAAGTTTCAAGATCATCAATAACTACAGGCCTTCGCCGCGTGGCGAGGTCTTGAAAAATCTCAATTTGCTCTGGTTCATAGTTGCACGAGCACACTAGGATGGGGTCATCTTTCAAGTCCGCGAGCGCATCGGGCTTTCCCCACTCCGCGACGCAGGAGTAGCCACTCTACCTGACTCAGCTGATCGGCGGTGTTCGGTTACTTCCGCGCTCCGCGCCTGATTCCCAACTTCTGGATTCGCGCCTAAGTCGTCCGCTGCTGGTTTCACATGACTTTTACTTTTCCGCAGAATCGTCCGCCAACCGTCGCCACCGGGAACCGGACCCTGAGAAGCTATGGGCTCTGATGGAACTGCCGGCGGCTGTCCCGTGGGACCGTTCGCTGCAACCGGAGCCGATTGGTCGATCGGGCCAATGGCCTGAACCGACGCGACTTCGGCGACACGTGGTGGCGTGGTCACTGCCTGCCCCACGTGCAGGGGCACAAGTGCGTCGTAATGCCCCCCATCGAGCGGGCCTGAAAACCGCATGAACAGTGTACGTACCGGACTTACTGCAGTGCACTGGTAGACCTGCACTCAGTGGTGCCGTCTAAAATAAATTATAGGTCATACGCTGACTGGTTGCCTACCTCCCAGGCGCTCGAAAGAAACACGCATATGTTGGCACTTCTTTATTTACAACCATTTTTGGTAAATGTACAGCAAGCCTTGTTTTCCTTCTCGCTTTGGTCCTAGGCTACGAAATGCTGTAGAATGGTTAGCAAGCCAAATTTTAGCGTAAGTTGTGACATTCAAGTCGAGCACCTCGGGACCATTAATGTTGATGAACATGAGTGAACCTGCGTATGACCTCCAAAAAATTATAGGTCATACGGTACCCTTGATTTTAATTATAGGTCATACGGCGTATGACCGCGTATACCTTAAACGGCACCACTGCCTTCACTCCTCCTTGGACTTGCACTTCAATCCTGAGTTCAAGCACCTCTGCTGCTGCTTGCACCTGCACCGCTGTCGCAAAAACTCCGGGCTTTGCATGCTCTGCACAATAACTTACTCCATCCTCACTTAAAGTATAGTGTTTAAATTGCTCCCAGTTATACGAGATGTATTTAGAAATTAATTCTCTCAAATTAAAGCTACACTTAAAATTACCAAATAAACCAAAAGACAAAGAATGGTAAAAGCATGAACCATCTGCTGGTGCCTTAATTAAAACTAGTTTACTTATGTCCAAAGCCCCATTAATACTACTTTGCTGCTTCACTCCCTCTAAAAATTTTGCAATTTCGGGCACTGAGCCACTCTGTGGTCAAGGCTATTGCAACCAAAGCAGGCTCCCCTGGTCTTTTGACCGCTCCAATACCCACGAGGTTGGCCCCCTTGGCCTCCACGGCCTCGGCCACCCCAGTTTGGGCCTTGGGGCTGATTGCCCCAGGCACCCTGGCCATTCCAAACTTGCAGCGGGCCTGAGTTCAGCCCGTAAGCTTGCTGCGACATGTTACTGTAGCCTCCCCCGAAACCACCTTGGAAATTATTGTAACCTCCCTGAGGCTGCCAACCGCTGTTATAGTAGTGGCTTCCCCTATTATAGCCTCTGTTGTTACGTCTGTAATTGTTCCCACGGTAGCCCTGGCCTCGGCCACCGCCTCTACCTCCTCGGCCTGAGTAAACAACATTCACGTCAGACTGCTCTGTCTTGTCCCCTGCTAATGAAAGATTTTCTAGCTTCTCCATAATCTTTTCTTCTAGAGACTTTTCTTTTGGTTTTCCCAGATTTTCGAGCAAGGCCAAAATCTTACTTTCCTTATCAGTCTTCTCGACTTTCGGTTGCAATTTTCCTAACACCATTTCTTCAATTCTCCTAGCAAGCTTCTCCTCTGTATCGAAACTACCACCGCCACCATGCTTCTTTACAATAGCTCTATTTTCTAGAGCGTCTCGCAACCTCGAAATGAATTCAGCTACTGTTGAGCAAGCAGTGTTTATGACCAACTCCGCATCCTCAGGAGGTAAAATTTCTACCAAAATTTTGACTTTTTCTGCTTCTGTAAGAGTTGTTGTATTTGCTGCTAGTGCTTGTGCCCTAATCACAAAGTCCATTGTTGTTTCTGTTGGTTTCTTTCTAAGACCGAACATTCTGGCTCTAATTGAGGTGCCTGTTCTTTGAGCTGAGAAATAATTCTGCATTGTTCACACTAAATGACCAGGGACAATTTTTGCATCTAGCTGGATGCGGTTTTAAGCACATCTAACTTCGGACAAATTTGTATCCGGCTAGTCATGAATTGTACTTAAAGAGGCACAATATTGTACTTCGAACACGAGACAATATTTGTGATCCAATTGATGGACAATATTGTGCCTCTTTATGTACAATTCGTGACTAGCTAGATACAAATTTGTCCGAAGTTAGATGTGCTTAAAACCGCATCCAGCTGGATGCAAAAATTGTCCCTGGTCATTTAGTGTGTTCTTTTGTACTCTTCCCAAGTTGTCTCGTCTCTTAACGACTCGTGTACCGCTTGCAGGTGCGGCGGCAAGAACTGGCCAACGTACTGAAGGACATCATCGCCCCGGATGCCGTGCTTATCATACACCGCAGCCACATGATCAAGCCATCCCTCTGGGTTATCACTGTCGAAAGGCCTCACTATCGGCTGCAACGATGCTGGAAGATTTTTAGCTGCCATGTCGCGTTTAGTTGTTAGTTTTGCCTGTTGTTCAATGTGGAAAATATATGCGTTTGTGCCGTCAATGAAACGTTGTAAGATTTTTGCTAAGTACTCCTCTGTTTCTGCCTCTGTGTGGTTACTATTCCTGTAAGAGATCAGCTCTTGTTTTGTGCTACGAATTGAGATTGTGCACTCTTGAAACGGGTAGTTGTCGAAGTCGCTCTGCGTGGTAATTACTCTGAGTCCCGGGAGGGTATCTGATCTATATTCTTTAGTCAAAATAAAATCAGGGAATTTAGATGATCTAGTCTTCTTGGGCGTTTGATCCTCGGGTAAAAATTCGACTGGGAAGTTATCGATATTGGCTAAGACTGTCTTTGCAATTGAGGCGCTATCTGCAGCCGTCCACTTTACGTTATTTTCTATGCTAAAGACTGGGCCAGAGCCTCTAAAACCTAGCAGACCACTAATTATCCTGAAATGTTCGTTGTTCATTGCATCTTGTTGTCTGTGTTGGTGCACTGACCTTGATTCAACTCCTGCCGGCGTTGACCGTACCTGCGCGTCCAGAATCCGCGTGGGAGAATCCAACAGGGAAATTTAAGCACCAACTCCTCGCCAAGGTATCACTATCACTGCTCCAATTCACTGAGCGTTTGAGGAAGCACAGTTCACAATTTCACAATCACCATCGCCCGAGTCGTCAAGGGCTGGTCTCCGCGAATTCGCGACCGCGTACTAAGATTTTAACCGAGAGAGAAAAAATTTCGACTTTTAAAGAGAGAGAAAAAAACTGACTCGATTTTCCGGCCGATGCACCAGTGTTTCGGTGGTGTACTTCGGGTATCGAGGGAATCGAGTAGTTAATAGATCAACACTGATTATAAAGTCAACTCACTAGATATATTCTCTCTCTCTACAAGATCGCGAACAATGGTCACACCTGATTCTATTCTAAATCTCTGGACGACTGACTTAGCTATGCCCCGCGGCGGGCTCCAGGGCCCCCTCGCGGACTCGCGAAGGGCCCGCCGCCGGGCGCTACCGCCGCGACTGCTACTACTTCATCGCCGCGCCTAGCTGTCGCGCTCTAGGTGGCGGTTGTTGACTCGAGACGACTCAGCGCGGGTCATTTGAATAGTCCGTCGTAACAGGACCGACGGCGCAGACAGCGCCCAGACGAGGTGTCTGCGAAAAAAACGTAACTATCTCGGGCAGCGAGGCACCGGAGCGTTTCTTTCAACTCTGATCACGAGCGCATTGGGGGGAATTGTAGGGAAAATAATCACTCACTCTATGAGCGGAGAGAAGAAAAATACTAGGTCGTCATTTTAAAAAATAAAAAATAACTCTGTTCAAAAATAAATATAAAATAAAACATTCTAAAAAATGGCAAACAGTGTCTTGCGAAAAATGTTAGTCCTCTCACCAGAACAGCTCTATCGTTTACGGAATGACGTGACGGAGGAAATTAAGAAAAATTTGCAGGAGAAAATGGATTCTAGTCTAAAAAAATCCCAACCAGATCAAAATGAGGAAAAAATTCATCAAAATTGGTAAGAGTATCGAGCTCTCCTGGGAAAGTATCTGACGGCAAAACGAGAAGCGTCTCGAAAAAATATGAATATTCCCATTTTCGAAATAGAACAAGAACAGGAGGTGGAGGAGAGGGAATCCATCCGACCTCGAAAAAATAAATTGGTAAAGAGGAAAATCAAAATTGAAAAAGAAATGGGCGCGCCAATTCTAAAATCAGAAATGAACCCGTTCTCATCAGAGGGAGGTCGCGGTAAAATTCCTCTTCGCTCCCCCGTTCTCCCCGAGGATGTTGACGCGTTTTCGAAGGGTGAACGCGTGGAGCCAGAGTCACCCGCCCGCTCGAACGGGCAACCTTTCGCTTCCCGCTCCCCGCCCCCCGCCTTCTGCCCTCCGCCCTCCGCCTCCCGCCCCCCGCCCTCCGCCTCACGTCACGCGCGGACAGGTCCCTTTTTGGAGTCCTTCCCTTCTTCCTCTTCTTCTTCTTATCACTCTCCTCCCGGCTCCACCCCCCGCCCCCCGCCGACGGCGAGGAGGGAGCCGAGATACCTGCATGGCGTTCCGGTCTGGAGTCTTAATATGCGTCCCGAATTTGATTATGAGGTTGATCATATTCCTCGCGCCGTGCCTATTCCAAAACGCGAGTCCGATGGTGAAAGCAGCTTTGACGAAGTCGACGAGGACGAGGACGAGGAGGACATCCTCGAGTCGGATCGTCGCAGCGAGAGCCGAGAGCGCTCAACGGGCATCAGACAGTCGGGAGGCGGCTCACAAAGACTTGAGCCTGGAAGTTTTATTGGGTTTAGCCAATGAGCGCACGCAAATGCTGCAAAATCAATCGAAAGGAGGAGGGACTCCTCATCGTCCTCGTCATTCGTTTCGAGATGTGAGTTGCATGTTCGCTGGAGACGACGGGTCACGAGAGCATCATCGCCTCGATGCTTTAGGCTTGTATCGCTTCGAGGGAGCCGCCGCCGGCGGAGAGAATCCCTAAGGGGACCCCTACGGCTCGGTCCTTGACACCGCCGCTGGCGCCGCCTCCTTTTCGAACGCTTTTCACTCGACTCCTTATGCAGCGGAGCCCGAGGGCTCCACCCCCTCGGGTACCTTAAATGACGCTCTCAACACCCTGTCGCCTCCAGTGCACAACTCATCGCCGAAAGTACGCCACCTCCGATACGGGCGAGACGTTAAGTGGACTCCTTTGCAGTTAAAACCTCGCTCTCGAGCCAAGAGAACTCGGCGAGACGTGGAGGCGGCGGACGACGCGGGGACACCCTAGCTAGCTAGCGTGGAGGTGAGCCGCGAGGGGAAACGAAGCGGTGCGGCGAGCAGACGGTCGAGGAGATAGACGATTCTTTCTCTGTTCTCTATTCCTTTCTCTCATTCATCTTTCTTCATAGTTCTCTCTCTCTCTCTCTCTCTCTCGGTGAGGCGGCGCGACGGGCTCGGTTGGGCGAGAGGGGGAGGGGAAGCGTTGAGCTGCTCGCCACCCGCTATGCCCAGACCGCGCCGACAGCGGAATGCGCTGACGGAGCGCAGCCGGCGAGGAGAAGAAGATGGCGGACGGCGACGCGCCGTCAATGGCGACACGGTGAGCGCATCCGGGATGCCTGCTCAGCACAACCAGCCGCGAACAGCTCGCTTGAAGCGTCTTCCTGGTGGCGTGAGGCGAGCGACGCGCGACAGTGGCCACGCTGCCGGCTCGCCCTCGCGCGAAACTGTGGTCGAGGCTACTCTGAAAAGATTGTACTATGATCTTTCCGAATCGAGCATCGCTTTTTCCTCGGGACAGAATTTGATGCGAGCGGCGCGCGCTCACGGCATCACTCACAAGGAGGTGGAGGAGTGGCTCTTGAAACAGGACGTGTACACTCGATTCAGACCTGCCCGTAAAAAATATTTATATAATTTTTATAATATTCGTGGGCTTAATGAAGTCTACGAGGCCGATTTAAACGACATGCGAAAGCTCGCTAGTTTTAATAACGGCTACAGCTATTTTATGACGCTGGTGTGTTGTTTGTCTCGCTTCGTGTGGACTTACCCTCTCAAAAGCAAGGGCGGGGAGGAAGTGGCCTCTATTTTCGAAAATCATTTTAAGCAGACTGGTCAGACCTTTCGCCTTCTGCAGTGTGACCACGGTACAGAATTTCTTTCTAAACCTGTTCAGCAGGTGCTTCAGAATTATGGAGTGCGTTTTCGCACAATCGAGAACGAGGGCCACGCCCGTATGTGTGAGATCGTGAATAGGACGCTGAAGACACGCCTTTGGAAGCACCTCGAACACGTCAATTCCTGGGGCTGGCTCGAGCCGCTTAAACAGATTACTTTTAATTACAATCATACAGTTCACCGCACGACTCGGATGCGACCCGCTGACGTGACGGAGAAGGACGTTTTTCGCATTTGGTCTAGCATCTATCTGCGCAACACGGCACCTCATCTTTTGCAGAGTAGCCCCTCGACACGCACCGCGCGGTCGGCTCGCCGCCTCGCTGCCGCGACGCGCCGCATGCACAGCATACACGTGGGCGATTTTGTACGCATTTCTCATTCGAAGAGTTTAATGGAGAAGGGATATTCCGCTTCCTATACGAGACAGGTATATAAGGTGGTGCGCGTGACGCGTTTCTCTCCATTTTACATGTTTACTTTAGCCGATCAAAACGGAGAGATACTCAAGGGAAATTTTTATGCCTCCGAACTAAATAAGGTCAGTGCACCCTCGACTGAGACGGTTTATCGAATTGAGCGAGTTTTACAGAGACGACACCGCAAAGGCCATCAGCCTGAGGCGCTGGTGCGCTGGCAGGGCTACGACAAGGAATTCGATAGCTGGGTCCCTCAGAGCTCACTCTCTGATATTTAGAGCATTTTATAAATCATGTTTTTAACTTTAAGTAGTGATAGTTCCAGATCGTACTTTAGCGAAAATACCGTTGCCTGTTTTACCACTCAATTGACTCGCCCCATTTGTGCACGGACTCAGGATTCCCAGACGCGTTTTGAGGTGGGACTCGCCGAAGTCTTTCTGCCTCCCACATCGGGAGACAGTGTGCACTCGAATATTTACTTGTATTGCGACGTCTCGCAACCTGTTTTGGTATCAGACACAGCCGCTCGTTTGTTGAGAGTCATCTCTTCTTCGCACCCCACCGGACACCACGAATTTTCAACAGTGCACTACGTGCCTCTCACTGGTGTAAATCAACTCAGAAATTTTCTGATACTTTTGCATATCAGAACATTTCTGATGTCTGACTTCTGATGTTTTTTCGGACACCTATTTCTGATGTTTGTGTTTCTGATGCCTCAATTTTCTGATTACTTTAGTTCTGATAACATCGTCTGGATTCATAAAGAAATATATCAGAACAATCAGTTTCTTCTGTAAATATATATTTTGATCTACATGAGGCTCGGCAACGGGGAAAACGTCTTCGGGGGGTCGAAATCGAGTCCGATCCAAATCTGAAGTCCAAATTGAGCCAGCTCGTCATCAGCTCTCAAAAAGACAGTAAATGTCATCCGATTTCATAGAGATAAAAAGTGGCCTAGCCAAATCTTGCAAACAAGACACTCACCAAATTTCAAAATGAACTTAGGTAAACTTTCTATTTTACAGGGATCTCATTTTCTGAACATCAGACATCTGAAACATTTCTGACGATTATATTTCTGATAACTAGCAGTTATCAGAAATCAGATCGACTTATCAGAAACGTCTCTTTTTCTGATGTCTCTATTCTGATAACCTATGAAAGAATCTGAAAACGAAACAGTTCTGATAACCTATTTCTGATAAATAACTGATGTTATCAGAAAATACTCAAAATCTGATGTTTCGTTGTCAAGTTATCAGAAAATCGACCGTTTATCAGAAAATTTCTGATTTGATTTACGACGACGTTCCCCTGTTGCGCGTGTGCGTCTGTGTGTAGCGTACAGGCACACACAGGCGCTCACATGTATTTATAGCACTTCTTTAACATCTTTTCCGCTGTTACAGAATGGCGAACAACAACGGCGAGGCGCCCCTGAACATCCCCGCGGCGGACGAGCTGGCCGCCTTCAATGCGTTAGCGCCTGTGCAGACGAGCTACGTCACCTGCTCAGCGCTCCAGGCCGGCTCGTCTTACACCACGCTGGAATTCAGCACGATTACGACGCGCTACGGGCGGCGAGTCCTCGTGCGCCTACGCGCTGCCAGCGGGGAGGAGATATCGCTGATATCACCAGAGCGCTACGCCTCACTTTCTGACTCTACAATCGCCAACTACAACTCGTTAATAGAGGTAGGGCTTTCCCCGGTGCTGACGTACCGGGGAATGCTCGCGGTAGAGCCTATCACCTGGTCATTGATTTAGCCATGCATTGAATAATTATTAAATAAAATATGCATTTGATGACAGAGTATGTTTTCCTTTTGTTTTTTGTTCTTCCTGGATCATATGAATGACACTCATTTTTTTATAAAATATTTTATTTGTTCTTGTTTTGACACACTACACATATCAGTGATTGCAGTTTAATTATTTGTTCGATGAATTTTTCAACATGTTCACATACGTGTTGAGTACACACTTTGGCTGGTTTCTTGCGACTTTGCTTCTGAGACCTTTGGAGACACGCCCTTTTTCCACCACGAGTCGCTTTCCGCTTGCCGCGACCTACACAGGGAACACTTATTAACTTTCAACAACAGTGTTGAATGATTTTAATTTTCAAATTTTGATAACTTACCGCTGCTTTGCTCCATCGCATCTTGACTTCACTGTAAATCCAAAGGTCATAATTATGACCTCTTAAAGGGTGATACAAAAAAGTATCGCCAAGGAAGGGCGATACAGAAATGTATCGCCAGAGAAAGGGCGATACAGAAAAGTATCGCCAAGGAAGGGCGATGCAGAAATGTATCGCCAGAGAAAGGGCGATACAGAAAAGTATCGCCATGGAAGGGCGATACAGAAATGTATCGCCAAATATTGGTCATGACTGTCAAACTAGTCAATACGATATGTAGGACCAAGTCAGAATGAATATCCCAAAAGATTTGGCATGAAAAATGGATTTTCAATGACTGCAAAGGAGGTAGAGACCCCAATGCATTCAGATGGAGTGCAGTGGGATGGTTTTCTACTGCTCTTGCACATCATCACATACTGATCAAGTTCAAACTGAAATGAAAAATAATAACTGACTCTTGGACCTACATTCTCTCTGGTTGGTTTATAAACTTACAGTGAAGATGGCAATCCTTTTGGCATGGACAATGGACCATTTCTGAGCAAAGGGCATTATTGATGTTCACAGCTGGTACTGAAATCTCACTTCTTGAAGCTTGTTTCACATTACTGACATCAGAAACCTAACCAAACTGTGACACTATGCTTGCATGTTTGACTGGGGCGATGTCATGATCATGCATAACTGTCGAACACTGTCATACTCGTAGTAATAGAAGTATAAACATTCTTCAATGATAACCTAGGTACACAAACTCTGAGTTTCCATCTTGAAATTATCTGCAAACAGCGCGAAACACTAAATTATTATTCACATTTCGATCGTGTGAATAAGAATTTCGGTGTGAACGCGCCGACCGTGCCGTGGCGAGCCTGTCTGTCTTGTATTTGTTTTCGTGTGATGAAAACAAAGAGGCGCCGTCATCTTCGATGTGAGTCATTTTCCGCAATATTTGTATTTGCGGCTGCTTTCTGTCGTTTCAGTCGCACGCTTCGTTTCACTTTCCAACTCCGCACGCTCGTTGTTTTTTTTTCTGTATGCTTGCGATGTTAATGTTGCTTTGTGACGTCCTAGTTCTCTTGAATGGACTTCCGAACAGCGCCTAACCCTGCTTCGATGCTAATCAAACTTGCATTGTGCCGTGTTGTTCTAATCTTTTGCATATTTCTGTTAAAGGATCCCAGACGCCAGCATTTCGTGGACGCCTGCGAGCAGAGTTTGGAAGGGTGCGAAACTGGGAGCGGGCTTGGACCAGCAGTCGATCTTGATAGCTTGAAATGAAATCAACAACAACAATCAACAGAAAGCCCTCAGCACCCTACCGCACTCGTCCGGTTCTTGTCGAATTCGTCATAAACGTCTGGTAAGAGGTGAAATTGGACCTAGTCTGTAGGGCAGTATATAAGTGATCTCTGAAATGCTCAGTATTTTCATGTTGTCACCGAGCCAATACGCCCCTGTGCAGTGGCCTGGAGAAATTTTCCGAGTTAACTTTGTGCTTGAATCAAGTGAGCCCTGACCAGCATTACATAGAACAGC
This sequence comes from Stenchaetothrips biformis, assembly GCA_030522485.1. Taxonomy (NCBI): domain Eukaryota; kingdom Metazoa; phylum Arthropoda; class Insecta; order Thysanoptera; family Thripidae; genus Stenchaetothrips; species Stenchaetothrips biformis. Next base: position 19,211,331 of record CM060091.1, read on the forward strand.
TCCATATTGTTGCCCTCTTGGCATCACTTGATCATATTCCATTTGTCAATGTATTCCTGAGAAAAGTGGGTGTCTCTAAATTTTGTTGTTTCTAAAGCTGTAGGCAATGCTCTTGCTAAATGCGTATCTGTTTGATCTGCTTCCAGCAAGAAATGGAGCAAGTTTGTGGGGATGGTCTTATTTTATTATAACTGTTGCTTATTAATTGTATTTTTTCCATTTCTAAGGTGAAACCCTTGATGTGTCAGTCAAGCTTCAAGTATCCAATGGCCGCACTGCTGATGTCAAGCAGACACCACTTGCACTTCGGTCTTCCTGGACTGCAGCGATGACCAAGCAGGCCATGGGTCTTTGCTGAATGTCTTCAGTGATGCTCTCCCTTCAGTAGCTGGTTGCAGTTGGAAGAGAGGTAATTAGTGAAGAAGACAGAATACCCATTAAATTTTATCATATTTATTGTTATGTTTCTGACAAAACTACAATAATGGAACAAATAGGGTCTTGAAATTTAATAGATTTTGCTTTTAACTCTCATCAAATTTTCTTGGGCTCTTGGCTTAGCTATTTTAACATCTGTATGGTTGACTTTGAATAAAATTATTTTTTTTATTTTAATCTGTCCATGAAAATTGTATGTCTTTTCTCTTGGTTCAGTGTAATAGTGTGAGCGGACAATGCCATACTCATTAAATTTCATCATATTCATTGTCATGTTTCTGACAAAACTACAATCATGGAGGAAATATATTCTTAAAACATAATAGACTTTGCTTTCTAACCACCAAGTTGGGTAACACAAACTTTCTGATGACTTGACTTGAATTAGACAATGTTCAGGGTTATCAGTAGAAAACAATAATATTCTCATAAAAACACAATTTAATCTCTCAGGTATAAATTAGCTTAGGCATTTACAAGAAGTGCAAATAAGAATGATCACTTGGCAGTATGACAATAGTAGCTGACAACAAAATGACAAGTTCCAAACAGCCCAGTTTGAAAACATTATTTAAAAGAGAGCACATCAGAGTAGAATTATTGAGGTACAAACTGTACAATGGACCACAGATACAGAATTAGCAGAAAAGTTGAGCAATGAAGGTCACACTACCTCCTCTGATACCTCTGGTAGGACAAAAAGAAAAAGTGTAACTGTGAGAAGCACCATAGTATTGTACTATAGGACATGTTAGTGCATATTTCCAATGCAATCTAACTTGGAGTTCTTAACAATAAAATCATATAAATAAATATTGTAATGATTCTTCTAAGGTCTAACAGAATAAAATAACATATGAAAACCTCACTCATAACAGATCAACTTCTCAATTTTCTTCAAGCCATTGCATTTGCGTTGAAGTCCTGACAGAAGAAAAAACCCATATATTAGAGAGAATAAGGCAAAATTTTTGTTTTAATTTAAAATATCATGTCTTATCTGGGAGGAAAGGAAGCTCCTACATGGCACAACAACATAAGTTTCAACTTGCTGAACTAAATGTAATCTGTGGTTGTAAGGCAAGTTATTAGCCTCAATGGTACCGAAAGTGGAACAATGCATTACTTTGAAACAGTTCAGAGGTTTTCTAAACTCCACGGTGCCCAGCTTTTGGTACACAAAGACCAATTTATCCCTCACTTTCAAGATGCGGACTACCTTTCCAAACATTGGTTGTTTATCAAAGGAAGTTATAATGGCACTTCCTTTCCTGTAGGTGACTCCCTTCACAGTAACAACTTTGAATTCCAAGACTGTGGCATCAGGAGATAGTTCTTGTAATGCGGTACGAATTTTCAGTCCAAAAGACGAAACTTGCTTTGAGCATGATGCACCACACCTATCGGCACTTTTCAGGAAAGGTTCATTGTCCCTCGAGCTGAGCATAATTTGACCACATTGGCTTCTTTGGTGTGCCCTGGCCAGCATCCCAGCATGGTCCTTCAGGCTTCTGTAGAGTCTCCATCTTCGCTTGAAGAACGCATGCTTAGCTTCAAACCTGTAAAATGTTCAGTTTTTAATCATATGTAATAAAAGGTTTCAAATGGACAAGATTTAGATTAATTCTCACCTCATACACCAGTACTGCCGAGGTGGGCCAAATAACAGGATATGAGCTACAAAATGTAATTCATAATGCATCTTGGGGATTTCTGACCCAGCATACAATTCTTGAAACAATTTGTGGTGAACTTCCGTAAGATGACCAATGTGCATCACATCAACAGTTGTATGTTCTTCTGACAGCAGAAGATCCAGTAGATTTAAACGGAGAATCAGCAGGAGTTGGTTTTTCTTATCACACACTGATTCCAATTTACCTGTCCTAAAATTTTTTTTCCTCAGAACAAAAGGAAGTATATATGCAAGGTTCAAGGCTTCAGCAGCCGTCAATCTTAGCTTGAGACTATCAACATGTTTTGCATCAATTCTTGCTGGTTTGTTGACCCCCATAAACTTGGAATAGATTTTAATCCTATGGTTAATTTCCTTGAGTGACATTCTCTTCTTTTCAAGTACATGACGAATGGTACAAGCAATATCCAATTTTAATGTTCCTTCTAATACGTCATGCATAAAATCCTGGGGGAGACATTTGGTGACATCACACCCATTAATGGACATCAAAACGCTGCGGCCATTCACACCATATCTTACCGATGGGTGCTGTGGATTGTCATCATTCGTCAATGCACCGTTAGCTTCAACTTCTAGGACATCAGCCAAGTGACGATCCTTTGACCTCAACTGAAGATCCTCTTGCTTGAAACTCTTGTACAGGTCCTCTTGCGATACATAACACTGCCTGCAGGGCTTATTGGAGAAAGCGGCAGATTCCTTGAACTTCCCCAAATTAGCTGACCCAGGGTTGTCTCCACTAGCACAAATGAATAAACCATGGAAATGCCTTGTCACACCATGTAAGTTGAGACTCACACCAGAGGATGATAATGAATTCATGCCATCGATGAAGTCTTTCAGGAGATCACCATATCCATGAGTCTTGAGAAACTGGCTTCTCACAACAGCCAAAAGTCCAATAGACCGAAGGGAAGATCGTTTATCTTGATGCAAATTAAATAAAGTCCAGTAGACAAATGTGAGTCCGTGCAAACCGCTTTTGGTACTTGCAGTGTCTGTCACTTCAGCTCCATCCGCATACGCACCCACTGCAAGGGTTAATGGGTCTCTCTTCACAAGTCCGTGGTTCCTGTAAAAGCCGCCATCCAGTACAGTTTTGAAGACTCCAGGCGTGTGAGGTTCTGGATTGTCCACACAATGTAAAGCTTCCGGGCATGACAGTAGTTTCTCCAGAGATGGCAAAAATGGAACAAAATAGCCCCATTCAACAGGGACGTCTACAGAAACGTTTCCTTTGATGACCGGCTTCCATTTCAGATTTTTCCTCACTGGCTTCACAAGGCCTTCATATGTATCAATGTACAAGTCAAGATTTTCTCTTGTATCAACACCCTCAAATACATTTTGCCCTAAGAAACTATTCAATACATCAGAAATTTCATTCATGGAGAGAGCATCCTGGGGGCCACATCTGGATTTATAACTGTTCTGCAATGAAAGGAAAATGAAAAAATTTCATGAAAAGAAATCTCAAACACCGACATAAAATGCTCATAAGAAAAAGGAATAGAAGGGTTACAGAGCACACACAAACTTACCTCGAGTACATCCAAAAAACTTTCAAACAGTGTGTTTACTCTTTTGACAACACTTTTAACTATCATTTGAGTAACTCCTTTCAGATCTTGTATCTCGATTAAAAGAGCCGCTGCTTCATACTGCAGTTTGTCCTCGGGTGACTCCATACTTGTCTATCGTCTGAAACAGAACAGAACCTAGTTGAAATGTTGACTCGGCCAAGCAAAGTTCGCCTAGTGCTGTTTGCTTCATTCCATCACACTCACCATAACATAAACAGGTGAAGAAGCATAGAGGAGGGTAAACGAATTTACCTATCTGTTCACTTACGCAGACATAAGACGAAGCTTAAAATCAACACCGAGCCGCAAAGATGGGCCAGGCGTGCAGTGGCTCAGCTTGACAGCCGGGAGGTAACTGGTTGGGAGAAGCCGTGGACGAAAACGGAGAAATGAAAGGGAAAGCAGGATGTCGCTCATTACTAATTGTCCCCGAATGTGCCAAAAATAAAGAACCATTGAAAACTTGAGAAAATTACAGTTCCAAAATCATTTGAAAATTAGGAAATTTTCCATCAAAGACTAATCTTAAAATCATCGTGGATTAGCTAAGGAAAGAAAATGACAACGTACGCCAAAGCATAAGCATGTTGGCAGCAGTGGTAGCAAGGTATTTCCGCCAATTTGCGCTCAACCGTCGTCATTTCAAAGTTTATTAGAGACAATCCGTGTTGCGAACTTGTGGAAAGAGAAAATGGCTGCAATAGTTCTCTTATCGGTTGAGGGAAGAAACTTTCATCTAAAATTAGATGTAGGTACATTGAGTGAGCTGGAAAAGGAGTTTCTTGCAATTTGTCAGACAGACGCCGCACTTAAAAGTCGCATCAAGACTTGTCAACCTACTCTCTGCTGGAAAAAAACAGAGTTCAAAGGTTCTCCCTTTGAAAACACTGAGTTTGAGGTGCTGCACACTGATCTAATATCTGCTTTTTCTGTAATCAGTGTTAAATGGACAGAGAAAAATCTGGTAAGTAGGTGCCTCCTGTAGAAATGGAGTGGATTACTTGTTGTTGTTTTTTTTTGTGGATGGTCAGTACTTGCAAATCACCACCACATACGTGAATAGTTTTCCCTGTTGTGTGATGAAAGCTGTACTCTGATGATAATTTTATCAACCTTCTCCTCTCAGGACCAAATTGATGAATTAGTGACAAACAACACTACAGATGGAATAAACATGAATGTGGAACAGAAGCACTACCACACTTCTAGAGGCAAACAAATCAAATTATGTATGTAACTTCAAAATTTTGTATTTTTATTTTAATTGAAATTTACTTTACAGAGTAGGTCAGTTAATAATAACACATCTTATTCTACAGAAGCAAAGTCGAGAAGTCAGTGCAGTTCCATACTCAGCAAACATAGGGAAATACTATGTGAAGTCAGTGTGGGAAGCTTTATCTCCAGCTGAGCAGCAAAATGAGGCAGGAAGGCTCCAGCAACATGATTTGCTTTTATCAATGGGTAAGACAACGTAAAGAAAGACTTGACTTACACTAAAATTGAAAAATAATTGAACAAACTGAAAGTAAATGAATTAGTTGTGTACAGTTGTCAAAAACCTACATCTTATAAATAATTATTATCTTTTTTTAATTTTTAGTTTTACAAATTTTTTAAATTACTGTGGGCACCTTTTTTCTTGTGATGCAGGTTTGAAACCAAAGTTCACCCCAGTTCTCGCAAGTCAGCCTGTACAAAGGAGCCAGACCGGAGCTAAAGGGAGATTGGTGAGGACAAATTTGGCACATGCACTACAAATATTGTGACATGTAAAATGCAACTTTATTGTAATAGCTGTCTTTTTCATCTGTTTTACCTCATAAGTCTGCTAGTTGTAAACAAGTTGAGGCTTTACCTCCAAGACGATCAACTCGGAGAACAGCAAATTCAGGAAAAAACATTTCTCAACAAGCTGATTCTGAGCGATCAGGTTCAGACCAAGAGGATTCAGAACAAGTAAGTTGTCCCTATGGAAGGGCTGTAAACTGTATATTGAATCCAACAGGCTGTTAGCATACCTATTAATAAACTTAAATGTTCACATAATATCAGGAAATTGGGTTAAATCAGCCATCTAGCAGCAACAAGGTAAGAAAAATAACTACTTAGTTATCAGAAATTGAAGATAACTTTTGTGTGAAGCTACTTCACTGGTCATTTGACAAAGTGGCGTTATTCCTCTAGGAGCCAGATTCATTCTTCGTGAAAATGTTTTGGTGCAGCTACTAATCAGGAAATCAGGAAATCAGGAAATTGTTCAGAAACATTGCAGAGTTGGTTCCATATGTACAACTGGTCACTGTGCTTGGTATAGGTATGGTCCCAACTATGTCAACAAATTTACCTTATAACACATGCCTTTAAAGCAATTATAGTAAAACTAAATTTTCTTTCAAAGGCATTTGCTATAAGGTAAATTTGTAGACTTATAATCGGGACCGTACCTACACCAAGCACAGTGACCAGATGTACATATGGAACAAACTCTGCAATAATTCTGAAGGCTTTCCTGATTAGTAGCTGCACCAAAACATTTTTACGAAGAAAGAATCTGGCTCCTGGTGGACATACGCCTCTTTGTCAAATGACCAGTGACTTATCGGTTTCTCATTCAGGAAAACGTATCCCCAGATGCTACCATTCCCAGCTTCTTTCAAGATTCTGAGAACGAAGATGACAATTTCATGGATCTAGACGTAACTGAAGTGAGTAAATTTGTTGGGATCATTAAAAGCAGACTAAAACAGAATCTTACAACAACCAACTGGTTTTACAGGACACAACTTCAGGAAGTGGGACTACACCAAGGCCTCAAGTGCAGGCACCAAAGGTAAAATTATCCTCATTTAAGTGAATGAATATTTGATAAATTCAGAGTTTGAAACATGTAACTTATAAATACTTTCTTTAATTACAGCTAATCGTAAGAAAATTTGGTTCACGATTCAATCATAATAATTCACTGCCAAATTTCAGTGCACATCTAAAAGACAAACTCAAAGCTGGGATCGAAGTGTCTGCCCATGTCTATCTAGCAGAAATTAGAGCACACATATCAAACACGCTCCACAGAGGCGAAAAGATACAGAAGTTGGATTATGATACAGTGTGCAAACGTATTGTGGAGGAGTATCCTATACTAGGCAATGCAGATAACAGAGGCAATTGGGTGAGTAAAATCAACAAAGGCTGATAAATGCAATTGAACTTAAATCCTAAAACATAAACTGTAGCTTTATACAAAGAACTTACATACTCTGCCTTTTCAGACTGAATTGAAGTATTCACTCAGGAAGTCTATAAGTGCAAATAAGTACTATCACGGGACAGGAAAGGTCAGGAGAAAGGCTAAGAAGGCAGCCACCTCCCATCAAACTAACGAAAGGTACAGTATTTAAATGAGCATTAGGTCTTAAAAGAATCACATGATAACAACTTTTTTCTTTCAGACCTGCAGACAATTCATCTGAGGAAACAACAATTGAGGAGCTTTTAAAAGAACTAAAGGAACAGGCCACATCAGAGTCAAGAACAAGATTCTTAATCAGAAAGACAATGGTGGAAAGAAAGCCACAAAATGTTGAAGTGCACAATTTGGATGATCATATATCTTCATGGCCTCATTACAAGAATAGTCTATTGGTAATTAAAAATTTTCTAACATAAATAAAATTATTGAAATAATTATAAAAATTCAAAAATTACGTTTCAGCTAATATATGAGTACTCCTTAAAGGAGCAAATCCCTGTAGAAACTATGTACAGCAATGCGGCACAATTTCTTGAAAAGCTCAAAAGGCACATGAATGAGCCAGACGCATTGGTCTGTTTAGTAAAACTACAGGAAACCTTAACACCTGCCAGGTTTCTAAATGAGAAGGTGAAGCCTCTGATTCAGGTGGTTGAAGTATGTATATAAATAAATATAAAAATGTCCAATGACTATCTTGCTATTTGTAAATATTCAACCAGGTAAATTACCAAATTTCACTTTTTCCAGCGAGTTCTAGCTGATGGACAAGTTGACGTTCTTGATGATTCACATGAGGAAAGGTCACCGCATGTTGTGGTTACAACTGACTACAATGATGATGGAGATAGGGTGGCGATGGCTGCAGTGTCGAAGTTGTCAACTAACTGTGTCTCTGCATGCAGCAATCCCACTCCTGCAACAGTGATCATCTTAAGCTTGGCCCCATATTTTCTATTCAATTTAATTTTCCCACCAGCGTATGAGAGCACACTACGGTTGTGTGAAAAGTATATACATGGCTCGCTCTCACTCTATTCATCGAAAAAACAAGCCAAATTAGAATATAAAACATTTACGAAAAATTTTGATAAGTAGATTCAGTTTATTTAGATGAAAATTACAGTACTATAATTAAATGATGTACACATTAACAAGATTTTAATGAGAGGCTATCATGACCACACATGAATTAAGTTATTTTTTTTTATTATTATCATGATGTTCAGTGTTTTCATGTAAAAATTTAAAACCATTACATGATACCAAGTGTAAAAAGCCAAATCTATTAAGTTTTAAGAATATATTTCCTCCATGATTGTAGTTTTGTCAGAAACATGACAATGAATATGATGAAATTAATTGAGTATGGCATTGTCCGCTCACACTATTATACTGAACCAAGAGAAAAGACATACAATTTTCATGGACAGATTAAAATAAAAAAAAAATTATGTTATCCAAAGTCAACCATACAGATGTTAAAACAGCTAGGCCAAAAGCCCAAGAAAATTTGATGAGAGTTAAAAGCAAAATCTATTAAATTTCAAGACCCTATTTGTTCCATTATTGTAGTTTTGTCAGAAACATAACAATAAATATGATAAAATTTAATGGGTATTCTGTCTTCTTCACTAATTACCTCTCTTCCAACTGCAACCAGCTACTGAAGGGAGAGCATCACTGAAGACATTCAGCAAAGACCCATGGCCTGCTTGGTCATCGCTGCAGTCCAGGAAGACCGAAGTGCAAGTGGTGTCTGCTTGACATCAGCAGTGCGGCCATTGGATACTTGAAGCTTGACTGACACATCAAGGGTTTCACCTTAGAAATGGAAAAAATACAATTAATAAGCAACAGTTATAATAAAATAAGACCATCCCCACAAACTTGCTCCATTTCTTGCTGGAAGCAGATCAAACAGATACGCATTTAGCAAGAGCATTGCCTACAGCTTTAGAAACAACAAAATTTAGAGACACCCACTTTTCTCAGGAATACATTGACAAATGGAATATGATCAAGTGATGCCAAGAGGGCAACAATATGGAGCTGTTCTATGTAATGCTGGTCAGGGCTCACTTGATTCAAGCACAAAGTTAACTCGGAAAATTTCTCCAGGCCACTGCACAGGGGCGTATTGGCTCGGTGACAACATGAAAATACTGAGCATTTCAGAGATCACTTATATACTGCCCTACAGACTAGGTCCAATTTCACCTCTTACCAGACGTTTATGACGAATTCGACAAGAACCGGACGAGTGCGGTAGGGTGCTGAGGGCTTTCTGTTGATTGTTGTTGTTGATTTCATTTCAAGCTATCAAGATCGACTGCTGGTCCAAGCCCGCTCCCAGTTTCGCACCCTTCCAAACTCTGCTCGCAGGCGTCCACGAAATGCTGGCGTCTGGGATCCTTTAACAGAAATATGCAAAAGATTAGAACAACACGGCACAATGCAAGTTTGATTAGCATCGAAGCAGGGTTAGGCGCTGTTCGGAAGTCCATTCAAGAGAACTAGGACGTCACAAAGCAACATTAACATCGCAAGCATACAGAAAAAAAAACAACGAGCGTGCGGAGTTGGAAAGTGAAACGAAGCGTGCGACTGAAACGACAGAAAGCAGCCGCAAATACAAATATTGCGGAAAATGACTCACATCGAAGATGACGGCGCCTCTTTGTTTTCATCACACGAAAACAAATACAAGACAGACAGGCTCGCCACGGCACGGTCGGCGCGTTCACACCGAAATTCTTATTCACACGATCGAAATGTGAATAATAATTTAGTGTTTCGCGCTGTTTGCAGATAATTTCAAGATGGAAACTCAGAGTTTGTGTACCTAGGTTATCATTGAAGAATGTTTATACTTCTATTACTACGAGTATGACAGTGTTCGACAGTTATGCATGATCATGACATCGCCCCAGTCAAACATGCAAGCATAGTGTCACAGTTTGGTTAGGTTTCTGATGTCAGTAATGTGAAACAAGCTTCAAGAAGTGAGATTTCAGTACCAGCTGTGAACATCAATAATGCCCTTTGCTCAGAAATGGTCCATTGTCCATGCCAAAAGGATTGCCATCTTCACTGTAAGTTTATAAACCAACCAGAGAGAATGTAGGTCCAAGAGTCAGTTATTATTTTTCATTTCAGTTTGAACTTGATCAGTATGTGATGATGTGCAAGAGCAGTAGAAAACCATCCCACTGCACTCCATCTGAATGCATTGGGGTCTCTACCTCCTTTGCAGTCATTGAAAATCCATTTTTCATGCCAAATCTTTTGGGATATTCATTCTGACTTGGTCCTACATATCGTATTGACTAGTTTGACAGTCATGACCAATATTTGGCGATACATTTCTGTATCGCCCTTCCATGGCGATACTTTTCTGTATCGCCCTTTCTCTGGCGATACATTTCTGCATCGCCCTTCCTTGGCGATACTTTTCTGTATCGCCCTTTCTCTGGCGATACATTTCTGTATCGCCCTTCCTTGGCGATACTTTTTTGTATCGCCAAAATTTGGTCATCAGTCTCGCCAACTAATTTACAGTGTTGGAGCGCTGCTCACAATAGTAACTTCCTACTCTGAAATAGCATGATTTTTCATGAGTTTACATTTTGACATTCAGTGTTTGCTCATAACCTCACTTCTACCATCCGTGTACTGACCGATAAATACCTTCACCGCGCCCCCGATAAATACCTTCACCCCCTACCACCTTCCTTCCCGCCACTGCACGGGGTAGCGAAATTTCAGCCAATCGGAGGGAGCGTACCGGCTGGATTTCTTTAAGTACACGATCGCATAGCTGAATTTGTACGTACCGAAGAGAAAAGAACGTTGGAAATAATATTAGATATCATCTCGAAGCATAATTTCTCTTCCACATCGCGTAAAACTCTTTATTTCCGTAAAGGAACGAGACGAGCTGTCGGAACTGATCAACCAATCACCGGCCGGCGTTCCGATTCCGACACCGGCTCATCTTCTTTACTAATTCAAATACACCTGATTGTTGCAATGTGTGTGTGTGTGTGTGTGTGTGTGTGTGTGTGTGTGTGTGTTGAAAGGAAATAGTCTTCCGATCATAATTCAATAGTGTGCTTTGTGAAATTAGTCAGAGGAAAAGAGTAAAGAAGCTTTGTTGAGCGTCGTCTGCAGCCGCCCGCCGGGCGGCGCGCAGCAGGGCGCATGCGCAGTAACGGCACGTAGTACCCGCCCCGCCCGCAAGAGCGCGCTGCTGCAGCGGCGCTGTAACCGCCCCGCTGCTTGCTGCCGGCAGGGCTCCCGGGGTGCGCGCGGCGCTCTCCGCTCCACTCCAAGACCCACCCGGAGGCACACTGACCGCCCGCGCCGTCAGCCGCCGCCGCACCGGTGGTGTGCGCTCCGCGGCTTCGCGTCGCGGCCTCGCGGTGGAAGGGGGAGCTGGGCATCGCGGCTCCGCACCGCGGCGCTAGAGTCGGAACCAGGAGGGGGGAGCGCGATCCGCGCCACTAGCTGACGTCACACCCCGCGGCTCCGCGTCGCGGCGCGCGGCGGCCTCGGGGGAGGGGAGGGGTAACTTACGAGGGAACGTTTTCCGGTGATACAGTCAGAATTTGATGGCGCTCTAGAATATTGTTCCTTACGACCCTACATTAGGTTTGGCACCAATTATAGCTGCCCGTAGGGGGTTTGAAGCCGTTACGGTCGCGTTAAAATTCCAAAAAGGGGTCAAAAAAGTCGAAAAAATTGATTTTGACCAAAATGTCTCCAAATGGTCTGAAACGTCCAAAAAATAAAAAAAGATTCAATTTCTGAAGAAAAAAATTAATTTTTTTCATTGAAAATGTGCAATATGTCATATTAGGTGCAAGGCGAAAAAAAAGGCAGATTGCCGATTTTGGCAGAAAAGACTCCGAATGGTCAAATAAGATAGAAATTAAAGAAATTAAAATTTTGTTCAAAAGCAAATGATTTTTGAGTTGACAACTTGTTCAAATGTTTAAAAAAGATTTGGTAAAATAGTTGACAAAATTGAATATTTGCCAGCATCTAAAATACTCCATTTATTCGATAAAGTCTTTTAATCAATTTTTAAAGAAATCAAATAAAAGCCTCTCCTTCTGAGTATTTGTTTTAAAAAGTTGTTATGGACAGTTCACTGTGCGGAAATGAAATGAATACAAATGAAGAGGAATTCTTTTTCTTAATTGTTATTCTATTTAGTCATGAAACTAAATCAACTGTATCATTTATGGAAGTTTAGTTCTCCTCATAACATTATTAACAGTGTAATTGTCAGTAAGAACAAAATGCACAACGGTGTACCTTCCATGGTCAAAAATAGTCCTTGCCCTTGACAGTTTTTAAAACAATAAAAAATACCGATGTTAAACTGCCGGCACAAAGTTATGAGTTTAAATCGAGGCAAAAAAGATAAAATGAGCAAAAAATGCTGATAGTGCACAGTGAGTGTATTTGTACAATTTTGTACGTTGTCTCACACAATTTGGAGCATACTATTTTTTCCGTACAAATTGGTACGCAAAATAGTTTAAATTCGTGCGAGATGTACAAATTTGTACGAAAATCACGCATGCTCAAAATTTTTTGAGACCACGTACAAAAATTGTACAAAGGAATCTAGTGTGCACATTACCAAGGGCTGCCGGGCATTAATTAGGCTTCACTCGCGTGCATTCAGGTTACGACGTTCAACAATTTTTTTTAAGGTACCAGGACGTTTAAGAGTCTTCTCTGTCAAAATCGTCAATTTGACGTTTTTTCGCCTTGCACTAAAACATGACATATTTCAAATTTCCCATGAAAAAAAACTTTTTCTCTTCAGAAATTGATATTTTTTGATTTTTTGGACGTTTTAGACCATTTGGAGACATTTTGGTCAAAATTAATTTTTTCGACTTTTTTGACCCTTTTTTAACGCGACCGTAACGGCTTCAAACCCCCTACGGGCAGCTATAATTGGTGCCAAACCTAATGTAGGGTCGTAAGGAACAACATTCTAGAGCGCCATCAAATTCTGACTGTATCACCGGAAAACGTTCCCTTGTTAGGCTGGGTTAGCGCCCCTGTCGTAACCAAGCAATTAGGTTCACTTAGGTTTGGGTTACCCTCGCTCAAGATAGCAACATGTTACAAAGTACGACCCAGTATGTGGGGTGGGGGACTTAGGTTTGGGTTACCCTCGCTCAAGATAGCAACATGTCTGAAAGTGACTGAAAGTCCAATCCATGGGAAAAGTGACTGAAAGTCCAATCTATACTACTTGCGCTAACATCGTTTCCAAGATTATTTAGGCTTTCAATAACTGCGTTTAGCATATCATCCGTCACTGTTCCTTCGACGAAGTGCCTGATTTTCCCCAAAAACGGAAGCAAGGACCTCCTCTGTCTAGTTGCCACTGGACCTAGTTTTGCAAAGATTTGAGAAAGTCCTTGAATAATCTGTGTACTAGTTTTATGTAGGCCTTCAATTACCTGGCAAACTTCTTTATTACTCTTAATATCTTTACATGTTACTGTATCTGAATATGCAATGACTGTCATTGAGGGTAAGTTTGCGGTCAAATTTATTTGGATGAGATCAGTGGCAATGAGCAGCTGAGGTAAGGCTTCTATTTGGATCCCCTTGGATTGGATGACCTGCACTCCGTCTGCGTCACCGCGCACGATGTGCGGCGTTAGAGCCACACAAGATAAAACCCACCACCAAGCGAACATCTATATGGAGAAAGAATTTAATGCAATTAATGTTTAACTCATTATTATAATAAAAATTCCCCAAAGAAAATTAATATTTACAACAAAATAAATTCATAATAGTTCTAATTTAGATAAGGAGAGAGCAAATATATATATCTAAATTTTGCAGTCGTCAGGAGATCACCAGTGGTACATATAAATTATAACCGGAGTATTTTGAAAAATTTTAATCAGAAGATTAATGGTTAGATCTAGCGGTATAGAATCGAGGCCAGCAGCGATGCGGGGCATAGCGATCTCACAGATATTATTGTAATACATGAAATCTCTCAGTGCGAACAGTGATTTTTCCAAATCCTCAATTGTAGGTTTATGAAAGCAACGGTCCTTTGTAATTAAATTTATAATAAATCTAGTATCTCGCCAAAGTGCCACCAAACCACCAACATTTCTTTGTGAAGTTAAAATATCATTCCTCAGATTAAATAACTGCTGGAAATTTACCGCAATTCCACGAGACATTTTTGCGTCTCTCGAAATGCAATGGGTAAGACTAATATGAGATATGGATGTGATGATGGAGCGTGGGTTTATCCCTGTGGTGCTCTTTAGTTATTAGATTTAGAATAAGCCTCTGGCCGCGGCGCTGTACTACCAGGCCAGGGCAAAACCCGCTGTTACGGGGGCCTATTCAAATGACCCGCCGCCGAGTCGTCTCGTGTTAATCACGGCCATCTATAGCGCGGCGACTCGGCGCGGCGATGAGGCAGTAGCAGTCGCGGCGGTAGCGCCCGGCGGCGGGCCCTTCGCGAATCCGCGGAGGAGCCCGGGAGCCCGCCGCGGGGCAAAGACTCCACTGCAATTCCGTTGGTAAGTTTGCTTGCCACTCCAGTGGCGCTCCGTTTTGAATGCCAAAATTTGGCCTTCTAGGCCTGGACTGGCCTATCAGAATGCCAAAATTTGGCATGCCCCGCGTGGAAGGATCAGTAGTTAAACTGCAATTAAAACTGCAGTGGCTCAACTGCAGTTTCTTTCTGTAGTTCTTTTCTTCCCTTAGATTGTATTTGAAGTGTCATCAATTTTGTTTTGTCCGCTGCAGTCAGTAATGTGCTTTGAAGTCGACAGAAACTGTCCTTAAACTGCATTTTTGCTACCAGATCCAACTGCAGTCTACATTGGCATTTTGGAATGTAGTTGAAACCACAGCTAAAATTCGCCTTATTTTCAAATGCAAGTGTTGATGTTAAATATACTTCTGAATTGCTCTTTGCTTACACATGGAGAGTAAAAACAAGTATAAGACATATACAGGCCCGGGCTCAATTTGGAATGCAGACAAAAACTACCATTAAAGTTCATCACACGAGAAGTCAAAGTGTACTTCCAACTTCACCCTAAATGTCCTTTAAGGTCGGGGCCTTGGAATGATTCAACTCTCTCAAATTTCGCCGAGTAAAGCTCCGCTCTGCTTCCAAATCAGTGTGTCTCGACAAATGATGGGAAATTCCCGGTGGCGTGGCCCGCGCCGAGCGAGGAGTTGCGGAAATCCCTCGTCTACCTGCGCGCGAGGGCATGGCCAGTGGCATAGAGAGCTCAAATGGGCGGACACTGCTTGTCCGAATGTCTGAAAACAACTGATAGTTTCGGACACGGCCCGTCCGACCCGAAGGCTCGCCGAGTCGGGCGGGGCGGACACACCCGAGCCCGATGAGCTCGGAGGCCGGGGAGCCAGCCGAGGCAGCGGCGGTTCGGCACCTGGCTTCGGGTCTTGCACGGGTCAACATCGGGTTCGGGATTTTTTGAGTGTGTTCGGGTCGGCGCGGCGCTGGGCACTGGCTGGCATTTCTGAGGCGCGGCGGTCGTCTGCGCACCGTCGGCCGATCACGTGACCAAGTGACAGCACGGGCGGCAAAATTAAAGTGGGAAAGACGAAAGCCCATTGCGCGGGGTATTGCTGCACTGCACACCGTTGCAGTCGCGTGCGTGCGTGCGTTGGCCACGCAGTGTCGCCATTTTGCGTGCCATGGCCGTGCCGGCGTAAGACAAGGAGCCGTGCTTGCTGCTTCGGCCGAGCTATTGGCAGGAAAGTAAATGCTACACATGGCGAGGAGTTTTAAAAGGAATGTTCAAACAACAAAACCAATGTAACGGATCATTTAAATATTTAATCCAGTCATTTCAACATTTTTACAAAATAAAAACATTTGTATTTGTCAACAAAATAATCACAAAATAACATAACTATGTTGACATTATTAACATAACAAGAAAATCATGAAAACATCAAAGGCACTTAACTAAGCACATCATACACCAAGTCTCAGGTTTTTGAAGTGGTGATGCAAAAACAATATAGCATCAACACTGGGAACAGAGAGCTGCGTGCGCCTTGCATTTATAACAAACCCAGCATTACTAAAATGCCTTTCGCTCGACGCGCTGCTAGCTGGTATGCAAAGTATTCTCCTTGCCAGGGCTTGAAGTTTGGGGTAGACTGCACCCTGCAATTAAAAACAGATATTAGACTTTTCCCGCAGAAACTTTGACGGGTTACAAGCACTATTACCGTGTCGTGTACCACACCTCGGTCTTCCACCAATGAAGCAAGTCCTCGGACGAACATGAAGACGCCTCACGGAGGTATCTGTCCAATTCGTCCTCCAGCATGACAAAATCGGACAGGTCCAACTCCCCCCCTCCGCCACCTCCATCACAAGAAAAGTCCCCATAAGCATCGTCTAATTTTGACTTCTTGGCAGGTGGCGGACGGATCTGGCGTGGCTCCGGTCCGGCCATCTTGGCAATTTCAGCTCTGACTTCGGCATGCACCTGCAACGACATAACCAGTCAATAAAGAAATGAATGACGTGGGGTCAGAAGTCGAATGGGTGGCCTACCCCGACCCCGGCTGGAAGTCTCAGATGCACAGACACGGCTACCACCGGGGTGCGTGCGTGGGAGGAGTCCCCGCTAGAAAGAGACGGCGCGGGGCGCGGGCCGCGGGCCATGGTGCGTGTGAGTGAGATCCGGTCAGCCCGCGCGCCGCGCCTCGTTATCTCTCTGACACCACTCCCGCTCCCTCAGGGGTAGGCTGTAGGCTAGGCCAAGGCCACTCATTCGACTGCCGAGTAAAACTCCCGGAAGATATGACCACTCGCTCTGCTACACTTTAAATGGATTAGAAAGGGAAAAATGCGTACCTGGTCCCTTTCCTCCCGGGAGAGCTTTACCAGCTTGCGGTACCTCGGATGAAGGAGGGTGGCTATCAGGTGGGTCTTGGTGACGACCAAGGTCTGACTCAAGTGGCGCAAAACGTTTCGCCTCATCAGGGCGAACGCTCGGCTCTCGTCGAGATCGTAGATCATGTCGTCATCCTCACTGTGGAGAAATAAAAGTCAATTCTAGCGATAAAGAAACAATCAAGTTAAATTTCTTATGTCCCCCTCCTCTCCTCTCCCTCGTGCTGCTAAAAACGAAGCAGTACTTGGGGTGCCTACCCTGGCCCCTGGCTTCGCGACTAGCGTGCCTGCGACTGCGGTTTGAAATGCCAAGTAAATGCACAAATGATGTAACCCCCGCCGCCCTCTGCCTGCTGCCACAGTGACGGAGCCAGGGTAGGCAACCCTTCATACTGCGGTGCGATTAGTTTGACATGTAGCGCCCCGCGCGCGCACTGACCACGCCCGCCCGCACTCGGCCCGCTTCCGCATCCGATCAGAGGTAGAAAAAAGAAATTTTCATAGACCGGACAGACTGACAAAAATATGACTATGTAAGTAAAACAAAACGTTGCATACCCATCGTCTGCAGCGGTCAGCAACAGCACGGGCGTCTCGCAATGGGCTTGCAGGCGGCACTGCGCCAGGTGTACAAGGGGCAGCGTTGGATAAGACTCCCCTTCAAGCTTCCTCGTCTCCTCTCGGAATGGCTTGAGGAACTGCACTAGACGTTTCACCTCGGCGCGGTCAATGCCTTGCAATTTGGAGGCGTCGCCTGGACCAAGCGCCATGACAATCTGCAAATGACAATTAGATATTCAGCATTAGAACCTGGGAATGCAGGGCAGTGCGGTAAGTTAGAGCCCTCACCCCCACCCTCCCCCAAATTCTATCCCACGGCACGCCGCTGCCGCGCCGCACCATGGACCCCCCGCCGGCAGCGGCAGCGCGGCTGCAGACTGATTCCGAGAGTCGTTTTCGTCGCTCTGTCTTTCTCGCACTCATGGGGCGTCCCGTATAGGCGCGAGAGAGACAGAGCGACGAAAATGACTCTCGGAATCAGTCTGCTGGATGCATCGGCAACCCATCGCACAGCGGTCAAAATCCTGGACGTGTTTTGAGCTGCAGAGTCGCTGAATGGGACTCAATTCGAACGTCTGACCCCACCAATGGATTGCTGTCCGAACGAGGAATTCATTGGTGGGGTCACACGTTCGGTGTGAGTCCCATTTAGCGATTCTGGAGGTAAAAATGCGTCCAGAGTTTTGGGCGCCTCCACCGGTCTTCTGGCCCACTATGCGTCGTGCCCTTGCCCTGAAATTACCGTTCGCATCTCAATGAATGACTAACCTCGTCCCAGGCGTCGTCCACGGATTCCAGCATGGTGACCACAGAATTCCACCGCACCTCGAATTCTTGCTTGACAGTCTTGCCACCCAGCCGCTGAAGGCGATCACTTGTCTTCAGAAACTTCACTAACCTCTTGCATTGCTGGATAGTGGCAAGAGGTTGCATGATCTTCAGCTCGTCAGACAGAGTGGCCTTCAGCAGCGCCACCATCTCGCTGTCGGCGTCCGATGCCATGGCATGCGCTTCCAGGACCCGCCACTGGGCAAGGGTGACTTCGGACGATGACTCGCGTCCAGCGTCGAAGTCCAGGGGGTGGAGGAAGGTCAGGACCTCGAGGAGTTCATCGGTCGTGATGCCATCGAGACGTTGTCCCTCTCCCTTGCTGGTGAGGTACTCCACAACCTGCACCACAGAACAATTATTACTGTAGGAAATTTTAAGTGTCTTTCTCGCACACACGATGCTTGCGCGGCGCACGCGCGCACCGCCCCACGGTTACCGCCGCGCCGACCGCACCGCGACCGCTCGTCACGCGCGCGCAGGGGTACGTCACGTCGAAGTGACCGTGGCTTCAACCCCCTCCCCCCTCCCGAAGTCTTTTGCGAACGCACCCCTCTCCTCCCCTTAATAAAACTATCGAAGCAGGCAACCCATGCTACTTACACCGTCGAAGGAGTCCACGACACGTCGCAGCATTTGGCTGAAGGACTGGAAGTGCCTCTTGGATCTCACGAGGTCCCTCTTCACCTGGGCCATGCGACGGTTCCTCTCCTTGCCACGGCTATCCTTGATGAAGCGGACTGCCTCGTCGCAAGTTTCGACAATCTGTAGACATGCAAACTAGGTTTAAGTAAACGTAAAATAAAATGGAAACTTTTTTCAAAAAGTAATGCTGACCTGCTTCGCCCGTGGGCAGCTCTCCAAACATCTTTCGATGAGTTCATGGTATTTCAGGGTCATACCAGAGCGCAATGCGATGTTTAGAGCATGGCAGGCGCAGTAATGACGACGAAACTCCTCCAGGGCCTTTACGATGTTTGAACCGTTGTCAGTAACGAAAGTAATTCTGGCCAGCTCCTCCCTCGTGATCCCCAGAGCGGCCAAAGCAGCAAGCAGGATTTTCAGGATATTCTCAGCTAACAAAAAAAAAAAGAAATAGTAATTTTTTTAAAAAAAATGAGAAAAACAGAAGCCGTTTACTTACCAGTTTCCTCTTCTTCATCAAATGCGATCGTCACCAAATACTCTGTCTCGAGATTCCACTCCTTGTTTATGATGTGCACGGTGAAGGAGAGGTAGTGCTGCTGAGTTTTCCCCTCCGTCCAGCCATCCACTGTAGCGGCGCACGCACCCGCGGCAATGGCCTCCTTGATCTTGGGCATGATGTCGCGTCGCATTGCGTCCGCCACTTCACGGAGGTGCGCGGATAAGGTGCTGGGAGAAGGTGTTAATCCCTTTGCTGACACTGGCCCGTAGTGGCTGCCTATGTCAATCATTGCTTGAAACAGATCTTCCATGCTCTCGGAGGTAAGGCAATCAAAAGAGAGCATTCCCTCGGCACACGCGCGAGTTATCGCTTCCTTTGCGGCCTTCTTTGCCTCTGGACTCGGGTCGATGCGGCGCACGTTGTCGCCCTCCTTGCACCGAAACCGGATATGACGGCTCATGGTCGTGGTGCAGCCGTCCTCTGCCGCCCTCACCACATTCTTGCAGTTAGTGCACTGGTTTGCACCAACCGGGAGGCCCGTGACGGCGTGGACGACTACTTGAAATACATCCCATACCGGGCTATTTTTGCCCTCACTCGGCCTGGTGCAATATTCCTTGCTTTCAAGTTTTGCCTGTACCTCTTTGCAAAAAGTGATCTGCTTCTTCGCCTCCGCCAGCATGAGGCGCACCTGCGCCAGGAGCGGGTCTTCCTCAGTTTCGGCCTCGGCCACACCGTCAACTTCACGAGGCCGTTGATGACCACGGCCTCGGCCGCCACGCACACGGGGTCCACCACGGTGTCCTCCACGTCCCCGCCCGCGGGGCCGGACATGAACGCCTCCATCATCGCCGCCGGCGCCGCGATCTACTCCGCCACCGCCACGTACTCGGGCGCGTCCACGACGCACATTCCTGTTTCCCCCACGTGGATGTCTTGGGTCTGGACCTCCACCGCCGCCACGATGCACTTGGTCAGCGTTGTCGTCATCGATGTTGTTGTTTGGTGCATGCTGCGGCTGACCTCCAGCATCAGCGGGATCGTTGCGGCCGGTCGCGGTCGCGGCCGTCGCCGCCGCGGGCACGAAGAATATCAATGGTGGCGGTGGCACCGGTGGTTGTTGTTGTTCCATGTGCATGCACGGACAAACGCGAAGAACACTCACTATTGGGCGCCCGGGCCACGGTGACCGACGGCGGTAACTACAGCGACGCGTACACTTTGTTGTAGCCGTTCGCGGACGACCCGGTCGCGGTCGTGTTCTTGCTGGCCGGAATCCGGAATACGCGTTGACGAGCACCTTCACTACTGCACCATGCCACGCCACGCCTGCCCTGCACGAGTGCCGCCTGCTGGCCGCTGCCCTACTGCCCTGCCCGCCCGCCCGGCCGCAGGCCAACCGAAACTGTCGTTTCCGTGCGCATAGCGCAGCGCTGCGATCGCAAAAATTAGCAGAAGGTGTTGGGTTTTGTGTGTTGTGTTCCGTACCGGCCGTCGGCCGTCGGGCGGGTCGGCGCCGCCGCCGGTGCCAGCCGCCGCCGCGCCCGCCGCCCATGCCGGCCTTTGCTCCTCGCCTCGCTCAGCTGCCAGCGGCAGCAGAGCAGACGACCCGTTCGATGCTGTGTGCGACTGCGATGCGTGGCTGTGGCTAGGCTAGTGCACGCTCCGCGCTCGCGGTGCAGGTAACGCCAAGCACAAGCTCGCTCAACGGAATCGCTTGCCACAAATTTTAATCTGACCAGATCCAAAACTGCGCCTGCACCTCATAGGCAAGGAGTAGCGCCGCGCCTGACAGGCGGACCGGATGTGACACGGCCTTCCCTCCGCGGCTGACAGCGCGCGCACGGGGAGCCGAGCCGGCCGAAGCACCCTGCGAGCGAGTGCGAACGACTCGGACTTTCCGGACGTGTTCCCGAACGCCGAGCCGAGCGATTTTGCACCCGGGCCAAGCGGGTTCGGGCCCGGGCCCGGCCAAGATGCGCCGAACTCGGTAATCTCGGCCGAGTCGCCGGGTTCGGATCCCTTCGGAAACCGATTATTGTCTCGGCAGCACTCGGCTGTCGTGCACCTCTCCCACTCCCCGCCAACAACCGGACAGACCGTGGCCGCCCATTTGAGCTCTCTACAGTGGCATCGCCCGCGCTGGAGCCCTACCCTCAGACGTCTCCGTAGCGCAATTGGCAGCGTTGCGGTCCGACAATCCGGGGCCCGGGTTCGACTACTCATCTGACTATGACAAGCTACAACGGCGAAAAAAAGGAAGCTACCGAGGGAGGGCGGTTAACAAAGTCTACAAGTCTAAAAAAAAACCATTTTTTCGCAATTATATTTTTTTAACGAAACTGTCTGGAACTGTCCAAAAAACTGCAGTTAAAACTGAAAACGTCCGAAATAAGTACTACTTTTTTGCAGTTAAAGCACAGTTCAAGAGCAGTTAAGTGTACTTAAACTGCATTTTAACTGCAGTTAACTGCACTCGAACTGCAGCTGGTTATCTGCAGTTAGACTGTGGTCAATGCATACTTCAAACTCCAAACAAAATAGCACATTGGTGAACACTTTAAGAACAATTAAGTCACACTACAACTGCCCTCCTTATTCACTGCAAAGTATAGTGCGACTTCAGTTCCTGGGCACAATTCAGATTGCAGTTTCTCCCACGCGGGGCCCGGCAGCCGGCATGCCAAATTTTGGCATTCTGAGAGGCCAATCCGGGCCTAGAAGGCCAATTTTTGGCATTCAAAACGGAGCGCCACTGGAGTGGCAAGCAAACTTACCAACGGAATTGCAGTGTCAGGGCAGTCGCCCGGAACTAACGGTAAAGTTAAGGTGTGTGTGTCACCCACGGGATTAGTATCGGTAAAATATAGTAGTGTTCGGTCTAAATTGTCTTGTCACTCACTCGATTACCGGACCCCAATATTTCACCACCGAAACATTGGTGCATCGGCCGGGAAAATTGCTGATGAAAGGGACTGAGGGTCTGAATGCCTCAATAAAGGACACTTGTCAGCTGTTTAGGGAAACAAACAGGCATCTAGATTCTCATTACGACTCAGTATCATACAAGGCGCACCTGCTGAGAAGGAAAAGGACAACGAACCCACTTGCTTTTATTGGCGACCTTCTTGGCTGGTGCTGCTCGGTAGCAACTCAAAGTGATCTTACGGTGGCACTGGAGAATGATAACCTGATACAATCCCAATTGGATAGTGTTTTTGAGGCCTTTGATGAGGTGGTTAACGTCACTAAACATAATAATATTGAATGGACCAAATTCATTGGTACAGTACATGACCGATTCCTTACTATTGATAATACTCTAACAAAGATCCTAAATTCAAAGCAATGGATGGTTGACTGGTTCGCACATGTAATACTTAGATCTATATCCAGTACCACTGAAATGATCACTAAATTGCTCATGACGGAACATCTCGACCAAATCTATAGCTCGTGTACGCAAAATCAAATCCCTCTCAGTGTTATACCACCGGAAATGTTATTAAAAGAGCTGGATATCCTAAATAACAAATTAGGCCCCAAGGCAGAGATCGCAATCAACAGCATTTCTGCGCTCTATAAATTGAAAATTGTAAATTGTATCTTTAATGATAAGTTGTTAGAAATTGTTGTAAAATTCCCGGTCCGAAGTAAGGGGGATAACTGGAAAGTAATCGATATTGTGCCTACTCGCTTTGCCTATAAAAACTACGTTTGTAAAATTCTCTCACAGCCAACTATGATTTTGACAAATTCTACCAATGTACGTATCCTTTCTCGTGAGCAGCGGACGGACTGTGTAGAAAATCAAATTTGTCCAGTACCAAGAGAAACTTCGTACAATACAGGCCTTGGTGAATGCGTAAGTGCCATTTATGCTATGAAAAATAAAAATTTGGAATTAATGAGAAAAGCTTGTCAATTCAGTTGCACGCCATACTCCGGACCGGAAACCCATAATTTAGGATTAAACGATTATGTTATTGTCTATCCGAAACATTCTCTGACAGTCGACTGTCCCCGATCTAGCGTAGTTCCTCCAGCAGTGCCAGTGGGCGCCAGTAAGATAAATATTCCCTGTGATTGTATTTTACGTCATAATAACATTGTTTTGATCGAAACGCAATTCCCTTGTGATCCTAGGCTAAATACTGCATTTAATAGAACGGTAATTCTGCCGTCTCTTTGGTCGAAAACAAATAGGCCGTGGAGCGAGGAGCCCGAGAAATTTGTCCATCCGGCTTTAACAGTGGCCAATGTAGTATCGAAAAATTTATCGTTTACCTTGGGGGCCGTACCCATACTACGTGACCATTTTGGGGGGAGGGGGGAGTTTAGCCAAATACTACGCCCTATCTTAATTACATAGGAAGGTTAGGTTATCCCGGTCACTATGAGGGGGGAGGGGGTCAAAAAGTGGCCTAAAATCGGTCACGTAGTATGGGTACGACCCCTTGCCAGATTTCGTAGTGATGAATCTGCCACAGAAGAATCAGGAAAAAGTACATGCATTATTACCGAACTACCAAATTAACGTGTACGTATTGTGTGGTGTGTTACTTACGCTTCAGGTTGTACTTTTTGTTTGGATGGCATTTCTGCAAAAATCTGTTTGTGGTAATTGTTTGAGGATCCCAAAACCGTCTCTGTCGCATTCAGTCAAGACAAGGAAAAATAAGAAAGCCCGTGTAGAATTAGACGATGACCCGGAAGCAATTGAACTAGACACGTTTAAATCTAGATATGCTAAAAGATATTAAATTCCAGGTTTTCTCGATTAGATTGGTTTTTTTTCTTCTTGTACTTAGAGTAGGGTTCTGGCTGACACCGTGTGCTTTGGAGCCTTACTCCTGTGTGACTTCTTCAACGATGTTTCATCTGTGCGCGGAAGCCCACCAAGGCGACGGAACTAAAGGATCTTCAGATTTCCGTCGAGTTTTACTGGATCACCAAATTCTAAATTTCTCTCAATTTGCTGAGTCGTGTAACGAGGAGGCACAGTCGTTGGCGTGGCCACGGCTGCCCAAGCCAAGTCCTTCGGGAGGCGGCCGGACAGAACTGGGAAGGCGTATGGCGCACCCTATCTCAGCCGAGGGGATTGAGGAAATTACCACGCCGTTCGTTAAGAAAAATTTCGTATCGAAATTTTCAATTTTGGGCGTTGGTTTTAAGTCCAGGCGCATGACTTCCAAGTACTCCAAAAGTCGTGCGTGCTGTGGGCGGGTGCAACGCCTCCCACAGCACACTGTGGTTACCATCGGTGCAATTGGCAATGCCTGGCATCATCATCACAATTATTGCTAAGAGAAGAAGTAACGACCCCTTATGCCAACGTGCTGTTTTCTACGATAAGTCACACGGGAGCCAGCGTCCATGCCCGGTGGTTAGCCAGAGAGAAGAGACAGATTAAGTTAGGTATTGTCTATATTGAATTAGTAAATTGTTGTACGATATTGGCTTTGTAAATTCAATTGAGTGACCAATGCGTTGGTAGAGTAACGAGTTCATTACGTTTTGAGGTTCCCGGTTCGGATATCGCCAATATATATATATATATATTTAGCTAGCTGTAAGCCTTGTTTAGAAAAAAAAAGAAAGCAGCTCGTTAGGTTTCATGTACGTTGCATTAAGGATAAAATATTTGGTAATGACCAAGAAGCTTTGTTTCCATCAGCTTGCCTGCAGTGCTTTTCTGTCAAACCAGTTATTTACTCTCTGTATGTGTTTACTTACACACCTGTATGCTAATTGTTTGGATTACTGGACACACACACCATTCATTTATAACTGAATAGGTTTGTGATTAAAATAAGTATCGTTGTAAAGCTGTTCGATTTGACAAAATGTCGGGGTCGACGATTCCCTCGCCTCACGGAGGTTGGAAAACCAAATTTTCTCTCTTAAAATTTTGTTTTTGTAACTCTTCTTTACTTTTGTAAACACTTATTGGTTATTGAGCTTCATGGCGTGGGCGCCACTATTTTCGTACTCCGCGGCTGTTACGGGGGCCTATTCAAATGACCCGCCGCCGAGTCGTCTCGTGTTAATCACGGCCATCTATAGCGCGGTGACTCGGCGCGGCGATGAGGCAGTAGCAGTCGCGGCGGTAGCGCCCGGCGGCGGGCCCTTCGCGAATCCGCGGAGGAGCCCGGGAGCCCGCCGCGGGGCAAAGACTCAGGGCAGTCGCCCGGAACTAACGGTAAAGTTAAGGTGTGTGTGTCACCCACGGGATTAGTATCAGTAAAATATAGTAGTGTTCGGTCTAAATTGTCTTGTCACTCACTCGATTACCGGACCCCAATATTTCACCACCGAAACACTGCGGGTGGCCTGCAGCTCCCGCCGGATACCATACTGCCGCTCCACCTGCTGCGCGAAGCCCGCGGACACCGCGCCGTTGCGACTTATGCAGTGGGCGATCGGCATGTCCTCCGGCGAGGCCAGAGCATCCCCATTCAGGTGAATCAACTGCATTTTGGAAACTCGACAAAACTGTAAAAAGAATGGGCCAAAAGGGGGGTTCCATTAGTGAGGCACCTAGGTCGGCTGCGACGCTGCCCTGCTCTGCTTGTTGTGCGAAAAATAGACAAGGAGGCGACGAGAGATAGAAGAAGGAGACGAGTATATCTAGGACAGAGAGAGAAGGTGTCCAGCTATGCCGTGAGAGCGGTGGTAGCTGGATGCATGCTGCGTCAGCGAGCGTGCAGTTCGTGCCGTCGCCGGGTGCAGGTCGCGCCAACCCGCTGGTCTCAGTTCGGTTCCAGACGCCGTGAGGATGGTTCCTTTCATGTGTGGCCTCTGCATGTTCGACCTACTATCGTATGAACATGCAGAGTGCCATCTACTGCGCCATGTGTACGAGGGTACGGGTCCTTCTTTCCTCCCCCTTTTTGTAAAAAACGTACCTGGCTTACCTAAGAATATTTAAATTACTTACAGGGGATACTAGTTCGCTGCCCCAGGTACACTGTAACCTTTGCTTGAACTTACGCGCGGATTTACTAGCAGCTTTGGCGTGCTTTACCGCATGCTTAGGTGGTAAGTTTTATTCACGGCTTGAAGGTTAGCGACCGGGTGGGGGTGATTTATTAACTTATTTATTGGGAAAATTTTATTTACAGCTGCCGCTGCTGCTGCTGGGCAGCCAATGCCTATACTGGACGGGTGGGGCCTCCCCTGTGGCCCGGTGAGTTGGTACTCGCCCGGGCAACCAGTGGCGGCCCACCCGTCACCCCCCTCCGGTGCCGCGGCCAGACCGGCGGCCTACCTGCCGCGATGGCAGGTGGCCGTCGCGGCCGCGGATTCGACAACTGGACCGGAGGGTGGTTCAGAATAATGTAGTATCTATAAGGACGTCAATTGTTTTTTTTTTTTTTTTTTTTTTTGTAAGTTAAATTCAGTTAAAGTTATTTATGTAAGTACGGAGCAAAATTTATTTATCATAATTTGGAAGTTTAGTAAGTTTAGTTAGTTTAGTAAGTTTAGTTAGGGTAGCACTCCTAGTAATAAATGTAAGTTTTTTTTTTTCTTTTATTGGTGGTACTGACTTTCGTGACCCGTGGATTTCTCATACCCTCTGTGGCGCCTGGCCCGCAACGAACCTCGCAGCAGACGACAAAACAAGTGAGCGCTCAGCGCGGGGTAGTGGCAAAGTAAGTACCGTGCAATGGACAGGGAGGGGCGGCACAACCACAATTCCATACCTTACCCAATCGGAACGAGAGCTTATTCCAGCGGCTAGTGCGCTTGACTTATTAAATAACAGCTGTAGACAGCTTTTCCATGACGCGAAGTCGTTAAAATTAGCGCGCAGGTTGGCTTTATCCATTCCTAGCCTAACCTTGAATTAACATAACCAAACATCTGGTAGGCAGCTCTACGGACGCTGAGTCCTGACCGTACATAGGGAAAAGACAAACAAAGATAAAGTTACGGTTCCGGGACCGATTCGAAGGGTTGTGAAATTAAATGTTTCTCCGATAAACCGTGCACTGGTCGCGGAGGATAAATTGAGGCGCTCCAGCCAGGAGCAACAGTGGACAACACCTCATCATAGGAGACTTCAACAGCCCAGCAACAGTGCTCAACAGCCAGACCGACAGTCCCAACGGGCAAGCACTCTTCGACTTCGCCCTAAGACAGAACATCGCGATTCTTCTCCCCGACAAACCTACACGAGAAAGAAACTTCCTTGATCATGCTCTGGCCCATGACACTAACTTCATTACTAAAATCAAGACATTACCGCACCTCGGAAGCGACCATAAGCCCATCATTTGCACGGCAGAACCAACCCCCCCTCACCATCGCGCGCCCAGCGGTCCTGCTCTGGGCCAAAACCGACTGGAACAAGTTCAAGAAGATCATCAACGAGACCCTGGACGACTCACCCATTATCTCAATCACGGAAATTGACGCAGCAATAGAAAACCTCGCCACAACAATCCAAACTGCAACAGCAACCTCGACACCTACAGCGAAACCCCTACACAAGCGAGGAGACCCGCTCCCTCAAGACATCCTCATTCTGAAACACCGGAAAAACCGGTTGTACCGCATAAGGCACAGAAGCCAATGGCACACTGAACAGTACCAGAACGCTAAGAGACAACTCAACTCCGCCCTGAACACCCACCGCAACGATGTCTGGAACAAGATCATCAAACAAGACCTGGTAACCCCAGGCCACATCCGGCTTTGGAAGAGAATCAAGAGCATGCGTAGCCAGCAGCTTGAGATCCCCCCCCTCACAAAGACCGATGGCACCCGGGCAACCACCGATAAAGAAAAAGCCGACGCCCTTGCAACCCGCTACGAAGAGGTCCACCGTCTCACCGAAAACCTAGGCTCCCCTGCAGACCTACAGAGAGCCAAAACCACCACGGAGAGATACCTCATCCTAAACCTGCACGCACCCTCCCAGGAGGTGACCCCTGAGGAGATCAGCTCATACATTTCAAAAATGAAGAACCGGAAGGCTCCAGGAACTGACAAAATCAGCAACATCACACTGAAGCATTTGCCTCCTCTAGCCATTATCAGACCCGCCGCCATTCTCAACGCCTGCCTGCGAATAAGCTACTTCCCCCGCCAATGGCGCCTAGCCCTCATCAAACCTATACCCAAGCCAGGGAAAGACCTCACACTTCCCTCTAGTCATCGGCCCATCTCTCTCTTGTGCGGCCTCTCGAAAATCTTCGAGAAAGCAATCAACAGGAGGCTCCTCGCCCACCTCAACAATAACAAATAAATTAACAACAACCAATTTGGGTTCCGTTCTGGCCACTCAACAACACAAGCGCTTGTCAAATTTTCTGACGCCATCACCGAAGCGCTTAACCTCACTAAAAACTTCGGTGCAGTCCTCCTCGACGCAACCGAGGCCTTCCCTACCATGAACCATCTGCTGCTGTTTGAAAAGCTTGCAAGGCTCCAAGTCCCTGCCCAGCTTATCAGACTACTCAGGAGCTACCTGAGAAGCCGGCCCTTCTTTGTCCAGGTAGGCGAAGCAAGATCCGACAACAAGCTCATGGCCAATGGCACCCCTCAAGGCTCGGTCCTTGGGCCGCTCCTCTTCCTTATATACCTAAACGACATCCAGGACATCCCGGGAGACCAAATAATTTACGCGGATGACACCACCATCCTTGACTCATCCCGGAGTGCCCCACTCTTGAAAAACAGGTTACAGAACACCCTAACCGCCACAGCTGACTATATGAAAAGCAACAAGATCCTCATAAATGCTGGGAAAACACAAGCCCTTCTGTGTTCCCGCAGGAAAAAGCTGAACTCCCCTGGGGGCAATCTCACCATCGATGGTGTCGACGTTGAATGGGTCACCGAAGCAAAGTTGCTCGGTATCTGGTTCAATAAAACACACACATTTGAAACCCATGTAAAGAAGACCTTGCAAAAGGCCTCAGCCGCCTCCAGCGTGCTCTATCCCTTCTGCAACAAAAACTCCAAGTTGCCCCCATCAACTAAAGCGCGACTGTACACAACGTACATACGCCCAATTATTTCCTATGGTGCACCCGCCTGGCAGGGTAAAACGAGCCGCTGCCACATCAAGCGACTTAGGGCAATCCAAACCAAGTCGCTGCGCATGGCCTTCTGCTCTTGGCGGGCCTCTATTCAATCGCTTAATGAGCAAGCAAGAATTCCAACTCTTGAGGAGTTCTTACGCAAGCTCACAATAGGGTGCGTCGTTATTCCCCTACTTTCGACTACGACTTCAGGATAGCACTCAAAAGTTTCGTTTTTTTGTGCTGATTTCAGAAATGACCTCGGTTTTGCGATACGACATCTCCTTCACCACCCTACCGGACGTTTTATGTCAAAAAGCGGCGATTTTTCACGTTACTCTGTTTTTAGGCCTCGGGGACGGCTTGAGGCAGTCGGGGAGACCGTTGTATGGTTGGATGGTCATCACTTACACTAAAGATAACTCTTTCAGCCGGATGGACCCACCGGGCACAGCACATGTGAGTACCAGACCTCAACTTTCCTCTTTTTTCAGCTGAAAGATCGTCTTTTGTTGACGTTTTTTCAGCTTTTATCGAGGCTGCTGACAGCCCACTCACTCCATCACATGACCAGGTGTGCTTAAAAGTAGTGTAGGGATGGGGAGTAAAGAACCCAGCCCCCACCCTTGGGCTGGGGAGCGCAGAGGGGGGAGGGAGGGGGGGAGGAAATTTCCACTAAAAGCTCTAAATCAGCTTGCGCTCGCCCCGCGCATGGAAAGAGCTGTCTTTGCGTGCAGGTCTTAGCTCAGCAAGTGTTTCTACTACCTGCCTACCCAGGATAGGGTGTTTCAAATAAAATAGATTTTTGAAAGTAGTCGATTTTCTGGTTTGTATAGGTCCCAAATGATCCCCCACCAAGTTTGAGCGAAATCGGTTAACATTTCCCCGGTGCAATGCGCGAGAGAAAACTTTGAGCCGCCTGGGGTCATCCACCGCCTCGTGTCTTGCCGCCGCGACTGTGTCGCCATCTGAGATTGGAGCTCAGTGAAATCTGGTGGCAATATTCCTTGAGGCTGTTCCTACCTGCCTGCAAAGTTGGGTTTCAGACTCCATCTCACTTGACTATGCGACAGGGCCTAAAGTGCATTAAATTGTTTTATGAGGGGGACGGGGGGAAGGGGAAGGACGTCGTCAAATTTGCATGTGGGCCAGAGAGAGATATGCCTGATCTGGACACTAACTAGTTCAAATCGCGGCGGCAAGACACGAGGCGGTGGGTGACCCCAGGCGGCTCAAAATTTTCTCTCGCGCATTGCACCGGGGAAATGTTAAACGATTTCGCTCAAACTTGCTGGGGGATCATTTGGGACCTAGACAAACCAGAAAATCGACTACTTTCAAAAATCTATTTTTTTTTTTTTTTTGAAACACCCTAATACAGGCGTCATGCTTCTCCTTGTTGTCCTTGCCATGATGATATCAATTCAAACTGAGCGAAAACGTTAACAACCTGCTAGCGCGCTAGTCAGCTGATGAATGGCAAAACAAACAACACCGCCCGGCCGCCCGGCCACCCGGCAGCGCTCAGCCGGCCGGCCGCAGGCACGCCACACGCTGCCGCTCTCCCCCTCTCGTCTCGGCCTGGCGAGGGTGGGTGAAGCTGCCAGTCGGGCGTTTGTTGACAATTCGGCCGTTCGCGCAGCAGCCCGGCTGGTCTTGGCTCGGGCTGACCTCTTCCCTCTCTCACCCCTTTTGCTCTTCCTTCATGACGTCCAGAGATGCCACGGAGCCTGTAAGGCAACGTTTTCACTTGCTGAGCTAAGACCTGCACGCAAAGACAGCTCTTTCCATGCGCGGGGCGAGCGCAAGCTGATTTAGAGCTTTTAGTGGAAATTTCCTCCCCCCCTCCCTCCCCCCTCTGCGCTCCCCAGCCCAAGGGTGGGGGCTGGGTTCTTTACTCCCCATCCCTACACTACTTTTAAGCACACCTGGTCATGTGATGGAGTGAGTGGGCTGTCAGCAGCCTCGATAAAAGCTGAAAAAACGTCAACAAAAGACGATCTTTCAGCTGAAAAAAGAGGAAAGTTGAGGTCTGGTACTCACATGTGCTGTGCCCGGTGGGTCCATCCGGCTGAAAGAGTTATCTTTAGTGTAAGTGATGACCATCCAACCATACAACGGTCTCCCCGACTGCCTCAAGCCGTCCCCGAGGCCTAAAAACAGAGTAACGTGAAAAATCGCCGCTTTTTGACATAAAACGTCCGGTAGGGTGGTGAAGGAGATGTCGTATCGCAAAACCGAGGTCATTTCTGAAATCAGCACAAAAAAACGAAACTTTTGAGTGCTATCCTGAAGTCGTAGTCGAAAGTAGGGGAATAACGACGCACCCTAGCTCACAACTGACTTCTTTGAGAAACTCAAAAACTCAGAAGAGCACCTGGCAAAGATCGGCGAATACGACCCAGCCAACTTTAAAACAAAGGGAAAACGCGCACGCTTTAAATCATGCAAGCACAGCACATAGGTCAACTCCACCCAGACAAAACCACCCTCTTCACCAGAGGCCCGGCACTTGCACTTCGCCCTGCAGTGCAGCCGCGCCAGGCCCGCCCACCGGCGCGGAAAGCGCGCGATCAGCGGCCTTGCCCCACTCCCCGCCAGCCCAGCACGGCTGGCCCCTTTACGCTGACGAATCATCAACAACACACAGACGCGGCCTCAGCCAAGTCGTGCCGCCCGCCGCGCTCGGTCGCCATGGCCTTTCTTCGTGCCATAGCCTTGCTACCACCCCTGCGATCCTCGGCGCGCTCCTAGTGCTCATAGTGCTCCGACCGTCGAACTGCGCTCCCATCAACAACAGCCAGCCCGGCCGCAACGTACCCAGCGCCCTGGACCTCACCTTCCAACCTTCCAGGCATACGACTACTCTCCCTGGCAGAGCTCATTCAACAAGCAGTAACCATGAACAAAGAACGCATAAATAGCCATCCTAGGGCACTTGCACACCCACCCCAAACAAACGTTACTCAGTCAACACCAAACACGCAACCAACACCCCTCATCCCGCTATCAGGTCCCCCCTTGAGTCTTCAACCACCCCGTCGACCAAGGCCCAACATAATCGCGCTTGCACCCTCTCTTTGTGCACTTGCACCAGCGGGCCCTCCCCCACAACCACCCCCCCCCCCCCCCACCGGGTCGCCAGGTCATCTCACCCGTACCAAAAAATCAGACAAAAAATACCAGCCACCCCTCCCAAATTTGGACGAAATCGCCCCACAAACGCCGGAGATATGACCCCCCATACCTCCGCTCCGCTTACCACCCCCAAAAATCCTCTACCCCTAGATATTACTCAATCGTCACCAAACTTAATGACAGCCCCCTACCCGACGACTTCAGGATTCCCTCCGAACAAAATCTCCAAATTCCATCTCAAACCCCCAAAAATCGACACTCGCCTAACACCAGGTGCACTTGCACCAGCAGGCCCTCCCCCACAACCACCCCCCCCCCCACCGGGTCGCTAGGTCATCCCACCCGCACCAAAAAATCAGACTAAAAACACCAGCCACCCCTCCCAAATTTGGACGAAATCGCCCCACAAACACCGGAGATATGACCTTCCATACCTCCGCTCCGCTCACCACCCCCAAAAATCTTCTACCCCTAGATATTACCCAATCGCCACCAAACTTGGTGACAGCCCCCTACCCGACGACTTCAGGATTCCCTCCGAACAGAATCTCCGAATTCCATCTCAAACCCCCTAAAATCGACACTCGCCTAACACCAGGTGCACTTGCACCGAACTCAGCCCCCCGAGTAGCTACGCCACTGAGTGCGAGCTGCAAAGGCCCCCTGGTCGCCAAGTCTTCACCTGAGTCAGCACTCGCCGCCAACAACAGCCCGGCATCTGCAGCAGCAGCACTTGCAGCAGCAGCAGCAGCAACCGCAGCTGCAGCAAGACCTCTACCGCAAGCAGCAGCAGCAGTAGCAAGGACGACAACCCCACCATGCGGACGTGCAAGCTCTGCAATGCCTCCTTCTGGAGGGAAGACCTGATCGCCCACATGACAACAGCGCACACCACCCCCGTTTCGGTGGTGCTTGAGCGGCCCCCAGAGCAGGCCGAAGTCCAGCAGCCTGCAGACCAAGACCTCCAGGGCGACCTGGACCTGGGCCTCCACGCCACCGAAGCGGTATTCAGCTTTCACGGGCCATGGCCTGTCACTCCAACGCAGATAGCTGGTACGCTGTACTTCTCAATCGACGGCTACCTCAACCCCATTCCTTAAAACCCCGACTATTCATCCGCTATCTCGGCCCTAAATTCAACACCAACCACTCCGGCATCAAAAAAGGTCCTTTTCAGGACCACCATATGATCCCGAGAGGATAACTCTTACAAAGACGACCCCATCCCCCGTCCACAAACCTACACAAGGCGGGCACTTGCACAATGAACTTGCACATAAATAAAGCAACCGACAGACCAACAAACAGCTAACACAAACACGCCCACAGCCCCAGACCCCCACCCCTGGCAAAGGTGAGAGCCCCCCACTAACAAGTGAGGCGCACTGGTCTGGTGGCAAGAAGCAAAGAAGAACAGAAGAGGACTCACTGGACGGACGGGCAGGAGCCGCCGCCAGGCTGCAACCCCCAAACCCGCCCAGGACATCCGCACTCATCTCCACCCCCGGGTCGCGGGAACCCCCAGCACAGCTGGGGCAAGTACTGCTGACCCGGGGAATCTTCCGCCCCCCTTGCCAACGCAGATAGGGGGGCCCGGGGCCCTCATCACCCCCCAGCATCCCGAAAAGTACTCTCACGGGGAAGAACTAGGGATGCTGGGGGGCCGCCCCCCGTCACCGCCTCCGACCCCGAGACACCAAGTGACAAAGACACAAAGTGGGCTTACGCCGAAGAGCAAGGACTCTATAGAACCTAAGTAGGATAAGAACCATGTTATAGTTGTAAGATGCTAGGCTAAGTGAGTAACCTAGGTTAGGTACCTGCACTAGGCATGCACCCAGGAATTTAGTTTTAAGCACCGCAGGGCACTTGCACCAGGCACTTGCCCAGCACATCCGGTCATAATGACCACAGAGGTTCTTGCACTAGGCATACACCCAGGGACTTAGTATTAAGAAACGTACTGCAAATTGCCACTTTCCGGCAATTTACAATGCATGCAGATTGCCACTTCCGGCAATTTGCAACATACAGGGAACCACGTAGAAATATCTACTTTGATTGTGAGCTCATTATAAGTATAGGGTTAGGTTTAGAGACGTGTCGCCCTTGCACATGCACTGGCACCGTCAGGGTAAGGGATTAACATTAAGAGACTCGTGAACTTGCATAACGCACTTGCACAGTCAACCAGGTTAGGAATAAGTTAGAAACCCAGGGCACTTGCACTAGGCACTTGCCCAGGGACTTAGAAATAAGGGACGGGTAGCATCTGCACGTGCACTTGCTCAGGCACTTACATGGGCACTTGCACCGTCAGGTTGGGGATTAGACTAAGAGACTAGCTGCACTTGCACAAAGCACTTGCACAGTCAACTAGGTTAAGACGAAACTTAACAAGCTAGGGCCCGCCCTTCCGTCGAACCGAGTTGCCAGCTCCGCTTCGCTGCGCCGGCAACTCGGTTCGACAGGGGGCCGGCCCAGCTTGGCCTGCCGGCGGCCTTTCCTCGGGCCTTCGGCCCTCGCATCAGACCCAACTTGGCCAGTCGAAGGCCCGGGCCTTCGGCCCGCTCTTATCAAACACCCCGTGAGCGGGTAAGGCAAAGTTATCGATGTACCATCGTGACTTAGGCCCGCCCTTCTATTCACAATATGCAAAAGTCCTTACACTTTTTACTCCAACTGTCCTTAGAATATGCCCATTTCATTTGTCTCTTAGCCCTTATTCCGAAAATACTCATATTTGCCATGCTACTGCAACTCCTTGCAATGGAGGCACAGCAGGAGCGCAAAACGAGCCCGTCGCACTTTTTCACATAACTCATGAAGGCGGGCTCCTGGACCCCCCTTCCGACCCCTCGTTGAAGAGGTCTTGCCAAGACCTATCGAAAACTTAAGTAAAAATTTTCAGTCGGTCGACCCCTTTTTTTCAAGATCCTGATGTGACTAATAGACGAAGTCGGGCTCCTGGACCCCCTTTCCGACCCCTCGTTGAAAAGGTCTTGCTGAGACCAATCGAAATCTGCAATAAATTTTTTTAGTCGGTCGACCCCCTTTTTTGAAGATCCTGATCTGGCCAACTTGTAAAAGCGGCCGATGGGGTCGGGACCAGGTCCATTCATCTTGTCTCGTCGCCCTGATTCCAAAAATACCCCTATGTGCCCTGCTAGCACCAATAATGGCGGAAATCCCCCTCCCGCCCATGCAAACCATGATGCAGCTGCTGCAGGCCTTGCGCGGGTCGGACGGGATTTGCACCACCGGATTGTTTGTTCGGACGGCCCTCCTGAAGTACCCTCCAAATCTGGTCACTCCAGCTCAACTCCTTCCTTGTACACAGACGACGACAACGACACACAGACACAAAGGCAAATGCATATGCCCTCCCCCTCTTTTTTTTGAATAGAAGGGCGGGCCAAAAACGCGCAGTTTCCTACTGCGTCATGAAGTGGTGGGGGGGCTGCCGCCCCCCCACACCCCCCGCTAGGGATTAACTAAGTGCCACCTCGCATTAGCCCGCGAGGTGCCAAGTACCTCTTACCGCGAAATTTTTACCCATTGGGTTTTACAATCGCATTAATTCTGCACCGGCCCATAAAGCCATTTTAATTATAATCTGTGTAACGACCATTCAAATGATTAACTGCTCTTAAGGCCGCGAGGTAAAGAGCTACAATACTATTTATGTGCATGTACAACAGCTATTGTACCCTGCTACTTCCGAAATAAAGGCTATTTGAAACTTGAACAGGAGCGGCACACCCAGGACAACACCTCATCATAGGAGACTTCAACAGCCCAGCAACAGTGCTCAACAGCCAGACCGACAGTCCCAACGGGCAAGCACTCTTCGACTTCGCCCTAAGACAGAACATCGCGATTCTTCTCCCCGACAAACCTACCCGAGAAAGAAACTTCCTTGATCATGCTCTGGCCCATGACACTAACTTCATTACTAAAATCAAGACAATACCGCACCTCGGAAGCGACCATAAGCCCATCATTTGCACGGCAGAACCAACCCCCCCTCACCATCGCGCGCCCAGCGGTCCTGCTCTGGGCCAAAACCGACTGGAACAAGTTCAAGAAGATCATCAACGAGACCCTGGACGACTCACCCATTATCTCAATCACGGAGATTGACGCAGCACACCACAACAATCCAAACTGCAACAGCAACCTCGACACCTACAGCGAAACCCCTACACAAGCGAGGAGACCCGCTCCCTCAAGACATCCTCATTCTGAAACACCGGAAAAACCGGTTGTACCGCATAAGGCACAGAAGCCAATGGCACACTGAACAGTACCAGAACGCTAAGAGACAACTCAACTCCGCCCTGAACACCCACCGCAACGATGTCTGGAACAAGATCATCAAACAAGACCTGGTAACCCCAGGCCACATCCGGCTTTGAAAGAGAATCAAGAGCATGCGTAGCCAGCAGCTTGAGATCCCCCCCCCTCACAAAGACCGATGGCACCCGGGCAACCACCGATAAAGAAAAAGCCGACGCCCTTGCAACCCGCTACGAAGAGGTCCACCGTCTCACCGAAAACCTAGGCTCCCCTGCAGACCTACAGAGAGCCAAAACCACCACGGAGAGATACCTCATCCTAAACCCGCACGCACCCTCCCAGGAGGTGACCCCTGAGAAGATCAGCTTATACATTTCAAAAATGAAGAACCGGAAGGCTCCAGGAACTGACAAAATCAGCGACATCACACTGAAGCATTTGTCTCCTCTAGCCATTATCAGACTCGCCGCCATTCTCAACGCCTGCCTGCGAATAAGCTACTTCCCCCGCCAATGGCGCCTAGCCCTCATCAAACCTATACCCAAGCCAGGGAAAGACCTCACACTTCCCTCTAGTCATCGGCCCATCTCTCTCTTGTGCGGCCTCTCGAAAATCTTCGAGAAAGCAATCAACAGGAGGCTCCTCGCCCACCTCAACAATAACAAATTAATTAACAACAACCAATTCGGGTTCCGTTCCGGCCACTCGACAACACAAGCGCTTGTCAAATTTTCTGACGCCATCACCGAAGCGCTTAACCTCACTAAAAAACTTCGGTGCAGTCCTTCTCGACGCAACCGAGGCCTTCCCTACCATGAACCATCTGCTGCTGTTTGAAAAGCTTGCAAGGCTCCAAGTCCCTGCCCAGCTTATCAGACTACTCAGGAGCTACCTGAGAAGCCGGCCCTTCTTTGTCCAGGTAGGCGAAGCAAGATCCGACAACAAGCTCATGGCCAATGGCACCCCTCAAGGCTCGGTCCTAGGGCCGCTCCTCTTCCTTATATACCTAAACGACATCCAGGACATCCCGGGAGACCAAATAATTTACGCGGATGACACCACATTCCTTGACTCATCCCGGAGTGCCTCACTCATGAAAAACAGGTTACAGAACACCCTAACCGCCACAGCTGACTATATGAAAAGCAACAAAATCCTCATAAATGCTGGGAAAACACAAGCCCTTCTGTGTTCCCGCACGAAAAAGCTGAACTCCCCTGGGGGCAACCTCACCATCGACGGTGTCGAGGTTGAATGGGTTAACGAAGCAAAGTTGCTCGGTATCTGGTTCAACAAAACACACACCTTTGAAACCCACGTCAAGAAGACCTTGCAAAAGGCCTCAGCCGCCTCCAGCGTGCTCTATCCCTTCTGCAACAAGAACTCCAAGTTGCCCCCGTCAACCAAAGCGCGACTGTACACCACGTACATACGCCCAGTTATCTCCTATGGTGCGCCCGCCTGGCAGGGTAAAACGAGCCGCTGCCACATCAAGCGACTTAGGGCAATCCAAACCAAATCACTGCGCATGGCCTTCTGGTCCTGGCGGGCCTCTATTCAATCGCTCAATGAGCAAGCAAGAATTCCAACTCTTTAGGAGTTCTTGCGCAAGCTCACAGTTGACTTCTTTGAGAAACTCAAAAACTCAGAAGAGCACCTGGCAAAGATCGGCGAATACGACCCAGCCAACCTCAAAACAAAAGTAAAACGCGCACGCTTCAAATCATGCAAGCACAGCACATAGGTCAACTCCACCCAGACAAAAACACCCTCTTCACCAGAGGCCCGGCACTCACCGGCCTCCAACGGAAGCACCCTGACGCCGCCAACTGCAAGGCTGCTAGCACCAGTCGCAACACCAGCAGCGCCAGCAGCAGCGCCCCCAGCCTCAGCTCCAGCACCAGCTCTACATCCGGAGAGGATCACCTCGTTGCCCACCTGGCGACGATCCAGCACCAGCTCCAGACAATCAGGGAGATGGTCACTCCTTGCGCTATCTGCGGTGCGCAAGCACCCACAGAGCGGCAGCAGCAGGCCCACCTCCGGACTCCGGACCCATCTTCAGCCGGTGGAGGTGCGCGTCGAACGCGCACCTCTGCCCCCCGCCGCGGAGGAGGACCCTGCCTCTCCACCACCACTCGAGGAGGCGGAGGACTGCCCCCCACTAGGGGGTTTCTCCTACCTCCCCCCTTCTGAGCCAGCCCAGCGCCCCCGCGAGGTTGAGGGTAAACACCCCTCCCTCGCGGGATAAGTAAACCGCGCCGCGAGGTCGAGGGTAAACACCCCTCCCTCGCGGCACTCCCAGGTCACCGCAAGGTCGAGGGTAAAAACCCCTCCCTCGCGGGACGCCCAGCTCCCCCGCGGGGTCGAGGATAAACGCCCCTCCCCTGCGGGGCTCCCAGATCGTCGCCGCGAGGTTGAGGATAAACACCCCTCCCTCGCGGCACAGAAACGAAGCAACAGACTCCACCCCAGTGTACTGATACAGCGAAGCGAATGACTTCATAGTGCTAAGTGTTAGTGTTAGTGGCGTGCAAGCACCTGAATGGTGCTTGCAGCGAAGAAAAAAAGACTTCATAGTGTTAAGTGTACTGGTTAAGTGGCATGCAAGCACCATCACGGCGCTTGCAGCGAAGAATTAAATTATATGCATAGGGTTAGGTCTATAGGACTTAAGCTAGGGTTAAGAGACGTGTTGCTCTTGCACATGCACTGGCACCGTCAGGGTAAGGGATTAGCATTAAGAGACTCGTTGCACTTGCACAAAGCACTTGCACAGTCAATTAGGTTAAGATCTAAACTCAAACTTAAAATAAACACAGTGTCACTTTGTGCATACTGTTCAGAAGAGGTGCAGTACCTCTAAAATACACATAGGACTTCTAGGACTTAAGTTAGGTACGTTGCACTTGCATATGCACGTGCACCGTCAAGGTAAGGGATTAGCATTAAGACTCGTTGCACTTGCACAAAGCACTTGCACAGTCAACTAGGTTAAGATCAATACTTAAAAACGCACAGTGTTTAACTGTGTCAAACAGTGGGGGGGGGGGGGCTGCCGCCCCCCCACCACTTCATGACGCAGTAGGAAACTGCGCGTTTTTAAGTTTCGTCTTAACCTAGTTGACTGTGCAAGTGCTTTGTGCAAGTGCAGCTAGTCTCTAATCCCCATCCCCTAAACCCCCGACCATTTACTATTTCGGCTCCAAATTTAACATCCATCACTCCGGCATCTAAAAGGTCCTTTTCAGGACCACCATAAGATCCCAAAAGGATAGCTCATTCAAAGACGACTCCATCCCCCGTTCACAACATAACCCACAAAAGCAGCACTTGCACAAGGCACATGCACAAGACACTTGCACAGAAATAAAGCAACAAACAAACAAACAGTTAACATAACCATGCCCACAGCCCCAGACCCCCACCCCTGGCAAGGGTGAGAGCCCCTCACTCATGAGTGAGGCGCACAGGTCTGGTGGCGAGAAGCAAAGAAGAGCAGAAGAGGATTCACTGGACGGACGGGCAGGAGCCGCCGCCAGGCTGCAACCCCCCAACCCACGCGGGACATCGCCGTACCCGCACTCATCTCCACCCCCGGTTCGCGGGAACCCCCAGTCCAGCTGGGGCAAGTACTGCTGACCCGGGGAATCTACTGCCCCCCTTGCCAACGCAGATAGGGGGGCCCCTCAGCACCCCCCAGCATCCCGAAAAGTACTCTCACGGGGAAGAACTAGGGATGCTGGGGGGGGACCATCATCTCCCACCATCTCCGACTCCAAGAAACCAAGTGACAGAGACACTTACAGTGGGCTTACGCCGAAGAGCAAGGACTCTATAGAATACAAGTAGGATAAAACCACGTAAATACTGTTAATCAAGGCACTTGCACAAGCAAGGCCACCACCAAAACCTAGGATAAGAAAATGTATAAATAGTATATAAGCTAACATATAAGAAAACAGTACCCGGTGATCAGGGCACTTGCACAAGCAAGGCCACACCTCATTAAGAGGTCCTTGCACAAAGGACCCCCGTAGACTTAGGACTATCAGGGCACTTAAGGACCCCAGTAGACTTAGGACTAGGGTAAGAATAAGTACAGTAACCAGGCTAAGACTAGACTAAAACCTTGTAAATAATAGCATCAAGTCACAGTAGGAACTCCTTGCATTAAGGACTCCGCCAAACTTAGGATAAGAAAATGTATAAATAGTATATAAATTAGCACATAAGGAAACAGTACCTGGTACTGAAACAAGCCCCCTCCAGCATGTGCGCGTGCACCAGCACTTGCACATGCTGGATGTGGTTGTAGAAGGTAAAACCAATGGTGGGGGGGCTACCACCCCCCCCCCCCCGCGAGGGAAAAACAAAACGCAGAAAACGCAATGTAACCTGCAGACCTTTCAAACAATGACTCCAGATGGTCAGGGAGTCACACCTAATTATGAACCGTGAAATTTTTCCCTCCCTCTTTAGGGAGGTTTTACAATAACATTCAATCATAAAAGTTTTAAAACAAAATAAAAATTAAAACTGCTTAGCGGCAATCCCCCACTATTAACCCGTCTAAAGACCGAAAGGTAAAGGCGTTATAACTGAATAATATGTATAAGTGCACTATGCTTGTATTGAATAAATAAAGACCATTTCCAAACTGGAAAAAAAAAACAAAAAAAAAACAAACTCCAGGGCATCATTCTTCATTTAGACGCTGACCAGTCCACATCAGCTCAGCACGATGACTTACGCTATCTGCGACATTCAGATGCTCAGGGGCAAGTACGGGGAGTATGTTCTGAAGGAAATTTCCTTCTATGAACAAAATGAGGCGGCCCAGGTCCACAAGTCGGCCACCTTCCTCCCTCCTTACCCCGGGGCGGATGCAATCCCAGTGAAGCAAAAGAGGCAAAACAACTATATTGTCAATCGCCTCCATTCCCTGCCCTGGGAGACAGGCTTCTCGCCCTATGACAGACTCCCTCAAACACTGAGCGAGATGGCGGCGTCATATGATTTTCTCTATGTCAAGGGTGATGAGAAAAAGAGAATTCTCGAGTTCTTCTTACCCACGAAACGTGTGTTTGACGTCGAGAAATTCGGATGCCCCAGCCTCCGAAAACTGCCGAAGTTGTGGGCGCCAGGCGCCATGTCAAAATGATATTGAAGGGTCACATATCTCCAAAAATTGCGCAGTACGCAATGCTAAGCGTGTGGGTATGTGGATGCAGGTGTACCTCAACTCACCTAAATGAGTGTACACTGTAAAAAAGCAACTGAAAAACATAAAAAAATCATAAAATGACAAAACTTCCTAAAAATATTCTCAATGATATCCGTCTGATTAGGCGCACGGGAGACAGCAAGCAGGCCCGAGGGGTTGCCTACCCACCAGGCGCGCTGAACAGAGCGCGGCGGGCTGCCTACCCAACAGGCGCATAACCGCACAGTGGGCCGCCCTTCGTACCAGTTGACCTAGGCGGGTCGAAGGGTAGGTCAGGACAGGTAACCTGGGGGTGCCAAGATGGGTGACCTGGGGACAGAGCGCGGCGGGATGCCTACCACACAGGCGCCCCGCCCGAGCCACACCCGTCAAGTGACCATTCACAGTCCTAGCCTGACAGAAGTGACCTGGGGGGGGGGGGCGGGGGCACGAAGGGTGCCAGTGACCATAAGCCCACCATCTGCACAGCGAGAACCACACCAATGACAATCAACCCACCTCTCACAAGAAACACGGCCAAGACAGACTGGACAAAGTTCACCACGCTAGTCAATGAAGGAATTGACGACTCACCTATCATCTCAGTTGCTGACATTGACAAGGCAGTCCTCAACCTCACCGAGACCATGCAGAATGCCACAGCAGACTCCACCCCTCTCATCAAGAGCAAAATATCGCGCCCAGACCCGCTACCCACAGACATCCTCATCCTCAAGCACAGGAAAAACAGACTCTACCGCACACGCAACAGAAGCCAATGGCACAAGGAGCTATACCACGACGCCAAACGGCAGCTAAAAACGGCCATTAACGCCCACCGGAACGAAGCCTGGAACAAAATCATGCAGGAAGTCCTTCAGAGTCCTGGGCATATCAGGCT
This sequence comes from Stenchaetothrips biformis, assembly GCA_030522485.1. Taxonomy (NCBI): domain Eukaryota; kingdom Metazoa; phylum Arthropoda; class Insecta; order Thysanoptera; family Thripidae; genus Stenchaetothrips; species Stenchaetothrips biformis. The sequence goes on from CM060091.1 coordinate 19,254,370, forward strand.
CTGGAAACGCATCAAAAACATGCCTCACACAGACCCATAAGTCTCCTCTGTGGACTCTCAAAGATCTTTGAGAAGGCCATCAACAGAAGAGTAATCGCCCACTTGGCAAATAATAAACTCCTGAACGAAAACCAATTCGGGTTTCGACACGGGCACTCCACCACTCAAGCGCTCGTAAAATTCTCCGACAACATCACCGAGGCCCTCAACCTAGCCAAAAACTTCGGGGCGGTACTCGTCGATCCCACCGAAGCCTTCCCAACGATGAACCACTTGCTCCTCTTCGAAAAACTCGCTAAACTCCGCCTTAACCCAGCACTCCTGCGCCTACTACAGAGCTACCTCCGCCGCCGGCCATTCCTGGTCGCAGTGGGTAACGAAAAATCAGAAATCAAAACCATGGCCAATGGGACCCCACAAGGATCGGTCCTAGGACCACTCTTATTCATAATTTATCCCAACGACATCCAGGACATGGCTGGCAAACAAATCATCTACGCAGATGACACAACGATCTATGAGTCCTCAAGAAACGCCAAAGTCATGAAAACCAAACTGCAAACACAGCTCACCAACACCACTGAGTACATGAAGAAAAACCGAATCCTCATAAATGCAGGAAAGACACAGGCACTCCAAGTCACACGGCGGAAGAAGTGGAACTCCCCTGAAGGCAACCTCAAAATCGACGGCACCGAAGTCAACTGGGTGACAGAAGCCAAGCTGCTAGGCGTATGGTTCAACAAGGCACACACCTTTGAAACACACGTCAAAAAGACTCTACAATAACAGGAAAAGTGGCGATACAGATCGGCAACTTTGGCCCGTCCCGTACATTTTTAATTTAACGAGTGTCGCCAATGTTTAACTCTTACAGGCTTTAAACGTGGGTCTGGGTCAAAATGGACGTTATTTTCGTCATCAGCACCCTCAAAAACATAAGAAACAACGTTAAACTAAAAAAAAAAATTGGTCCCCCCGGGATTTGAATCTGGGTCCAAACTTCTCAGATTTGCTCGAAACCAGCACCGTTGGCTTTGTCTCGTCGCCCCGATTCCAAAAATACCCCTACATGCCCTTCTAGCTTTACCCGTTGCCAAAATCCTCATCCACCCCATATAGACCATGATGGCCCTGCAGCGTCGCCCTCGCGGCGTTTTGGGTCAAAATGGATGTTATTTTCGTCATCAGCACCATCAAAAACATAAGAAACAACGTTAAAGTAAAAAAAAAAATTGGCCTCACCGGGATTTGAACCTTGGTCCAAACTTCTCCGATTTGCTCGAAACCAGCACCGTTGGCTTTGTCTCGTCGCCCCGATTCCAAAAATACCCCTTCATGCCCTTCTAGCTGTACCCGTTGCCGAAATCCTCCTGCACCCCATGTAGACCATGATGCACCTGCAGCAGCGCCCCCGGGGCTCGGATCGGATTTGCTGCCACCGAGCGGTTCTTAGGGTCACCCAAGGAGGCTGCATACCAAATTTGGTGAAGATCAGACAACGGGAAGTCCACGGACGAACGAACGGACGGACGCACAGCAAGCATCAGACTATATGCCCGTCCTCCGTATTTATTTTATAAATAATACGGGACGGGCCAAAAAGCAAAGGCCGCCTGCAACACACTCTATCCGTTTTGGAACAAAAACTCCACCCTCCCCACCAAACCAAAATCACCCCTCGGCCTATGCTAGTGCATAGAAAAGCATTGCACTTTCCGTGCAATGCAAAAGCATCGCACCATGTGGCGCGATAAAAACTGCATCAAATGCATTGAACCGATTGGCGCTGTACTCATAGCCTTTGGATTCTCAGTGAAGACTTACTCTACACTTCGAAGTGTGGAGTTGTCCACACTTGGTTTGAAAGTGTACGCATGTCGGGGCGGTCAAGCACACTAAATTACTATGTAGGTTTTTATGCGCGCCCGCGCACGAAAATAAACATGCACTATGTGACGCACGAATTTGTACGTGACAATGCACGATTTAGTGCTCGGGTATGCAGAAAATCGTGCGTTATTGCGCACAATTTTGTGCGCAACAAATGCATGTTTAATTTCGTGCGTTACGTATGCACAAAAATCTACATTGTAATTTGGTGTGAAAGTACCCTTCTTTCGAAATTGCTTAAGTTAGTGCCAGGGGCCGCAAGGATTTGAAAATCCGCGGGCGCTGGAGAGGGCGCAACGATAACATACTAAACGGAGGACTCAACATCAACGAGGCCATCAACTGTTCTTCTACATCTTGAAGGTGCAACAAAACGCTACGACAGGATCGCAGGTGCACACTAAATTACTATGTAGTTTTTTCGTGCATAGCTTTGCACGATATTGAGCATACGCGTGGAATGCACAGATTTGTGCGCAACAACGCACGTGGTGCTGCATACCAATGCACATTTTCATGCTAAGCTACGCACGAATACGTGCATTTCCAAACGTATGCTCAATTTCGTTCAAAGCTATGCACAAAAATCTACATAGCAATTTAGTGTGTGAAGCGGAAGGCGACACGCCGAAAGTGCAGTGGGCTACTGTGAAAGAATAACTCACAGAATCAGTCGTCAACGCGTTCCAGCAGGCGGGACTTCTGCCAGTCTTTGTGCATTGTACCAGGTGGCCCTAAAACCCCGTAACAAAAGGAGAGGCATGCAATCCGCATGGAGCCGTGCGGGCGGGTCTGCCTATGCATCGGTTGGCGGGCGGAGAGGCGGTCCAGGGTGTCCACCCGTCTCACGAGCGTTGTGACGTTTCATGCTTACCCGTCATCTCTCTCCTACTACCGCGGTTTCGTCTCCCCCCCCTGCAGTGGTGGCAGCGCCGTCGCTACGTGTCTGTCTGTCAGGCCGGCCGTTCGGCTACCAGCTGGGAGGCAACGGGACGGGTCGTGACCCCAGTCATGACCCCAGCGACCCCGGCGGCGGCTGCGCTCGCACCGTGGAGCGGTCCGGGACAGGCCCGCGCGCCTCCCCCACCCCTCCCCCGCCCCGCCGTGGCTCAACAGAGCGCGCGCCGGCCGTCCCTAGACGGACCGCCGCGCCCCGTCAGCGGTCCCGCAAGGCCCCCGCGCCTGACCCCGCTAACCAGCGGCCCGACCGCAGCCAACACGGGACGCTAGGGGAGGCTCCCAGGAGCCACCCCGCATTACCCCGCATCACCGGGGTAACCCCAACGGACCCCAACAGCGACCCCGAGAGGGCCAAAAGAAGAGCGGCAAAGGTGCTTTAAGCACACCCGCAAACACCGTCGTGACCCCAGTCATGACCCCAACGACCCCGGCGGCGGCTGCACACGCACCGGGGAGCGGTCCGGGGCAGGCCCTTGCGGCCCCCCCCCCCACCCCTCCCCCGCCCCGCCGCGGCTCAACAGAGCGCGCGCCGGCCGTCCCCAAGCGGCCCGCCGCGCACCGTCAGCGGTCCCGAAAGGCCCCCGCGCCTGGCCCCGCTAACCAGCGGCCCGACCGCAGCCAACACGGGACGCTAGGGGAGGCTCCCAGGAGCCACCCCGCATTACCCCGCATCACCGGGGTAACCCTAACGGACCCCAGCAACGACCCCGAGAGGGTCCAGAAGATCAATTGCGAAACTGCTTAAGCACACTCGCAAACGCCGTCGTGACCCCAGTCATGACCCCAACGACCCCGGCGGAGGCCCTGGTCACCTCAAGCGGGGCCCGAGGAACAACCCGGCGCCCCCCCCTCCACCCCTCGCCCAGCGCCCGAGCGCCGAGAGGCACAGCCCGCGGCGCGGCCTCGGAATGCGCTGCGCCAGCAAGAAGAGCCCACCGCCGGACGCGACATCAACGGCTCGGCGACGCGACCTCGCGCGCCGAGCCTCACAACCATGCCTGCCTGCGAGGAGTGCGGAGCGTTCTACAAGCACGCACGGTCCCTCGCGCGACATGAAAAAAACATACACCAGGGCACTCAACACGAGTGCAGAATATGCAATTATCGGACCCCCCACAAGTGGGTGCTTCGCACCCACCTGCGGGCGGTCCACGCTCGGGTCGAAGGGCCGCACCGGTGTGGCGTCTGTAACTACAGATGCCACACTCGGTTCAACCTGACAAGACACTACGAGCGAAACCACCCGGGAACAACAGTACCGGCACCCCAATAAGGCAAGGGAGTGGCGACCCCTTCGCTGACAAGCCCTGGGCGAGCCTGGCCTGGCCCGGCTCCATGCGGATTGCATACCTCTCCTTTTGTTACGGGGTTTTAAGGCCACCTGGTATTATGTAAAAACCGGCGGCTTCGCAGCCTACGAAGGAAATCGTTTGTATTAGAAGATCGTTTGTAATTTCTTGTTATTTCAGAGAGCAGTTCTTCGTGAGGGTTTAAGTCTGAATGGATTTTCCAAGCTTTTCCAAGGTTTGTTCAGGCAATAAGTAGTGATGAATGGTCGGAGAAGATTGTATAAGAAAATTCTAGTCGAGGTAGCCCCTACGCGGTTGACACTTTGATCTCGGGTCGAAAGTGACTTCATTTTCGTCATCAGCACCTTCCAAAACATGCGAAACCATCTAAAAATGTCTTAAAAATGTAGTCACCAAGAAGTAAAACTTTTTCTGCCGTTTTTTAAGTGTTTTTTCGTTGGTTCGACTGAATGATTTGAGATAGAAAGCTAAATTTTGACGTGTGGTAAGCCAAGGACATAAACAACCCTGCAAATTCTCACCCCGATCGGCTGAGCCGTTGGGGGGGAGGGGGGGGGGGGTAGTGCGGACACACAGACACACCGACAGACGGGAAAAGTTTTTCAACCCCACTAAAGAAACTGGCTTCGCTAATCGCTCAGCCAAAAATTTAAGAACCACCCTAATACTCATGGCCTTTGGATTCTCAGTGGACTCTGGATCTCAAAACGTGTCCGAGCATTTGGCCACCTCAACGGCCTTTTGACCCACGAGGCGCATGCAAGCTCCGTTCCTGATCAACCATTTGCTAAGAGCCCCATCCAAGGCAAGGCTCTAGTCCAGGCGTGGTTTACCTACATTTATGGCGAAGAAGACTTCACACACTACATTTCTTTGTCCTTTTTTGTGCGTCGCTTTACTCAAAATTGAGCATGCTTTTTAAAACGCACGAATTTGTCCGTAACTGCGCACAAAAATATGCTTTGCACAAGAATTCGTGCATTTCTCCGCGTGCAAACGCTTTAGTTCAGTGAGATCGGGATTACTGTGCAGGTGACAGCGTCCAGGCTAGGGCAATATGAAGAACCCGTCGCATTTCGCGAGTATAAACCGAAGAGGATATCGTGCGAAGAAATGCCAGACTCCCCCCATTCTGTCCAAACCCGGAGTCATTAACACATTTAAGAAAAGCAGACACGGCGTCATCGTGGGTAAACAGCAAAGCCTGGACGGCATGGAAAGTCTCTTCTGACCTCTCCACAGTAGCAGTACCAGATTAAGCCGCGGGAAGGCAGACCAGAAGGCAACGCAACGATGGTTTGAGGAACGAACAGACAACCTGATCCTAACCAATCAGAACAAAGAAGAAAGAGAAGATGCGGGTCTACGAAACGTGCCGGGCGTATTTTTATAGATCCATGGCTCCAACAAACAGTAATTGAAACCCAAAAAATGTTGTTAATACGACAAAGTTCCTTGATTCAAGAACTGCTTTTTCTGAGTGCTGCCCACGACAGCTGAAGGTTTGAACTCGTCTGAGTGCACTCTTCTAAAGGGAAATCGTGAGAAGGCGGCGCTGCCCAGGACGGTGACGACGGGTAGACTCGCTGCTCGGCGGCGCTGCCCAGGACGGCGACGACGGGTGTACTCGTTGCTCGGCGACGCTGCCCAGGAAGGCGACGACAGGTAGACGCGCTGCTCAGGACGGCGACGACGGGTAGACTCGCTGCCCGGCGGCGCTGCCCAGGACGGCGACGACGGGTAGACTCGCTGCTCGGCGGCGCTGCCCAGGACGGCGACGACGGGTAGACTCGCTGCTCGGCGGCGCTGCCCAGGAAGGCTACGACAGGTAGACGCGCTGCTCAGGACGGCGACGACGGGTAGACTCGCTGCTCGGCGGTGCTGCCTAGGACGGCGACGACAGGTAGACGCGCTGCCCAGGACGGCGACGACGGGTGTACTCGTTGCTCGGCGGCGCTGGCCCCGACCGCGGTGGGACCGGGCCGAGGTGCGGCTCCGCGGGTCCGAAGGGCGTCCCCGTAGACGATGTGCACGCGGCGACTGCCAAGGCCAGACTGACTCTGCCGTGCCGTGCGGAGCCCAGACTGCGCTGCGCAGCGGAAGGCCTCCCGACGGTGGCCGGCGCTGGCGACGCGCAGCGCAACCCGTCCCGAGTGCTGACTTGGCACGCGGAGCGCGGCCGGCTCGCTGGCGGGACTCACTCTAGGGTGAACGGAACGGAAGTTGCACAGTAGGCGCAGGAGGCTAAAACTCAAGACGCGTTTTGTGCCCTGGAATACTACGTTACTTGAACCGAACGCGTGACCCCACCAATGGATTGCTTTCCGAAAGATGGATCCATTGGTGGGGTCACACGTTTCGTTTTGAGTCCTGCTGACCGACAGGCGACAGAGGAGCTCAAAGCGCTTCTAGAATTTTGGCAGCATGCGCCGATCTTCTGGCCCACCGTGATTTAGAGAAAATTTCGGAATGAGGAGGGGCGGGTGAGGCAGAACAGACGAGCCCCATGGAGGACGTTCCAATTTGGATCGTCCAAAACGACCACTAAGCCTGCGAGGCGTAGCCCCTTGCACCAGCCTGCGGTGCAGACCGATTCAGAGAGTCGTTTAGTCACTCCACCTCTCTCGCACCCACGGAGCGACCCGCATGGGTGCGAGAAAGACAGAGCGACGGAAACGACTCTCTGAATCAGTTTTCTGGGGTGCACACCCACGAGCGGTCGCACTCGAAAGGCATCCGTTAACAATTGCAAGCCGCGCCAAACGCGCACAGTGGGCAGGCGGCCAAAACCAAACCCCAGATGCGCATTTTGAGCTCCAGAGTTGCTAGATGGTCCTCGGACCGCACCAGCAACTCTGAAGCCCACAACGCCTCTAGAGTTAAGGCCGCCTGCACCGATCTTCTGGCCCACTGTGCGGAGGCACGTTTTGCCTGACGTCCCCTGGCTGCACATGATCTCCTCTCGCCCTTCGCCAGAGGCAACCCCGAAGGCCCCCCCCCCCCCCCCCCGTTTCCCTATTCTTTTGAGAACACCGCCTGCGGACAGCTCACGGACGGCCCCTGTGGCCACGGCTGCCGGGCCGGACGCGGCCGCCCGCTGCGTCAGCGGAATCCACTGCTCCGCGACGCTACGCGCTGCGGCCACCTGACGCCTTCCTTGCCGAGCGCGTCGCACAGTGGGCCAGAAGACCGGCAAAGGCGGCCAAAACTCTAGACGCGTTTTCACTGAGAATCCAAACGCTATGAATATAGCGTCAATTGGCGCTATGCGTTTGAAGCCGTTTTCATCGCGCCAATTGGCGCTATGCTTTTGCATCGCACGTGGGGTGCAATGCCTTCCTATGCACTAGCATAGGGCATTTTCGGGACGCATCGCACTTAAAGTGCAATGTGACTATGGCATTGCACGTGTGGCGCGATGTCTCAATGCATTGCACCATACGCGCTATGTTCATAGCGTTTGGAATCACAGTGTTGAGCTCCAGAGTCGCTAAACAGGACTCGAACCGCACGTTTGACCCTACCAATGGATTCCTCGTTCGAAGAGTAATCGATTGGTGGGATCATTCATGAGGTTAGAGTCTCCTTTTCCACCTTTGGAGCTCGAAAAGCGTCCAGAGTTTTGGCCGCCTGCAGCGGTCTTCTCGCCCACTGTGCGACGCGCCTCTCGAGCAACCATGGCACCGTCCCGCAGGCAACTCGCTGCATGCCTCACTTTTGCCAGAGTCTTAGATAGGCAGAGAATCGCAGGGCGTGTCGTTGGCAGACTGCGACGACTGTGAAAGGAGGTGGGAGGACGAGTGCCCGCTCCACGTCATCTCGGACACTGAGGTGCAGTCCACGACCCACAAATATGAAGTAACTGCTCTCAAGTGTTGGTTGAGCAACCCATTTTTCTTTTTAGGGGCGAAAGATGTGTGGTACCCTTCGAACATAAAGTATGAACAGATTCTCACCCCCAAACATAAACTTCGGGTCGGGTGAAGTCACTCAGGTCTCTATATTTAATAAATAGAAACAGTTGGGACCCTAATTTCGTATTCTTTGCAGGATTTGTAGATCGGCATACCACCCAGGGCACTGCTGGTATGAAGATCTCGATGATTATCAGAACGTGGCTGTACTACACTCAACATAAGAGGGAGTTAAAGGAGAAGAGGATCGAGAAGACAGCTAGGCAGCAAGACCGGCAACAACAACAGGTGCAGCAGCAGCAGCTGCCGCAGCAGCAGCAACAACAACAGGTGCAGGTGCAGCTGCCGCAGCAGCAACAACAACAACAGTTGCAGGTGCAGCTGCCGCAGCAGCAACAACAACAGGTGCAGCTGCAGCTGCAGCAGCAGCAACAACAACAGCTGCAGCATGATCAGCCTCCACTGTCTGTGTTCAACGTCGACGAGGCACTTTATTCCTCAGGGCCTCCCCCTGTGGCAATAGCAAGGGGTGTCATTTTCAGAGATTTTGGAGGCTCGGCGGAGCTGGAGCTAACGCCTTTAAGGAATTCTACCCCTTTTTAAGGCAAATATTCATCTCTTCTCCTATTATGTTTCTAAGTTTTATTTTATAGACGTTACTATATTTGTGAACAAATTTTATTTTATGTTACATGATTTTTTTTATTTTATTTGACGTTTTTGAGGAAACAAAGCAAGTATTTGTTGGAAGAAGAAAATAGACACTTACTCCAAATTATCCAAAGTGACTTTTTTTCCCCTCCTTTCCCCAGCAATATGCCCATTTCAGTGGGATGCGCGAGAGCGCGTCTGACATCGGTCTTAAAATTTAAGACGAAATTCATACGTTGGGAGCGCTTGCCGTGCGCCGGCCTGGTCTTAATTTTCAGACGCCATTCAGACCTGTTCTCGAGAGCGTGGTGCTGCGCGGGACGCGCTGGCTGTGGTCATAATTTTACGACCCAAGTTAACCCCGCGTCAGAGAGCCCCGCTTTGCTGCATGGCAGCGGTCACGCAGCGGTCTCAATTTTAAGACGAAAGTAAGCCCTTCAAGACGCCCTCTGAATTTCTCATCTTTGGAGGCGGCCAGCCTCGGTCTTAAGGTGGTCTTGACTCCATCGTAAGAGTGACACGTATTCGGATCCATTTCGCATTCGCTTCGGCCCACAGTCCGACTGGCAGGCTGACGTTTTTCGGGTCTGGTTAAGACCGCCGAGGGACCGTCCATGGTCATAACTGGAGCTAACTGTGGTCGGCTGGTCGCGCTACTGTTAACTTAAGCTTGTCGCACTGGGGGAAGGCCGGGGCATTACCACCGTCTGCCAATTTCTGACCAAGTCCAGACCGTTTACTGCCTTACATTTTCACACGGGAGCTGGATGCATGCTGCGTCAGCGAGCGTGCAGTTCGTGCCGTCGCCGGAGGCAGGTCGCGCCAGCCCGCTGGTCTCAGTTCAGTTCCAGACGCTGCAACGATGGTGCCTTTCATGTGTGGCCTCTGCATGTTCGACCTACTATCGTACAAGGTAGGTTTACGCCAGACCGTGTCTTGTCGTAACAGGCTTCGCGATGCTGCGCCAGTTACGACAATCCACGCCTGGCGTTACACCTACCTTGGCCTGCGGCGCTTCCCTGCTTGCCTTCGGCAAGCTGTCACAAGGATTTCTGAGGCATTGTTTAAAGCACCACGTGAAATCTGCAATAAAATTTTTTAGTCGGTCGATCCCCTTTTTTCAAGATCCTGATTCGGCCAACTGATGAAGTCGGGCTCCTAGACCTCCCTTCCGACCCCTCTTTGAAAAGGTCTTGCCGAGACCTATCGAAATCTGCAATAAAATTTTTTAGTCGGTCGATCCCCTTTTTTCAAGATCCTGATTCGGCCAACTGATGAAGTCGGGCTCCTAGACCCCCCTTCCGACCCCTCTTTGAAAAGGTCTTGCCGAGACCTAGCGAAATCTGCAATAAAATTTTTTAGTCGGTCGACCCCCTTTTTCCAAGATGAAGGGTCAAAGTTAATTATGTTAGTAAATTCGGGCCGAAGTAGCCAATTCGCTGGTAAAAGTTTGGTCAGGGGTCGAAATTGATTTCATTTTCGTCATCAGCACCTTCAAAAACATACGAAATCATGTAAAAATGTCTCTAAAATATAAAGTCACTGAAAAGTTGCACTTTTTCTGCTGTTTTTTTAGTGTTTTTTCGTTGGTACGCCTAAATTATTTGAGATAGAGAGCTGAATTTCGACGTGTGGCGAGCCAAGGATATACCTAACAACCCTGCAAAATCTCGTCTCGATCGGCCGAGCCGTTTGGGAGGAGTAGTGCGGACACACAAACAGACAGACAGACAAAACTTTTCAACCCCACTGGAGTAACTGGCTTCGCTAATCGCTCAGCCAATGAACATGCAGAGTGCCATCTACTGCGCCATGTGTACGAGGGTACGGGTCCTTCTTTCCTCCCCCTTTTTGTAAAAAAACGTACCTGGCTTAGCTAAGAATATTTAAATTACTTACAGGGGATACTAGCTCGCTGCCCCAGGTACACTGTAACCTTTGCTTGAACTTACGCGCGGATTTACCAGCAGCTTTGGCATGCTTTACCGCATGCTTGAGTGGTAAGTTTTATTCACGGCTTGAAGGTTAGCGACCGGGTGGGGGTGATTTGTTAACTTATTTATTGGGAAAATTTTATTTACAGCTGCCGCTGCTGCTGCTGGGCAGCCAATGCCTGTACTGGACGGGTGGGGCCTCCCCTGTGGCCCGGTGAGTTGGTACTCGCCCGGGCAACCAGTGGCGGCCCACCCGTCACCCCCCTCCGGTGCCGCGGCCAGACCGGCGGCCTACCTGCCGCGATGGCAGGTGGCCGTCGCGGCCGCGATGGCAGGTGGCCGTCGCGGCCGCGATGAGACAAATCTGTGCACTGTACTGTTTTACTTGTTGAATTTCCGTTATCGGTTGTGTGTTGTTGTTCTCAATTTATCTACCTACCTCACCCCCGGTCACAAACTAGCTCACACTATACTCATTATATTTTACTTCTGATTTACGTCTAAACTAATAAATTCTCGCGACATTTCGAATAATTTAAATTCAAGGACACGTTTAAATTCAGTAAATTGGCAGTTAACCAGCCACTTGGGCTCCAACCTTAAATTCATTTGCGTAGTTTAACTTCTTTCACTCCTCACTGCCGGGAGTCAGTGATCTTTATACGCTGGGAGTGTTGCGCCCCGGCGCAGGTTTGAACCATTCGCGGGCGCGGCCGCTGCATCCGCCGCCGCCGCGACCCATATCCCTAGTGTCAGCTAAATTAGCCGCCGGGCGCGTCGCGAAGGGCCGAGGCCCGGAGCGACGCGGCCAGCAGCGGGCAGTCGCAGCCCAGCCAGGATCTAGACAAGGTGAGCCAAGTGTGACCGGGGTCGAGGGCCACGTGATTAGTGTCTGTTCAATGTCGCTCTCTGAGACCTTAATAAATCATGGTTCATAGTCAAGTCAGTAGTCAGTCACTCCGTTAGTTAGGTAACAAAACATTACGCACACGCACTGACAAGTGACAGAGGGACGGGCCGCGCGCCACCCCCGGAGAAGCCTGCCGCCGTGCGAGTAGGCAACCAGTCGTGCTCGGGCGGCGCTGGAGCGCCGAAAGGTATGCAGCCCGGTGGGTGCGGCTCCGCCGACCAGCCGCGCGCCTGGATACGGTCTGAACGGTTTAAGACGGGGTTGAGACGGTAGCGCAGGCGTCCATAATCGTTCTCTCGAATTTCTCATCCTTTCACGCCTTTTCCCAGTAGACTGAAAACGGTCTGAGCGCGGCCCTGAAAGCGTTCTGAATTTCCACTGAGTTTACACTGAGAAAACCTTACAAACTATTTCGGGCCTTACAAAGAAAAGTAGTTTGTATAACAAAGTATTTTGAGCATACATAAGCTTACGAAGAAAATACTTCGTAATTTACAAACTATTTCTTCGTATAACAAAGTATTTTTGTTTGTTATATTTTTTTCCCAAAATACTTCGTAAGGTTTTAAGAGTGCAAGACGGAACTCGGTCCACTTTCAGGGCACGGTGAGGCCCCACTCAGACGCTCGTCAAACGAGGTTCAGGCACCGAAGGCGGTCTTATTTGTCTGAGCGCCGTCTAAGCCCAGGCTGGCTGAGGCCTGACCGCGGTCTGAAACCGGTCGTAAGTTTCAGACGCGATCCAGCTTCTTTTCAGCCCAGTCGTCTCGCACGGGAAGCTGGTAGACAATTTGCCTGGTTGCACCGTTCCTCAGTCAGCACAGTTTTGGGGGTACAGAGTACGGTTTTAGTAACATGGTCTCTTACGGGAAGCACGGTTTTTTGGGACGGTTTTACTGCACGCCGAGGTTACGGAATGACCGTACCTTTTCCCTGTGAAAAGTACGGCCTTTTTAACAGTGTCGGAAGAAGAAAGTGGGGCGCTGCTCTGGCTTAGGCGTGTCAGTCTCGCGCGAGGGGGCCGCCACTCGCATTTCAGGTGTACACAAGATTACGGGATTACCGGAATTTTACTTGGGATTACACGTCAAATTTTGAAAAATTGGTTCAAAAACGTTAAAAAAGGGCAGAATTTTACCAAGGACTACGTGATTACAGCACGAATTACCGGAGATTACCATTCAATTTGTACACAGGATTCCCACGGTGGTGGCCCCCTCGGTCTCGCGTCCCGCGGACGGATGGCGGGCGGGGTGTGTGGGGGTAGAGGGCGTCGCGAGCGTGGGTAAGCCGCTCCGCGCGAGGTGCTGAGTAGTGCGATATGGGGTAGGTGGGCTCTGCTCTATCAGGCCGACGGCCCAGCAGTGGCGTCGTGTCTGTCTTGGCGGCCGGGTGGTGACAGAAGCGTGACGGCGGTGCGTGTGCGTGTGGTCGTGTGTGGTGGACGCTGTGGTCGCTGAAGTTCCAGCCTGGATTATCAAGTTGACAAGGTAAGGAGCGGCGGCGAGTGATGTATGCGTGTGTGTGCGTGTGCAGTGGGGAGGAAAAATGCATTGAAACTTTGTGTGCAGGGCTGCGCCGTCGATCGGAGCTGTTAGTGGAGGCGTGCGTACGGCGAAGCAGAGTGCGGTGCGTACGTGTGTTCGTGTCTGGTGGTCGCTGTGGTTGCTGTAGTTCCGCCTTGGATAAACAAGTTGACAAGGTAAGGAGCAGTGGTGAGTTATGTGTGCGTGTGCGCTCGTGTTTACTCGAAAAAATGTTGTATTAGAATGATGTGCGCAGGACTGCAACGCTGATCGAAGCTCCGACTGGAGGGGGAGAGCTACACTGCTGATTGAAGCTCCGACTGTGTGTGTGTGTGTGTGTGTGTGTGTGTGTGTGTGCCGCGGACCAGTGTAACGAGGCTCACGGTAAGTTCGTGTGAGTGTGTCTTTGTGTCGCGATAAATTGGCGAATATGAGTGTCATTGCGCTTTCTCTACAAACTGAAGTGTGTACTCAGTATGCATCTACAGATGCATACCCACAAGCACACATCTACAAATGCACACTTAGCTGAGTACACATCTGCAGATGCATACTTAGCTGAGGACACATCTACAGATGCATATTTAGCTGAGTACACATCTACAGATGCATACTAAGCTGAGTACGCATCTACAGATGCTTACTTAGCTGAGTACACACCTACAACGTATGCATCTGTAGGTGTGTACTCTGCTAAGTATGCATCTGTAGATGTGTACTCAGCCAAGTATGCATCTGTAGGTGTGTACTCAGCCAAGTATGCATCTGTAGGTGTGTACTCAACCAAGTATGCATCTGTTGATGTGTACTCGTAGGTATGCATCTGTAGATGCATACTGAGGACACACTTCAGTTTGTAGAGTGTGTGTGTGTCTGCAGGTCGTGTCCGGAGTGGGTTGTGCTCGCTGCCATGAAGCAGGCGTGCGTGTGGTGCGGCGAGCAGATCGCCGCTAGTGAGTACCTTAAGCACATCCTGGTGGCGCACGCGCCGGCGGGCAGTAAGGATGGTCCGGTGCAGGTGAGTGCTGGTAAGAGCGTCGCTGGCGGCACGTGGCGGTGTTCTAAATGTGTCAAAACGTTCAAACATCGACGCTCAATGGTCCGCCATGAGCGTGGGAATCATGACAGTCAGAAGCTGCAGTGCGGCAAGTGTCGGCGGGAGTTCCGCAGCACTCGGTTGTTGAAAAGGCACAGACAACAAGTAAAGGCACTGTGATAAAAAACGTGTCAAGTGTCAGTCGACATCATGCCTTTCTCCAGGTTCTCCACTAGGCGTCTCCTCGAAGCCCAAAAACTCAAAGAGGAGTACCCTCTAGTATCGAATCTGTCAGTTTACGTGGACAAAACCAGTAACAACAAGAGGCTACGCGACGACAGCACTAGCCCCCAAGACAGACTCACAAAATCCACACGAGTGGATGCCACTTCCCCACAGCCCCAAAGCAACCCCTTCCAACCGCCGGATTGGCAAAAGCCCAGGCGTACGGTAAAGCCTAAAGTGAAAATCGCACAACAGCCCACCCAAATCGAAAACGCCTTCCAAGCCCTAACGGACTCTGATGAAGACTTCCAAACTGGAGACTCAGACGGCCCCCAACAATCGGCCCTTGCTAAAACAGGCCCCCCAACAGCCAACCCAGCCGCTCAAAAACAGAAGAAACCTGCCCGTGACAAGGACAAGGAACTACAAAGGCGCCCCCCGCCAATCATCATCAAAGGCATGTACACGGATGAAGCTCACCGCTACACATCCAAACTCATGAAAAAAACTTACCCACATCGGTGAGGTGCAAGTCAGAGGCACAGTAGTCGAAATCCGGGCTGCCACCTTTGAGGACCATGATATCCTCAAGAGCAACCTGGCCAAGGATAACATAAGTGGGCACAATTACTCAAAGAACACATTTAAACGTTTCGTAGTAAAGAACGTGCCCGTGGTGATTACCACGGAAGAAATTGAGACGCTGCTGTCCACTGCCTACAACAACGTCAAAGTAGTGCGGTACAGGAGCCGCAGGGAAGAAACGAAAGGGCAGCCTCTCACCACCTGCCAAATAACAACAGGCAAGGAGGTCACCCTCAAAGACCTCCAGGAGAAATTCCCGAAGATAGGGTACATCAGCATCCAGTGGCAAAAGCACGTTGGCTCCGGGACCCCAGGAATCTGCGGCAGATGCCAGGAGCCTGGACACAAAGAGGGCGACTATCCTATCGCGTACCTCGACAGGTACACAGCCATGATTAAAGCCACCGGAAAAACCCAAACAATCCTGGCAGCAACCAACAACTTCATCAAGCTCGTCGTATAATGGATTTGAAGATCCTCAGCAACAACATTCGGGGAAACCTCAGAAACCGCCTCCCCCTCATCCAGCAACTTGCAGAATCCAACAACGTAGACATTGTCTGCCTCCAAGAAACAAACGTCACAAGTAACCAACACAGGCACACAATGCTCGGGTATAAGCAACACCGCCCAGCAAGATTCCCCGATAAGCGCTCAAGCGTAGGGATCAACACCTACATAAAAATGGACATTCAACACCAACTCATCTCCCACCAACATGATGACTGGTCAGAAGCCTCAACCTTCAAAATCATCACAAGCAGTGGACCCCTATTTGTGACCAACTTTTATCAATCTGCCTCCAAGCAGCTGAACACCCGCCTAATACAATCTTTACTCAACGCCTCAAGGAAATTTCCTTCTATGAACAAAATGAGGCGGCCCAGGTACACAAGTAGGCCACCTTCCTCCCTCCTTACCCCGGGGCGGATGCAATCCCAGTGAAGCAAAAGAGGCAAAACAACTATATTGTCAATCGCCTCCATTCCCTGCCCTGGGAGACAGGCTTCTCGCCCTATGACAGACTCCCTTAAACATTGAGCGAGATGGCGGCGTCATATGATTTTCTCTATGTCAAGGGTGATGAGAATAAGAGAATTCTCGAGTTCTTCTTACCCACGAAACGTGCGTTTGACGTCGAGAAATTCGGATGCCCCAGCCTCCGAAAACTGCCGAAGGTGTGGGCGCCAGGCGCCATGTCAAAATGATATTGAAGGGTCACATAGCTCCAAAAATTGCGCATTACGCAATGCTAAGCGTGTGGGTATGTGGATGCAGGTGTACCTCAACTCACCTAAATGAGTGTACACTGTAAAAAAGCAACTGAAAAACATAAAAAAATCATAAAATGACAAAACTCCCTAAAAATATTCTCAATGATATCCGTCTGATTAGGCGCACGGGAGCCCAGTCGAAAATGCCTCGCCCAACGAAGCGCTAAGGAAGCGAGGGGAAGCGACACGGACGCTCCGGTACGGTGAGGGAGCGTTCGTGTCGCTTCCCAGGCACTCCAAGCGCTTGGAGCGAACTTTACGCTTCCCCGTCGCTCCGCGCTGGGCCGAGCGAACGGTGAGGAAGCGCTAGTCGTTGCTTCCCCGTCGCTTCGCCCTCCGAGCGCCGCTCGCTGCTTCCCCGGCGCTGCCCGCTCGTTCGAACGGACGGCGAGGAAGCGCCAACCGTCGCTTCCGTAACGCTGCTCGTGCAAGTTGCACCGCAGCTTCCCCAGGGCTTCGTCACCGCGCGCGCGGACGGTGAAGAGGCGTTCGCGCTCGCTTCCTTAAGCTTCACCCCTCTCATCAAGAGCAAAATATCGCGCCCAGACCCGCTACCCACAGACATCCTCATCCTCAAGCACAGGAAAAACAGACTCTACCGCACACGCAACAGAAGCCAATGGCACAAGGAGCTATACCACGACGCCAAACGGCAGCTAAAAACGGCCATTAACGCCCACCGGAACGAAGCCTGGAACAAAATCATGCAGGAAGACCTTCAGAGTCCTGGGCATATCAGGCTCTGGAAACGCATCAAAAACATGCGCAGCCAACAACTTTACATCCCCGTCCTAACCAAACCAGACGGCACGCAAGCCTCCACTGATGCAGAAAAAGCAAGCGCCCTCGCCGAACGCTACGAGGAAGTGCACCACCTAACAGACGACCTAGGCAGCCCAAAAGACCTCGCCAGAGCGGAAACAGTGACAAACGCCTACCTGGCTGAAACACCCAATACCCCGATCTCGGGGGTGACGGTCGATGAAGTCAACCAGTACATCGCCAAACTCAAGAACAGGAAAGCACCTGGAGAAGACAAGATCAGCAACATTACTCTTAAGCACCTTCCACCCCTAGCTATACTCAGACTCGTTGCAATTATCAACGCATGTCTCCGTATCAGCTACTTCCCTCGTAAGTGGCGCATGGCAGTCATCAAGCCAATCCCGAAACCAGGCAAGGACCTTGCACTACCTGCCTCACACAGACCCATAAGTCTCCTCTGTGGACTCTCAAAGATCTTTGAGAAGGCCATCAACAGGAGAGTAATCGCCCACTTGGCAAATAATAAACACCTGAACGAAAACCAATTCGGGTTTCGACACGGGCACTCCACCACTCAAGCGCTCGTAAAATTCTCCGACAACATCACCGAGGCCCTCAACCTAGCCAAAAACTTCGGGGCGGTACTCCTCGATGCCACCGAAGCCTTCCCAACGATGAACAACTTGCTCCTCTTCGAAAAACTCGCTAAACTCCGCCTTAACCCAGCACTCCTGCGCCTACTACAGAGCTACCTCCGCCGCCGGCCATTCCTGGTCGCAGTGGGTAACGAAAAATCAGACATCAAAACCATGGCCAATGGGACCCCACAAGGATCGGTCCTAGGACCACTCTTATTCATAATTTATATCAACGACATCCAGGACATAGCCGGCAAACAAATCATCTACGCAGATGACACAACGATCTATGAGTCCTCAAGAAACGCCAAAGTCATGAAAACCAAACTGCAAACACAGCTCACCAACACCACTGAGTACATGAAGAAAAACCGAATCCTCATAAATGCAGGAAAGACACAGGCACTCCAAGTCACACGGAGGAAGAAGTGGAACTGCCCTGAAGGCAACCTCAAAATCGACGGCACCGAAGTCAACTGGGTGACAGAAGCCAAGCTGCTAGGCGTATGGTTCAACAAGGCACACACCTTTGAAACACACGTCAAAAAGACTCTACAAAAAGCAAAGGCCGCCTGCGACACACTCTATCCGTTTTGGAACAAAAACTCCACCCTCCCCACCAAACCAAAATCACCCCTCGGCCTATGCTAGTGCATAGAAAATCATTGGGGGCCATCCATTAATTACGTAAGGACCTCGAGGGGGGGAGGGGGTCTGTAAAATCTATACATACACTTACGTGGGGGGAAGCGGGGGTCTAGGATTTCTTACGTAAGACACATAAAACACCAAAATGATCGGGAAATCGGCTTCCGTACACTACGACACGTTATTTTCGCGCGCCGCAACGACAGGCAGTGACAGGTCCGCCGGCGCAGCCGAGCCGCCGCAGCACGCCACAGCGCACCGCTGCACGCCAGCGCGGCGCCGGACTGCTGCCTCACGCTGCGCCGGTGTTTGTTGTTTAATTTAATTAGGCTATCCTTGACAAATTCTACCGTTTTTTACGTTTTTTGCTATTTTTTTCGCAAAATCTTACGTAAGGTGGGAGTGGGTGGGTCGAGCGAATCTTATTAGCCCTTACAGAGGGGGTGAGGGGGTCAAAAATGGCCCAAAACGTCCTTACGTAATTAATGGATGGCCCCTTGCACTTTCCGTGCAATGCAAAAGCATCGCACCATGTGGCGCGATGAAAACTGCATTTAATGCATTTAACCGATTGGCGCTGTACTCATAGCCTTTGGATTCTCAGTGAAGACTTACTCTACACTTCGAAGTGTGGAGTTGTCCACACTTGGTTTGAAAGTGTACGCATGTCGGGGCGGTCAAACACACTAAATTACTATGTAGGTTTTTATGCCCGCCCGCGCACGAAATAAAACATGCACTTTGTGACGCACGAATTTGTACGTGACAATGCACGATTTAGTGCTCGGGTATGCAGAAAATCGTGCGTTATTGCGCACAATTTTAGGCGCAACAAATGCATGTTTAATTTCGTGCGTTACGTATGCACAAAAATCTACATTGTAATTTAGTGTGAAAGTACCCTTTTTTCGAAATTGCTCAAGTTAGTGCCAGGGGCCGCAAGGATTTGAAAATCCGCGGGCGCTGGAGAGGGCGCAGCGATAACATACTAAACGGAGGACTCAACATCAACGAGGCCATCAACTGTTCTTCTACATCTTGAAGGTGCAACAAAACGCTACGACAGGATCGCAGGTGAAGCGGAAGGCGACACGCCGAAAGTGCAGTGGGCTACTGTGAAAGAAGAACTCACAGAATCAGTCGTCAACGCGTTCCAGCAGGCGGGACTTCTGCCAGTCTTTGTGCATTGTATTACGTAAAAACCGGCGGCTTCGCAGCCTACGAAGGAAATCGTTTGTATTAGAAGATCGTTTGTAATTTCTTGTTATTACAGAGAGCAGTTCTTCGTGAGGGTTTAAGTCTGAATGGATTTTCCAAGCTTTTCCAAGGTTTGTTCAGGCAATGAGTAGCGATGAATGGTCGGAGAAGATTGTATAAGAAAATTCTAGTCGAGGTAGCCCCTACGCGGTTGACACTTTGATCTCGGGTCGAAAGTGACTTCATTTTCGTCATCAGCACCTTCCAAAACATGCGGGAAAAGTTTTTCAACCCCACTAAAGAAACTGGCTTCGCTGATCGCTCAGCCAAAAATTTAAGAACCACCCTAATACTCATGGCCTTTGGATTCTCAGTGGACTCTGGATCTCAAAACGTGTCCGAGCATTTGGCCACCTCAACGGCCTTTTGACCCACGAGGCGCATGCAAGCTCCGTTCCTGATCAACCATTTGCTAAGAGCCCCATCCAAGGCAAGGCTCTAGTCCAGGCGTGGTTTACCTACATTTATGGCGAAGAAGACTTCACACACTACATTTCTTTGTCCTTTTTTGTGCGTCGCTTTACACAAAATTGAGCATGCTTTTTAAAACGCACGAATTTGTCCGTAACTGCGCACAAAAATATGCTTTGCACAAGAATTCGTGCATTTCTCCGCGTGCAAACGCTTTAGTTTAGGGAGATCGGGATTACTGTGCAGGTGACAGCGTCCAGGCTAGGGCAATATGAAGAACCCGTCGAATTTCGCGAGTATAAACCGAAGAGGATATCGTGCGAAGAAATGCCAGACTCCCCCCATTCTGTCCAAACCCGGAGTCATTAACACATTTAAGAAAAGCAGACACGGCGTCATCGTGGGTAAACAGCAAAGCCTGGACGGCATGGAAAGTCTCTTCTGACCTCTCCACAGTAGCAGTACCAGATTAAGCCGCGGGAAGGCAGACCAGAAGGCAACGCAACGATGGTTTGAGAAACGAACAGACAACCTGAACCTAACCAATCAGAACAAAGAAGAAAGAGAAGATGCGGGTCTACGAAACGTGCCGGGCGTATTTTTATAGATCCATGGCTCCAACAAACAGTAATTGAAACCCAAAAAATGTTGTTAATACGACAAAGTTCCTTGATTCAAGAACTGCTTTTTCTGAGTGCTGCCCACGACAGCTGAAGGTTTGAACTCGTCTGAGTGCACTCTTCTAAAGGGAAATCGTGAGAAGGCGGCGCTGCCCAGGACGGTGACGACGGGTAGACTCGCTGCTCGGCGGCGCTGCCCAGGACGGCGACGACGGGTGTACTCGTTGCTCGGCGACGCTGCCCAGGAAGGCGACGACGGGAAGACTCGCTGCTCGGCGGCGCTGCCCAGGACGGTGACGACGGGTATACTCGTTGCTCGGCGACGCTGCCCAGGAAGGCGACGACAGGTAGACGCGCTGCTCAGGACGGCGACGACGGGTAGACTCGCTGCTCGGCGGCGCTGCCCAGGACGGCGACGACGGGTAGACTCGCTGCTCGGCGGTGCTGCCTAGGACGGCGACGACAGGTAGACGCGCTGCCCAGGACGGTGACGACGGGTAGAGTCGCTGCTCGGCGGCGCTGCCCAGGACGGCGACGACGGGTGTACTCGTTGCTCGGCGGCGCTGGCCCCGACCGCGGTGGGACCGGGCCGAGGTGCGGCTCCGCGGGTCCGAAGGGCGTCCCCGTAGACGATGTGCACGCGGCGACTGCCAAGGCCAGACTGACTCTGCCGTGCCGTGCGGAGCCCAGACTGCGCTGCGCAGCGGAAGGCCTCCCGACGGTGGCCGGCGCTGGCGACGCGCAGCGCAACCCGTCCCGAGTGCTGACTTGGCACGCGGAGCGCGGCCGGCTCGCTGGCGGGACTCACTCTAGGGTGAACGGAACGGAAGTTGCACAGTAGGCGCAGGAGGCTAAAACTCAAGACGCGTTTTGTGCCCTGGAATACTACGTTACTTGAACCGAACGCGTGACCCCACCAATGGATTGCTTTCCGAAAGATGGATCCATTGGTGGGGTCACACGTTTCGTTTTGAGTCCTGCTGACCGACAGGCGACAGAGGAGCTCAAAGCGCTTCTAGAACTTTGGCAGCATGCGCCGATCTTCTGGCCCACCGTGATTTAGAGAAAATTTCGGAATGAGGAGGGGCGGGTGAGGCAGAACAGACGAGCCCCATGGAGGACGTTCCAATTTGGATCGTCCAAAACGACCACTAAGCCTGCGAGGCGTAGCCCCCACTGGTGTAAATGCATTCAGGATTTCCTGAGTGTTTTCCTGATTTCTGAATGGCATTCAGAAAACCCTGAGTGGTTTTCTGATTTCTGAATGGCAATCAGACAATTCTGAGTGGTTTTCTGAAGTCTGAATGCCACTCAGAAAATTTCTGAGTGATTTTCAGAAGTCGGAATGCCATTCAGAAATCTGAGTGCCACTCAGAAAATTCCTTAATTCTGATCGACACTCAGGCAGGGGCACTCAGGACGGTGCCATTCAGAAAATCGAGAGGCTCGCAAAACCGGAACTTGAAGGAGTTTTTGGCTCAAATTTGATCAGCGGCATGTTCTCGACGATTGACAAGGGCAGTTTTTGTTTCAAAGAAATCGGGCCACATTTACAGGAGTTCGGGGAGCCCATGGCAAGCTATCGAAAAATGGACCGCGGATTTGGATCGGACTTGATTTCGACACCGGGATGCAGTTTTTTCCATTTTCGTATCAGTAATATTTGACATTTTAAGACAGCCAGAAAAGCGCCACTCAGGAACGCATCACTCAAAGAAAGCCACTCTGAAATGAACCACTCTGGGAATACCATTCAGGTTTTGATCACTCAGGAAAAACCACTCACAGGTGCGCGAAAATGAATCAGGATTTGTCACTCAGACAATTTTCTGAGTGAATTTTCCTGAGTGACTTTCTGAATGCATTTACACCAGTGCCTTGCACCAGCCTGCGGTGCAGACCGATTCAGAGAGTCGTTTAGTCACTCCACCTCTCTCGCACCCACGGAGCGACCCGCATGGGTGCGAGAAAGACAGAGCGACGGAAACGACTCTCTGAATCAGTTTTCTGGGGTGCACACCCACGAGCGGTCGCACTCGAAAGGCATCCGTTAACAATTGCAAGCCGCGCCAAACGCGCACAGTGGGCAGGCGGCCAAAACCAAACCCCAGATGCGCATTTTGAGCTCCAGAGTTGCTAGATGGTCCTCGGACCGCACCAGCAACTCTGAAGCCCACAACGCCTCTAGAGTTAAGGCCGCCTGCACCGATCTTCTGGCCCACTGTGCGGAGGCACGTTTTGCCTGACGTCCCCTGGCTGCACATGATCTCCTCTCGCCCTTCGCCAGAGGCAACCCCGAAGGCGGCCCCCCCCCCCCCCCCCCGTTTCCCTATTCTTTTGAGAACACCGCCTGCGGACAGCTCACGGACGGCCCCTGTGGCCACGGCTGCCGGGCCGGACGCGGCCGCCCGCTGCGTCAGCGGAATCCACTGCTCCGCGACGCTACGCGCTGCGGCCACCTGACGCCTTCCTTGCCGAGCGCGTCGCACAGTGGGCCAGAAGACCGGCAAAGGCGGCCAAAACTCTAGACGCGTTTTCACTGAGAATCCAAACGCTATGAATATAGCGTCAATTGGCGCTATGCGTTTGAAGCCGTTTTCATCGCGCCAATTGGCGCTATGCTTTTGCATCGCACGTGGGGTGCAATGCCTTCCTATGCACTAGCATAGGGCATTTTCGGGACGCATCGCACTTAAAGTGCAATGTGACTATGGCATTGCACGTGTGGCGCGATGTCTCAATGCATTGCACCATACGCGCTATGTTCATAGCGTTTGGAATCACAGTGTTGAGCTCTAGAGTCGCTAAACAGGACTCGAACCGCACGTTTGACCCTACCAATGGATTCCTCGTTCGAAGAGTAATTGATTGGTGGGATCATTCATGAGGTTAGAGTCTCCTTTTCCACCTTTGGAGCTCGAAAAGCGTCCAGAGTTTTGGCCGCCTGCAGCGGTCTTCTCGCCCACTGTGCGACGCGCCTCTCGAGCAACCATGGCACCGTCCCGCAGGCAACTCGCTGCATGCCTCACTTTTGCCAGAGTCTTAGATAGGCAGAGAATCGCAGGGCGTGTCGTTGGCAGACTGCGACGACTGTGAAAGGAGGTGGGAGGACGAGTGCCCGCTCCACGTCATCTCGGACACTGAGGTGCAGTCCACGACCCACAATGGGCCAGAAGACCTGCACTGGCGGCCAAAAGTCAAGACGTAGGTGTGGTCATCTCAGGCGTTGAGGTGATCCTGTTCAAAGCACGGACTTTGCTGAGTGCGTTGCTTTTCGCAGCATTGCAAAGAGCAGCTGACTGATGCCTCCGCTTGCGGAAGAACGCCCGGCGCTGGGCAGCTTGTTCAGCCGAGGTGCTTGGTGGGCTGCCTATCCCCCGGCCGCCAGGGGCTCCGCCGCGCACAAACTTGAGATGCTGGCCCACCAGCGGGGCTCTTTGCCCTTGTGCCGCTGCGCGAGTGCGACCTATTGCGTCTGCATGCGGAGCTGCATGTCAAAGATAGTTCGAGAGGAGTGGACGATATTGACTGTGTTGTTTCCCGGGCATCTCTGTCATGAGACATGTTGGTTTGGCGTAGCCACCCACGGACGACCAGTGCGGAATTCCGTCGCCTTAGACACCCCACCACTGCGCTAACCATAGAATACAACTTTTAAGGGCATTTTTAGGGTTGTTTACTGTTTCAGCGGTAATCCGTTAAGGTAAAAAATCAATTGTGGGTCACTTTTTCAAAAAGTGCATATTCCAAATCTAAATTTTGAACAAGTAGCCAAAGTAGCTTTGAGGCGTTTAAATATGATCCCTTGCCTTCATTTTGCAGCATAGAAGCCCCGTCTTTCGTCCTTGTTCACTGAGCTACGGCCGTTTCAATAATAGGCTGTTTTGGCCCACAATTGATTTTTGGAACCAATTGTGGGTCAGCAATTTTTGAAGCTATCCGCGCACCATGCCTTGAAATTTTTTGTTAAAGTGAGGTTAGCTTATATTCCTCCACTTATTACTCACCTAAATCGGCAAGGGCGTTCCCCAACATTCAATAATTCGATTTTTACCAAATATTTGAAAAACATCCTTGTTTTCCCATTTTTTTTGCCCTCGGATACGCCCAATATTCCTTCGACTTTGAAGGTTTATTTTTCTTTTGCTCTGTAGGTAGCGTTGCGGTCGTTGCTCAGACATCCGCGCCGTTTTAGGTGACAAAAGGCAGTTGAGGGAAGACTCACACCGAACTTGAAATCGATTCGCTGAATCATATATTTCTACCGGCCCGTCAAAAGTATGGTCCATAATTGATTCGTGACCCACAATTGATTTTTTCCCTTACCGTTTCTCCCTACTGAAAGTGCCAGAGCGTGCTGCAAACAAACAAAACGCAGAGGGGAATTACTGATGATTCCATGCCGTTGTTTCATACGGTCAGCGGTGTGGACGTGGACAATACGGCCCGGATGGACTCGCACTCGCACGCAAATGCGTACTCAGAAACACCCACACACACGCGCACACACACAAACCCACACACACCTAACAAATACTCACCATGCTACAAACTGCACTGGCAAGCTGCAGCAGTTCAACCATTTTTGCCAGTTGACGGGAGCTTTGCAGCAGCGCAGGAGGAACTGCCATGATTGTTTCTGAGGTCCTGTGGTGTATAGCTCAAGAGCAATTCATCCTCTGCAAATAGTAATTAAATATCTCAAACAAAACCATTTTTCTTGGACCCCGTTATCGTCAATTCGCTAGCAGAATCAAATGACGTTCTGTCGGGTGTCTGTTCTGCTGGCTGCATAGCCACCACGGACGCATTGGTATCCAATAATTCCTGTCAACGCGTCGCAGCCAGTCTTCGTGAGTCTGCGCCGCGACTATGGCGCTTTTCGTGGGTTCGCGAAGTGGTGGCGTCTCGGGTAACGTGGCAAGCGGCACTCAGCCGCCCTGCTGGGTAGGCCTCCTGTTTGGCACAGGTGAGCGGTGGGTTGCCTACCCCACGCTCGCCAGGGGCTCTGAGAACGGCGGAGCCGGCAGCGGAACCTCGCCGCGCGGTGTGAACACCACGAACACCATGAGCACCGTGGGAAGCAGGTAAAGCAGACCACGGAGCTCGCCGGACCGTGGCCTATCCTGCCTGGCCTCCGGCTTCGTCTCCCAATTCATTCGCATGACACGAGCTACTTGTCCATTAAGTACTAACCATTTCAATGAACTTGGCGTTTGATTTGATGGGCAAATTTTAAGCCTAGATTCGATTGGATTCGAAACATGCTGAGGAGATCTGAGGTAAAATCCTTTACTCTTTCAGTATAGTGGTGCGTCAAGTGGTGAGCTATCTAGTGACTCGGCGTGGACCTGGGGGCCACTCACTGGCCAAGTACAGGCACGTCGATGCACGTGGGCCTGAACCGGCCGTTGTTGTGTATTTCGGTACACTGCAAACCTGTCTACTAAGCACGCACTTACAAACGCGTGCTTGCAAGTACGCACATACAAACGCATACTTGGCAAGTATGCACTTAAAAATGCATGATTGGCGCCGGTACGCTAGTGCATTTGTAAGTGTGTGCTTGCCAAGTATGCGTTTGTAAGCGTGTACTTGCAAGCACGCATTTGTAAGTGCGTGCTTAGTATACAGTTTGGTTTGCAGTGTAGGCGCCGACGTGACTCTGTGAGGTGCCGTGAGGCACCAGCGGGCCCCAGCTCGGCCTGCTGCCGGGGTGCCGTGCCGGGTACCTGGTAGGGTTGCTTTACGACCGTCTGCCAGTGTTGCCACCGCGTCGGTGAGCGAGCAGCGAGAGCAGGCTGTGGCCAGTCTGGTTGAACTGGTGAAACTGCAGTCAAGCGTTACGCTTCATTCAAGCGTTGCTCTGGTTCCAACCACGGAGATCAATCTCAGAATCTATAAATTTTGAATAGTTTTAATAAATAGATTGAATCAAAGACTAGCATGCTGCCTGCGGGCTGCAGAGGCGTTTTTGTGCACGGCTGACCAGTTACATTAACAGAGTCTAAATTTTTAAGTTTCGAAAAAAACATGAAAATTTTTACGTAGCATCTTAAGATGCTGGTGTTATAGTCTTTAGAAAGGCATTTTTTAGCATTAAGAAATGCTGATTTTGAATGCTGAATATTAAAATGCTGATTTGAAGGCATTCAAAACTCTGTCTGCGGGAAACCATGGTTTCAGCTTCTGGTGTTCGGCCCGATCGCGCCTCGGAGCGCGGGACCCGGCCTGCCATGAAGCTTTCACATAGTCCCTGCCTGAGCATCTAAAGATGCTAGTGTTGTAGTCTTTAGTAGTCTTTTGTAGGCTTTTTTTATCATTTAGAAATGCTGATATGCAGCCTAATGGCTGATATACAGGCATGTAACGCTGTGTGCGGGAAACCGTGGTACGGGTGTCTTCGGCCCGAGGGCGCTTTGGACCGAGCTGTTGTAGAGCCACAGAGGTGGGACCCGGGCTGCCCTGAAGCTTCCACATTTTTCCAGACATTAGCACAGCTGTTCCCACCTTTGGGGTCGCTACCCCCTTTTGGGCCGCGAAATTATTTTTCTTGAGTCGCGGCCTGGTGCCCGGGGTCGCCGTGGGTCGCGAAGCGTAGCCAAAATTTTTTCGCGACCCCACATCCGCACGAACAAAACCTTACGCACTATTTTGAGCATATGAAAGGTAGGAACTATTTAGTTTATTATACGAAGAAATAGTTCGTAAGTTACGAAGTATTTTCTTTGAAAGCTTATGTATGCTCAAAATACTTTGTTATAGCAAGCCACATTTCTTTAAGGCCAAAAATAGTTTGTAAGGTTTATAGAGAGCGGAAGTGAGCGACCGCGACCCCACGCGACCCAACCCAACTGAGCCAGGGATTACTAGCGATCTAGGTACAGGTTAGGAGGTTAGGTCTGTGTCGTTGCCATGGTCGCCGTAGGATGGGCGATTCGACGTGGCGGTAGCATAGTGTTCGGTTCATGGGTATGGCGACGTTGAGCCGCACTGTTAGAGATAAGGATGACATGACGGAACTCAAACGGTCAAGTTTCGTTACGGAACCCACGGTATGACTGAAAGGGATAAAAAAATAAATCCGTCTCTATAAACAGCTTTGGATTAACGGAAGATTGGCATTATTGACTGCAAAGGTCTTTCCGTATCAACAGATCTGTCTTCTCCATGACACAAATCACGGAAATATATATTTTAAAAACAACGGTTTAGCCGTCGGTTTTGGGAACGGTCTTAAAAGAGGTACGGTGAGGTCAAAGAGAAGGCACGGTGATGTTTACAGTCTGCCGGTCCAAGGTTTCCGAATTATGATATGATGATTCCTTTTCACCGTTCTGGTTTACAATTTCACCGAGCCTTCTCTTTGACCCCACCGAACCTCTTTTTAGACCGTTCCGAAACCGTAATCATTACGCTATTGGCCAGATAATAATTAGCGGTACTTTTTCCGTATTGAAACCGTGATTTTTTCTGGCAGTGCGGCGCCGTGGCAGCAACGTTACACTGAGTATCCTGTAGGGAACCGTGTTTTAGTGTCGTTGCCATAAGGTCGCCATGGGATCGGCAATTCAACGAGGCGGTGGCATGGTGGCATAGTAGACGGTTTGTCGACAGCCACCGCCTCCAATCTAGCTGCCCTAAAGGCTCAAGTGGTGCGCCTTCTAGTGGCTCGGCGTGGACCTGTGGGTCGCTTTGGCCAAGTACAGGCACGTCGAGGCACGTTACCGCTGTTGTGTGGTTCGGCCCCAGACCGGCCTGCTGCCAGCGTGCTGGGTACCGGGTCGGGTTGCTTGACGACCGTCAGTCACCAGTGTGTCCGCCGCGTCTGGTGTTAGAGCGGCGGGCGAGCAGCGCCACTGGTAAAACTGCGGTCAAGCGTTACGCTTCATTCAAGCGCTCACGAGAACCTGGAAGGTGTATGGTTGTCTTATTCCACAATTCAAAAATTTAGTCCATAAATTTACGAAGAAAATTACTCTAATTTTGGGAATGGAGACTCCGTAATTTTTCAATTTTATTACGGAAAGTGTTTATTTGCATTGCTTTGCGGCCGCGATGTCAAAGGGGCGAATCCAGAGAGGTGTTCGGGGGTGGGGGGGATGTCGTGAAAGTTGCCTACTTACAGGGGCAAAGCGAGACTTTTTGCCTACCTTTCAGGCGGCTTCGGCGCCTATTCAGGGGGCGGCGGCGTAAGGTTAACGAAGTGACAAAGGGTGACTCATATCCTCTTCCAAAAGTTAACGACATTCTTGACCAGCTACGAGACGCAAAGTATATATGTTCAATAGATTTACCTAGTGCTTATTCTCAAATTCCCCTTCATGAGATTAGCAAGGAAAAGACAGCTTTTATTGTACCAGGTAGAGGCTTGTTTTAATTTGAGCGGATGCCGCAAGGGCTCCATACTTCGGCCGCTACCTGGCAAAGGTTTATCGATACCGTTCTGGGTGAGGATCTCGAGCCTTATGTCTTTGCATTACTTAGATGACATAATCATTGTGTCTCGAACGTTTGAGGAGCATGTTGCTTTGCTGGAGAAGGTGATGGAGCGGCTGGAGAAAGAAGGCCTCACGGTGAATTTTGACAAAAGTAATTTTTGTCGAGAAGAATTAAAGTACCTGGGATACGTGATTAACCAGTTCGGTCTCCAAGTGGATCCTGAAAAGGTCCAAGCCATTCATGATTTTGAGAAGCCCTCGACGGTCACGCAGTTGAAAAGATTGATAGGAATGGCGTCTTGGTATCGAAGGTTCGTTCCCAACTTCTCAACCATCATGGCTCCTTTGCACTCGTTGACAAAGAGAAACAGTAACTATGTATGGGACGAAGCCTGCGAAAGAGCCTTCCTAGAGATTAAGGAAAGACTGACCTCTGCTCCGGTGTTGACTTGCCCTGATTTTAGTAAGACCTTTGATTTGTATTGTGATGCCAGTTCAGTTGGATTGGGAGCAGTGCTCTCTCAAGATGGTAAAGTGGTGGCCTACGCTAGTAGATCCCTCACAAAGCAAGAGAGGAAATTCTTCCCCACTGAACTGGAGTGCCTGGCTGTATTGTGGGCTATAGAGAAATTTCGATGTTATCTCGAGGGGTATAAATTTAACGTAATAACTGATCATGCCAGCCTGGTTTGGCTGAACAACTTGAAAGACCCCTGCGGGAGACTGTGGGAGACTCAGAAGGTGGGCGGTGAGACTGCAACGGTTTTATTACACCGTAATCCACCGCAAGCCGCAAAGGGTCAGAGCATCAGGCTCCTGACGCCTTGTCCCGTAACCCTTTGCCTTATGATGGAGAAGGCATTTATTTGATCGAGGTTGTGGAAGAGTCCGCAGACAAATGGTACAAAAATATTGTTGTGATGTGCAAGTACTCGCATTCCATGCGGTTTGTCCACACACACACACACACACACACACAAGCAGACGACTCTCTGCCGATCTGCGTTTAACGCTTCTCTCACTGCGCATAGTGGCGCAAGCGACGAGCGCGCGCATCCGGGCTCAAACTGGCGGCCGGTGCAGTACGTGCGGGACGTCCGTGCGGCCCGTCCGTGGCGACTCAGCTCATCGGCGACACTCGACAGTTGCGCCCAGACCGCTCTACTAGCAAGACCTGCGTGCAGCTACTCTCCGCGCTTCGCGTCTCCAGCTTACTGCTAAAACTCAAATTATAACCGACCTTTATCTCTTGATCCCGATTATGAATCCAACTCCCATTAAAGCCTCCCAGCCCGCACTTTAACAATATGTTGAGTCTTGTTCAGAGTCAGTCAGAGAGCTACCCTGCCTGGGAAGTGGAAGAGCACCAACTGTACAAAGCAGTGAAGGTCAATAATGAGGAGGTCCGCTGGAACCGAGTAATGCCTAAAGAGTTGAGAGCTAAAGTTCTTTTTGAGTGCCATGATCCTCCTTTCTCAGGTCATCTAAGAGTAGAGAAGACCTTTAACAGAGTGAGGCAGTTATATTACTGGCCCAAGTTGAGAATGGATGTGAAGAGTTACGTGTCCAAATGTCATACCTGCCTTCAATGTAAAATCCCTCCATTTAAGCTTGCAGGCATGATGGGTTGTCCTAGAGAGATTTCTGCTCCTGTGCAAGTGGTTTCATCAGACTTGATAGGTCCGTTACCAATATCATCTGGATTTAAGTATTTGGTCGTGACCTGTTGTCTGTTTTCGAAATATGTGTTGGAAAAACCGTTGCGCTCAGCCACTGCAGCAGCCATGGTAGAGCAGGATGTATTTCTTGAGGCGGGAGTTCCTGGATTGCTGCTATGTGATAATGGGAAGCAGTATAAGTGTAAGGAGATGACCAACCTGTGTGACAAGTACAAGGTGAAGGTGCTGAATAACTTTTATTGCCATCCACAAAGCAACCCCACTGAGCGAATCAATCGAGTGATCAAAACCATGTTGGCTAACTATGTTAAAGACGAGCATAAGAATTGGGCTAAGAATTTGCCTCAATTGAATGTGGCCTTGAATACCGCGGTGCACAAAGTGAAGAAATTCAGGCCGCATAAGCTTCTGGAGAAGAGTAGAGGGGTGATGGGAGGTTGAGTGCCGTTGAGTATTGGGGCACCCTCCCGGAGTTTGGAAAGAGAGACGAACCATCCTCAGAGAAGGTCGCTCAGATCCGGGAAAAGGTAATCAAACGACTAGCTGACGCTTAGAAGAGAGCCTCCCATTACTACAATCTCCGCAGAGGAGACAAGCAGTACTCAGTAGGCCAGACGGTGTACCGCCGAAATTTCGTACAATCTGACAAAGCCCGCGGTATTACAAAGAAGTTGGCTCCCAAATTCGTAGGTCCCTTCGTTATCCGAAAAGCTGTGGGTTACAGAGCGTATCACACCCTTGATCGGAGGGGAGTTCTGCTTCAGACATAACTTTAAACCCACATAACTGTGTATCCATAAAAGCTTCCATATAAATGTTGACAGACATAACCGGCTGCAGACATAAGATTAATTATGGTTGGAAAACTGTTAACACACATGACTTTAAATACACATATCTTTATTCAGAAATACTTTACATAATTACATAATTTACACATTTTTTCTTTATACAAAATAGAAAATATAGGAAAAATACAGTTCAGGCAAAAATCTCGATCATGCGAATTTCCTTCCTGCAGAGCGGGCATGTGGTAGTGTCATCGACTCTACCTGCGCAGGTTTTGCATCATATGCGATGACCGCACGGCACTGCGGCATGACTCTTCATGCCGTCAAAGGAAAGGCGGCACTGATCTGCCTTATCGTGCCCCTCTGCCGCTGCCCTTGCTGCGGCATTCGCAGCCTGTTGAAGCGCGTGCTGCTGAGAGCGTCTTGCTGTTATTTCAGCTGTTACTTCAGCGCGGCGCGATAGTTTGAACCGGCGTGTTACGACAGGACACAGATATGTCTTTCGATAGTTATGTCTGTCAAAAATTATGCCGGTCAAATGTTATGTCTGTCAAAAGTTATGCCTGTCCAATGGATAAAAGGTTTGGTTATTTCTGTATAAGTTTAGGCCTGTAGCCATTATAATTTTAACTGTGGTAATATTCGTATACATGTATATGTGAATTGTTGCATATACATGTATAGGAATTTGACTACAAAATTTTTTTTACAGTGAAGTTCAAAGATCTTTTCTAGTTAAAACTATCTCAGTGAGAACGGCGCTCAGCAACCATTGAACCACGGTGTCAGCAGAGCCAAACCAAACGATGGGACTTTCTTCAAATAAAATCCTAAACAAAAGTCCACATGGATTCACTGAAAAGAATGACTTGATTAGTAGCTAGTGATCATCTAGGTTCACACAATTAGAAGCTTTACGTTGATTGAACCGATTCAAGTCGTACACAAGTCATAAATACAAGAAGCAGCACTAGTTGGCTTCGCAACTGAACAGAAACAGAACAAAACTACACTGCGAAGACAAGGAAACTAAAACTCTTAGGGGTCTCCTGTGCGTCGATCGCGAATTTCGGCAATCTGCTACATGATGGTGGGGGCAACTGAGAAAGAATATTTTTTTTTTTTGACCAAAGTTAGTTATTCAGGTTGATTGTTAGGAAATATTTACAAGAATAAAGTATTAATTAAACTTTGCGGTGATGTTATTTTAATTTTTCTGCCCAGAAATCAAATAAAATGACAGTACTAAGATCGACGTTTTGTTCGGGAAGTTGGCATCACAAACAACAACAGCATCAACAACAAAAGTGAAATGCGAA
This sequence comes from Stenchaetothrips biformis, assembly GCA_030522485.1. NCBI lineage: Eukaryota > Metazoa > Arthropoda > Insecta > Thysanoptera > Thripidae > Stenchaetothrips > Stenchaetothrips biformis. The sequence continues at coordinate 19,287,156 of CM060091.1, forward strand.
TTGCTGTTTGGATGGAAATGGCGGCGGCTCGTTTGTGTCGTGTAAATTGCCGGGGTGTTAATAATGAAGAAATAGGACATTGTAAAGACTATATTTTATTATTTTATTCTTAAATTTTGATTAGTTTCATTTTCAGAAAGTTTCAATCGTTTGACTGCACCCTGGGGTGCATACCTAACCTATCAATTATTTACAGGAAAAGGACTGTTTTTCACGTTTTTTCGCAAAATGCAGAATGAAATTAATGACGAGGCAATTGTTCATGCGACAGACTTCGTCTTAGAACTTGTTTTGAATCCGGTAGTTATTTTTTTTTTGTTGATTAACAGTTGTGTATCAACAGGTGCATTTAAACACTAACTGAGCATTCATTGCTTTGATCAATGCTTTGTAATTTGATTCTAGGACCAAGAATGTTTTCCGATCAGAATTTGTTCAAATGATGAGTTTGCAGAAGCTGTTTTGTCGCAACACATTAAGCATGACATAATATTGGTAAGGTTTATGGTGTTGTATTACATTGCCTTTTGTTTCGTGTAAATCTAAAATGTTGTGTTATTAGGTTGATTCGAAGGGAGATGCCTTGGTCCAAATACTGAGTCAATATAAGACTGTTGAGGAAGGTACTTTAACTCCAGTTCATCAATTTGGTACCAAAAGGAAATTTGGTGAGGATAGTATTGGTGAAGAGGATTCTTTAACTGAAGTTTGTCAATTTGGTCCCAAAAGGAAATGTGGTCTCGATGGGACATGTGAGGCAAATGTTACAGGAAGTCAATACGATGTCCATTGGAGCAATGAAACGGTTAGCAAATTTGTTTTTAAACTTTCTATTTATAGGTATATGAAAAGTTGCTTGATGAGTTTTGCATGTTTGCTCACACATTAGAAAATTCAAAGTTCATCAAATGTAAATGTTGAGTGTGGAAAAATGAATGTCATGTTAATAGGTTGATTCGGAGGGAGATGCCATCGTGCAAATACCGACTCAGGATAAGACTGTTAAAGAATATTGGTTAAGTGAAGTTCGCCAATTAGGTATTAAAAGGAAATGTGGTGGAGATAGTGTTGGTGAAGAGGATTCTTTAACTGAAGTTAATCAATTTGGTCCTAAAAGGAAATGTGGTCTTGATAAAACATAAGAGGCAAATGTTACAGGAAGTCAATACGATGTCTATTGCAGCAATGAAACGGTTAGCAAATTTGTTTTGAAAATTTCCATTTATAGCCACCATGAAAACCTGCTTGATGAGTTTTGTTTCTGATTCTGTTTATAGAAAATTGAAAGTTCATCAATTGTAAATGTTGAGTGTGAAGCACAAACAACAATGTCAAGCAAAGAAAAGTCTGGAATAAAGGGAAATGATACAAAAACTGATGCCACTCAAAACACATCTGGCAGAAGATGTTGTGTAGTTGGATGTAGAACTAGTAACAAAACAATGAGTCTGCACACCTTCCCTCCTATTTTTGTTAATGGTGTGTTCTGCTCTAAAAGAGTTGAAAAGTATGTTGCTATGTTTTATTTATTTGTTTTTTATAATGCATAATTTAAATGTTAGTTGTCAATAATTCGTGATTTTTCCTTTTCTTTATAAAGATGCAAAATTTGGGTTAAGTGTAGTGGAAACAAAAATTTGCTTAAACAAACTTCTGCAAGTTTACACAAGAAATTTTACATATGTATTAATCATTTTGACAATGGACAATATATTAATGCATCAAGAAAGCGATTGATTCCCTTTGCTGTTCCAAGTCTGAATTGCCCTTTTGCGCTAACGGATTGTGATATGCTTCAATTTCCTGTCCTTGGCAGTAGCAGAGGTTAGTTTCTATGTAGTGGTGTCAACTAAATCATCGTGACGTGTATACGTCCGATGTTCTAATGCTCAAGTTGGCAACGTGATCTTTGTAAGTTGGCAACTCTGCCGCTTTAGCTAGAAGGCGGTGACCTAGGTTATAAGAACAGCTGTTAACCTGTCTTTCCTGTCAGTTGTATCGTGTTTGGTGAAATACACGCCTAGAAAAAGTTCTCCCTGCGTCTGAGTCAATGAAGTCTTCCAGTAGACCTGAAACGCCATCAAGCTTACGCAACTCAGATATCTCCCTACTAATTTTTCAGTTATAGCACATTTTTAACGAAATAGTTTCAGTTCAAACTTTTTCGACACTTAAGAGATAATGACATATTTCACAAGGCAGTGGATTTTCTAAGCGAGACAGACCAGACCCTGACTTCAGTTAGTGCCTCCAATTGACAGAACGGCGGAGCCACTGAACGGTTCGGTTCAGACCTAGTAGTTACATTAACGCCCACCAGAAGCGCTACAGGCGTCGGGCATCAAGGGGCACGGGGGAGAGAAGGCATGGGACAAGGCGCAGACAGGAACCAAACAAAACAAAGTTTGAAAAAAGAATTCAGGAGTCGCGACTTTAAAAAAATACACTTTGGTTACAATGTCGCCATTAAAATATGGCAAGATTAGAATCAAAGTGGCTGTACCGATGATTTTGAGCGAATGCGAGGTAGTTAAACAAATGACAAAGTGTTTGTTTCGGCCACCAAAGAAGGTTGCATCGGCCCCTAACCTTTGACACGACTTAGGAACCAAGCTGCCAGAAGATGGACACATCAGAATTTTCATGTAGCCCATCGTTTTGAGTCTCATTCTACATCGTTCCGTGTAAGTCACTTAAATGGGGCTTTGTCTAAGTTATGCAAAAACTTGTTACTTGCTTGTGTTAGCATCTGCCGTTGACTAAGTATCTAACTCCTGAAACTGGCGGTTTCTTTTGGTTAACATGAATAACAAGATAAACTTATACCTTTTTTTATTGGTTTAAGTCCAAGACTAGAGGTGATGATTCATAACATACGTATGAACTCTGCATTGTGTTTGTAAGCTACCAATATTTTCAGACACTCATGTCAGATTCGTACTGTACTGAAGCTGTAGTCGCCTCCTTACGATGAGATCTCACCGTAAATTATAGAGCAAGAGAATAGGAACAGACCTGATACGTATCACAATACAAATCAAGAAACTTGATTCGTATTACAATACAAACCAGAAATGTTGTTTGTAGCATTCAAAGAACAAAATTTCTTCGTAGCATACAAAGAACAAAATTTCTTCGTAGCATACCAACAAGATTTCACCGTAGAACATTTAGTATGGGTCTTGCTGTTTTTTGGCGTGACATTTTATTCACGCCCTTTAAACGGCACGAAGTCACGCCGTTAGATATTCAGTGCTTGTATTACGAAGTATTTTGCCTCACAATATAAAGCATTGCTTTGTAGATTTTTCAATGCCTTCGTTTTCTTTGCATATCGAAGCGATGCTTCGTAGACTTCTTACTCTGGAGCTCTAAATTAGAGATGAAAATACCGGGAAAGTTTCCGGAAACATTGGAGAAATCAGTGTTTTTTCTGTTTCTTTCCCCGGCCTTGGAAAAATTGGAAAGATTCATCCTGAAAAGTTGGCAAAAAGTCCGACCTTTCGCCCGTAAGTAGGCAAAAAACATATCTTCATCTCTATGTGAGGACGATTCTAAATGCACTTATACTTTTTATACCTTTTTATGTTTCCTTTTTGTGCGCTTTTTGTGGGTGAAGTTGTGAATAAAGGGTTGCCAGTAGAAGGAAAAGTCCAACGAAACACAAAAGTAGTGGGTTTCATGCTCATATTCCACTGTAAAGCCTTCAAACCAATTTTTCCAATTTTTCCGGTATTTTTCGTTTTTTCCTATTTTCCCGGTTTCTTTCGGACACTTTTAAAGTTTCCGGAAAATAAGCATCTCTACTCTAAACGATACACTTTTCTGTTAGCTCAATCCTGCATTGAAAATGATACAAAATTCTGTAACGAGTGGTGTCTCGTCAGACACCACATGCAAGCTGATCTCGAGTACTGCTTCCTGTCTCCCTGACACCCTTGCGGGCGCCTCATGAGTGCGAAACAGACAAACGCGGAGCTCGTACTCAATTTGCTAAGGTCGACGGCACGATGCGATAGCAGGGCCTTGAAACAGCGGCCGCTCGCCCCGTGAAGCGTGACGGTGAGGCAAGCCCTACAGTTAAGCCATGGGGCCCCTGGCGTTTGTTTGGCTGTTCCTCGCAGCGACCGCGTCGGCAAAGCTGAGCAGGTTCGCACACTCAAAAAACACTGTAATTTGACGACTTTGACGTCCTATTAGTTTGATAGAGAATTTTGTCACGTTTGGTTGAATAGGATGTCTCATTCCTCTGAGTTCCACGTTAACGAATGTGACATCTTCATTTAGAGGCCGTGTAACTTTTAAACTAATAAGACATATTTAAACTGATGTGACTAAATTAAAACATACTAACGAATAGGAAAACACACTCGTTGGATAACAGTGAAGGCATGCCGCGAGTGAATAGAGGCCTCAGAATAGTAATTTTCAATTTTCGCCATTTTGTGCAGAAAGTAGTCAAGGAAAACAAAAATTGCCCATAAAATCTGAATCGTGCAAATATCGTCCAAAATTTTGTAGGGCCTTAGACATTAAGGACTACGTTGGCCGAGAAATTCAAGGCCTAATATAAACGTCTCTTGGCACCAGTTCTGCTGAACAAGTGAAAACCGATGCAGCGCAGTACGGTAAAGTGGAGTAAATTCGGTACTCTGGTGCGGAGTAATTTTGGTCAGGCTCCCTTCTCGGACTGAATGGAAATCAAAGTACGCGACACCTGTCACCTCCGACCTTGAGGTAATTTCGGACAGGGGTGGCGTACGGAAAGATCTATGCGGTACGACAGGGGAGCCTGACCGAAATTACCCCGGGTACTGGCACGGTCAAAACGGTTCCTGGTTTTCCCAGGAACTCCCTGGAAATCGCCTACGTCTTTTTACTGGCTTCCTGGCAAAACCTGGAACCGTTTTTACCGTAGGGCGACCGATGTTATTTCAGTTTACGTTACAGGGATCTGGCGTGGAAGTACCTTAAAGTTCACTCTTAACTCAGACGTTTTTTGTTCGCAGTCTTGACGCACCGGGGGTTACATTTTCAGACTACATGTCATATGAAGAGGTAAGAGCCCAGACCATCTCATGCACTGTCCTGGAGACGTATTTCGAGCGTATTGGAAGACGAGAAGGCGGTATTTTCTTTCCTGCTGGAAGAAACCCATAGTTTTAAGGTGAGGTGTGGGTAAAAATATGGCGAAAAACGACTGAAATGACTTAGTTCGATTTCTTTGGTTTCCGTTTGTTAAAAATCTGTCTATTGAATTGAGTTTTTAATTTTAAATTTTGATATATACCTTTCAGATAAATTGTCACTCAAAAGTGCTTTTTTTGTTTTTTAAATTTTTAATGTTGGTCTTCTGACTGCATTCGCTTCATTTCCCTCAACGTTTCTTTTTCGACTCTGGAACCTTCCTGCGCAAACTCTTTTGATAGGTCGTTCGGGTTTTGGTGTCGCGCTGTTGGCAGCGCCGGGGCACACTCTGTTGCTACGATGACTCCCACTGTTAATCGCAGTCTAGACTCTGTCCTGTACTTCTCCTGTTCCCAAATACACTTGGCCTGCATACTCCGCACTCTCAGACTGTAATAGACTTTTTATCCTTTGGTAAAGAGTTTTTTAAACAGCAATAAAACGTACTATTTCCTCAATATCTATGTAAGATTTTGTTCGTTATATTGACTTGGAGTCAGTTTGCTATTGACAAAGAGTCAATACGCAATTGACTTAAAAAATAGTCCTGAATTGATGACAATTTAGTCTTTATGGTGAACAATATTGTACATGGTCACAAAGGAAGTACTACATATTATAGCTGTTTAAAGAACTAAGTAAGCAAAGGATGAAAAGTCAATAATTGAGAGAAAAAAAGTCGATACGAGTCTGAGAGTGCGAGTTTATCTCCTCATTCCCGCTGCAATCCCTCGAACCCAATATCCTTACAACATCTTGCCTAAAATATTTGTCGAAGCACTTTTACATATAGAGAACGAAGTTACAGAGGGATTTTCTTAATAACAGGCTTTTTTCTTTTAAAAAAATGAAAACTTTTTAAAAAATTGCAAAAAAAAGGCGAAAAGTGTACTTTTTTTTAGAAAATTAAATTACCAATCCTGCTTTTATATAACACATGAAGAATGTAGCATTATTTCTCTGTAACTTTGTAGTATGGGGGTCTTAGAAGCCCCAAAACAAATTTCAGACCTCTGCGTCAAAATCTGTTGCGCAGGAAGGTTGTGTACAATGCGACTTTATTGAGTGAAAAATGCCCTCTGTAGCTGAATGGGTGCATGAGTTTGAACCAAACTTGGTATGAAACATTACTTTATCAAGTCAATTGATCTCCTAAAGTTTGAAAATCCTAGGGCTATTGGGTTAGGATTTAGAATTTTCACCCACACCTCACCTTAAATTTCAAGCAGGTTTCACTGTCACAATGCCAAAATCCTGGCCTGATTTGACATGATTAAACATGTCTCCCCCTGCACGTTCCTACGTTTATGGTACAGAAAATTTAACAGTGGTTTCCCGAGACGAGACGGCCGTCGGGGAAAAGGCGGGGGCCACCCAGGGAAACGGCGGGGAAACCCAGGGAACTCCAGAGAAAACCCGGTGAAAACCCGCGGGAATACCCGGGGAACTCAATTTATACCAGAAAACCATCGGGGAAGCGTCTTTCGCTGCGCGAATGAACAGCAGTGAAAAACATTTTCTGTCATTCTCTGCTAATTTTAAACACAGAATAAGTACTATTGAATTCATAATCTATTTTGTAGTTTCTATGTCACAAGATACAATCATTATTAGAGCTAGAACCATGAAAAATTTAGCCAGCGACAAAAGTTCACAATCAATATGTGTCGCAGACATTACAAATATATTTCAGGACTTGCAAAACTGGTTGCAGAATGAAAGCACATGCTTGAAACCCCGATTGTCTATTCCCCAGTCCTTCATAGCAGTTCCTAGAGTGCTATTCACTACAAAGATTGCTTTAGAGAGTTGTTTCAGGGTCCAGAACAGCAAAGTTATTGGTAAAATAGCCAAAAAAAGATAAAAAAAGCACTAAAATTTTCACTTTTGTTTTTTTTTACTAATAGCCAAATGCATCCAGTTCTTTTCAGCAATCAGTTTCCTCCAAAAACATCTACTTTCACAAAAATATTCAGAGGATACGTTTCTGCAAATTCAGGCATTTTTACTTTCTATGTAAAATTATTTTTCGCCTCCCATGTCCCATATCAATACAAGGTCTAAAGCACCTCTTTTAGATCAATTTTTGGAAATTGTATACTTTAGGGGCTCCGCCGATCTGGAGCCTCTAAAGTACACCAAAAGACGCGGAAAATTCCGCAGAAACCAAAGATGATCGGGTGATTCCGTGCGTAGGCGGCGTTTTTGACAGCCCCTAAAGTCACATTACGAATCTTTTGTTTTTGACCTGAATTTATCCTAGATGGCTTCAATAGAGCCCCTGGGTGATAGCTAGAGGTCTGAAATTTTTCTCAGGACTCTCTGCCCTGATCCTATAGGACACACAAAGTTTGAGCCAAATCGGAGATACCTAGGGATTGGCTCGGGTTGACTTGGGAAATAATGACTCTGACTTCTCTGCTGCTCACGACACTGAAAATCTATCGGCGTGACATCGTGCCGTTTTAGGGGCGTGAATAATGTGTCACGCCGAAAAATGGCATGATAGAAAAGTCGAGCGAAATATCGCCGTGACTCAGAAATTCACGCCAACTTTTGGCGTGAATTTCCCGTCATGCCGATTTTTTGGCATGACTTTCCTCATAGAGCGCATTGTTGATCACACCAGATGACGGCGTGAATCACATTTCACCAGGGCGTGGAAATGGCCAAGGAGATCGTGAAGCGATGCTCGCGCCTTCGGTGCAGGGGTTACGCACTTCTTCGAGATTATGAAAACCAGGCCTTTGTTTTCAAAACGCTTTGCACAGATGGAAAGAGCATGAAATGAAGGGTGCATTAGGCTAATTGCCTTCCTCGATACTTCCTGTTTTACCCATAATAAATTGAAGGGTTTTCACCGAAAAACACGAAAACTCGAAAATTTAGGAAAAATCTTGGCCGCGCCATCCCAATGTAAAAATTGCCTCCCTTGTGTGGGCTAAATTGAGGGGACTCAGGCAGGCCACTAGGCCTAGTGCACCCTAAATTTCATGCTCTTTTGATCTGTGCAAAGCGTTTTGCCATCACCGACCTAGTTTTCATAATCTCGAACAAGTGCGTCACCGCTGCACCTCGCTCGAGCATAGCTTCACGCGCTTCCTTCGCCGTTGCTACCCCCTGATTTCACGCATGCCGTTTATCGGCGTGAATTTTCTGTGACGCAATTTTTTGGCGTGACTTTTAGTCACGCCATAATTTAGCCATGTGTGCGACCATAACATTTTCAGTCGAATCGTTGCGCAACACAAACTTTTCTTCATAGAAGAAACCAAAGCCGCATGACCTTAAGTAAATCTGAACCCAACACCACGGTTTTCGTTTTCAAAGACCTCAGATCAGACAAACTATGGCCACCCTATGGTCGAGGGGCATCCGACCTTAAGAAAAGCCTGTTTTTCACGTCATATGCAATTAGGATAGTTCTGTATAGACACTGACAGTTAAGATTGTTTTGGGCCTGCACCAACAGTCAGGATTGTCTTGGATCCGCACTGACAGTCAGGATTTTTCTATTAAACCGCGTCGAACGTTTTGTATGTAGGGGGATAATGGTAATTTATCTAGAATGATTTTTTCTGTCGAGACCAAGAGCAACACGTACTCAAAGCCATATTATGAGGAATAGTTTCCATTTAAACCCCTTAAGTGACACCACTGCCTTGAGTAGACCTTTTAACCTCGATACAAAGCTATTTTTCGTTCGTTCTTTGTTGTTCTTAAAGGTGGAGATGTGTGTTCACAACTACACTGGTAAAACCAAAGCGTAGTTCTACGCTTCATTCAAGCATACAACTACGCTTAAAGACTTTACGCCCTTTTTGAAGCGTACAACTACGCTTGAAGGAAATTTCCCCATGCACTTAGAAAGGAGCGCATAAGCTCTTGTACGCTTCAAGAAGAGCGTGCAAACTGTACGCTTCACGAAAGGCGTAATACTACGCATTAGTTTTACCAGTGTATGAACCCACCAGATTGACATTATGCCGGAAATTCAAGAAAACAACGGATTTACCCTACATGTAGTGAAAACCTTCAAAGTCCATTAGTCAGAAAACGGCGAGGCATGCGACCACTCGCAAAACGCCAAAGTAAAGTCTAAGGACCAGATAATATTAACAACTTTTTTCATGGGACTGACATTGACGTAAAGGTGCAATATGTACATGGAAATACGAAGTAGAGATGTAGCTTTTGCCTATTTTTGATGGCTCTCAAATTTTGTGAAGTGACCACAGCGAAACGGCTTCCTTAGCGATTTGGAATAATCATTTTGAACTGATTATCTTCATCTCTTATGCGTGCTTTTGAGCTATCGTCAATTAATCCCAGTGAAAATCGAAGTGTCTGGAATTACCCTGTGTCCGGAGTTACCCCGTGTCCGGAATTACCCCACTCTCCCATATAAAAGCTCACCTGTCTGCACACAATACTAGTAAATAGTTTCTGAAATAGTCCACACAAAATAAGGTAAGGGTACCATGTCTATGTGGGAGACGAAGTTTGATTACGATTCCAGATGTGAAGTAATCTTGTCACGACTGGGCTCCTCGACAAAGGCTGAAAACGCTTAAAACAGAAGTACAAAAGTAGAAGATACTCATCTGAGCACTTAATCTACCTTGGGATTATTATTTATCCCTTTCTAATACACCCTGGTTTCGGTTATAAGTGAGTTCACCACTGAAGTCCTCAACACTGCGTTGAGAACTTTACGCTTTCTTCTATAGCTCCCAAACCAAGTCCCCCCCCCAGGCTGAAATTTTATAGTTACTGGGACCAAGAAAAAGTACGTCCTTATTTTTTTTTATATTCTTGTTAAATATGTTTTGGAGATCTAGAAATAAAATTTGAAATTCAATTAAATTTTTTTTATTCTTGAAAAAATTCTCAAATGTTGTCCTCATAGCCCTTAAGACCTGTAAACATTTTTAAATCCTTACGGCAAGGCCTTCCTATAAATTTTTACCTTCAAAGTTGCTTCCCCCCCCCAAAAAAAAAAAGGCGCGAAACCCACTTTGACCCACTGCTCGAGACTGACTTCGCCTAGGACCATCAAACTTTGTGGTCATCCCATTTACCCATGAGGCACATATAGTAAAATTTTGACCTGGATCGCTGACACTGGAAAAAATCTTGTGCTCCCCAGATATGGAACAACTCACTTGTGTAAGACCCTTTTTTCGGTCTAACATTTCAGTGTCACGCAGGGTCAGAAGTCTGACCTTCTATTTTCAGTGAACAAAGCTACTTTTGTTTGTGAAGTCTTCAATAATTACGTAGCAAGATTTTCGGAGTGTGAGAGGTACCACCATTTGATATTCAGTGTCTACACTTGGTTTGATGGCGAGGCCCTTCACTGAAAAAAGTTTTCGTAACTTTACGACAAATTTTGCAACGAATACTTCGTAAATCTACCGAATAACTCGTAAACTCGAATAAAACGAAAACTCGTATAACACTTAGTACCAATTGTTCTTGAAATTCTTTGGAAAAAAGTCACAGAAATCCCAAAAGCTGCCAAACTTTACGAGTTTTTCATAACAAAAACCAGTAATACGTCGCTATATTTGTCGTAAAATTACAAATATGTACAGGGAAAATCTCTTCCATGGATAACTCGTACCAGCAGCAACGAAACATTCGTAAAATTACGAAAAACTCGCATCAAAACGAATATCTCGTAAATTTTTCTCGAAACATTGGTTAACTTTCGAATAATATGTAAAATTGTTACGAAATATTCGTTAAGGTTAGGTTAGGTTAGCACATGTTAATTTATTTTACGTATCACTCATAACGCTCTACGAATTACTCGTAAAATGACGAATCATTCATAGGTTTCATGAAAAACTCGTCGTTAAATTGTTCGTAAAAGTACGAATTCTTCTGGGAAAATTTCTGTCCGAGTAATTCGTAATTTTACGAAAAAAAATTTACCAGTTTTGTGATGTGCTTAGGGTTGTGAATGACGTGCAGGTTGTGGCGTACCTACGCGGGCTGCAGCTTCGCTACCCCTGGCTGGTGCGCGTCGGGAGCATGGGCCGCTCGGTGCAGGGCCGCGACTTGGTGTTCGCACGGGTGTCCCGCGGCTTCGGACAACAACATAGCGCCGTGATGCTGGTGGACGCGCTGACGCACGCGCGCGCCTGGATCACGCTGCCCCCAGTCCTGTACTTCCTGCATCAGCTTGTCGAGCGCCACCATGAGAACGATGCTCTGCTGCGGGGCCTCGACGTGGTACTCGTCCCTGTTCTCAATCCCGACGGCTACGAGTACTCTCGCACTAAGGTGAATACACTAAAAGACCATAAAACATCGCTTCGTAGTACAGAGAAAGCAAAGAAATCGTCGAATAAATGCTTCGTATTAAGCGAAATCCTTCGAAATACGAGGCAGTGGACCCTTCCAGTCGTCGCCGAGTAAAGAACAAAAGAAATCAAACAGCCAAGAACGAGTTCTCACGTTCCTACTGGTTCTGGGCTCTTTGACTTCTGTTCTTCACTCGGCGACGACTACGGTTCTATCCTTCATTGCTTTTGTTTTTTTTTTCGCAGCTATGAAATTTATGCTTTGTAGATTTCACTGGTACTTTGACAAAGTGACCTGATTCCACTTTTCTAAATTTTTCACGAGGGCAAAATCAAGACTATTTTTCTGGTAGCAAGATAACATTTCGTAGATAAAAAAACAAAATGTTTTCCGTTTGTTTCTCTCTCGCAGTACTTTAAGTTACCGCTTTAAAGGGTATGTGAATAGCGCCATTCGTATAGCAACTGGTAGACTTGCGCCATTTCTCAGCGTCCGCCACGACGGTAAAATGTCGTAAGTCCAACTACCAGACGACAAAATAACGAAAGTCCATTCCATAAGCTGACAAAGTGGCGTAAGTCAACCTGTCAGACGACAAAGTGCCGAAAGTACATTCCATAAGCTGGCAAAATGCCGTAAGTCCACCTGTCAGATGACAAAATGACGAAATTGCATACCAAAATCGAACCAAATGGCGAAAGTCCACCAGTGGATTCGCGGCATTTCGTCATCGGTGGCATCGTCGGCGGTGGACTTATGCCATTTTGTCGGCTTTTGGTTTGGACTTAGGACATTTTGTCGGCTTTTAGTATGGACTTTCCTCACTCCGTCTATGAAACTGCAACTAGTGTTTTAAGTGCACCTGCGCGGTTGAAGCGCTTCAAATTCCTGGCTCATTTTTGTTTCAACAGGAGAGATTGTGGAGAAAGAACCGAGCGAGGACGTACAACGAGTCGTGCTATGGTGTCGACCTTAATCGGAACTATGACTTCCACTGGGCTGGTGCGTCTATTAGCTACAATGTTAAAAAAAGGCCGTAAATTAGCGACGTATAAGTCGCTAATTTTCATAACGACGAGGACCGTTCTGAAACGATTCGGATGGGATTCAACGACTTCAAAATCGTGTTGGTACGACATGGTCGTAAATTATTTTGCCAGAAAAGTCCAAAAAAAGATGGCAGGACGTTACGATTTTGCCGTAAAAATACGATTCGTGTCGAAAATTATCGACCCAAGTCGTTAATTTACGACCGAAATCGTATCATAACAAATTAGGTCGTACCTGTTCGAAAAATTTCAGTGGTAAGATTACGATTGATCGTAAATTTACGATCGAAGTTGTAAATCTACGATGCAGTTCGTAAATTTACGACTGTATATGTTTCAAAACGAACAAAATCGCTATGAAAATTAGCGACAAATTTGTCGTTTATTAACGACAGATTCGTATATTTACGACAAAAGTCGTAGATTTACGACATAACTCGGAAAATAAATGTGTCATTGAAAAACGACTATGTTGTTCTTTGAAACGTCGTTAAGTTACGATTATTTTTAACAGTGTACGGAAATTACATCAGCATCTACAGGGTGTAAAGTCTAACACGTAACAGGCGCCGCCCGAACGGAGCGGTGCTGTTTGGGGAAGAGATTGCGCTCCTGCGCCGCGGCTCCAGGACTTCGCGACTTCGCCTGTTACGTGTGAGAATTTACACCCTGTAGTTGGAAAGCTCGAAACGTGCTGCAGTTCTAAAGTGCCATCTTACGCAGAAAACTGCCCGCCTTCGTGCTGCATTGACCTTGGCTAATGAAGTAGGAGGCAAATCTTAAAATTTTGTCGGATCCACGATCAACGCGCAAAGCAACGAGACCAATCCAACAAATTTACTCCGCGGAAGGTTTATCAGTGTAACCAGAAGTCTGGCTCTTATCTTATTCGTTTTCTCGGTGACTTACTGTCCAACGATTGGACAACTCCACACTACGTCGTGTGGAGTAAGTCTTCACACGTGCAAATGCAGAGTGGGTGATTCCATGCGTATGGGCAAATTCTGAGCGCCACAAATCCGAAATATGAAAATTTGTTTTCGGGGCCAATTATGGTTCGGATGGTATCGAGAGGGCTCCTCAGGTAACCCTTACAGCTTGGGCACGCATCAAGTTTATTTTCACTTCTCACCCCTTTAAAAAAAAAACCGTAATGATGACGGATCTTACAGATAGGAGATGACGGAAAATGTCATGTTTTAGTCCCTGTATGAAACTACTGATCCGACTCTCCCCGCGTTTTGGCCTTCTTTTTGGGTCTGCAGTCCTCAAATTTTCCAGTGTTCCGCGAGCTTTCAACATATCTCGATTGGAGAGGATGACGGAACTTACATTTATATAAATACGCGCCTGTCATTGGACCTACACATTCAGAAATTTTGTTGTTAATTACCAACAAATCTATTGCTAATTTTTTTCTGACAACAGTTGTTTTTAAACGACAGCAGCCGTCTACGAACAGAGAATGTTGTTGATAAATGACAGTTGGGTCATTCTAAAACAACTTACTTGTTGCAAGACAACTTTTCCGTCGTTTCAGTTTTAAACAAAGATGTTGTACGAAAACGACCATGTTGTTGACAGTTCTGTTGTTTTCGAACAACCGTTACGGACAGTGTACCCTTCCCCGTGCCGCCGCTCGTGCTCAATTCAAAACTTCTATATCCACAGTTTCTCATCCTTGGGTAGTATCCGGCTCACGATGATGAGGATTTTTCATTTCTCGACCATGCACAGATCGGAAACAGCGTGTTTTTTGAACGTAAGACTGTTGCTGTTCACTTACGGTGAACATTTTCCGGACACTGATTTTCCGTACTAGAAATTCGATTAGGGAAGAGCCATATTCGGGTGAAATGATGTGGTGTCAAAGAACAAGGTCTAATACCGTTAATTGAAAGCAATGATCCCTGTCTCTCGCACCACTCTTCTAAAGTTGAACTATCACCCAGTAGGACTATAACGGATCTTCCATTTGGACTACTTCTGCATCTATTCCGAAGAATCCATGTGACATATTGGGTCGGTTGAAGTAGGACATAATAAATTTCAATGCGATTCTTTATTTTGCTGTGGAACTTCTCCGATTCAAAGCACTACAACGACCCAGGATGGCGAGGACACAGAAGTCACCCATGCGCACGGAATCACCCGAGTTTGCAGTCTCATAGTGTGGAGTGTGGAGAAAATCACAGAGCCCGTATATCTCTTGACATTGAACGTGGAGCAGCACACGTGAAGTGTGGTGTTGAGTGGGACTGCAACCTCTGCAGTTGCTAAAGTGGAGACTGAAAATTCCACACCCCCGCGTTTTAAGTCTCACAGTGTTCCCCAACGCATTCTTAATCCACTCCTACACTGTTAAAAAAATTTAATTACATTTTCATTACATAGTTGTGAAGTTTACATGCATTATACTTCTCCCAGATTTCCTGACGTCCAGTGAGCCGCCCACATTCTTAACTGCGAGCAACGACTCTTGCGCAAATACGTACGCCGGACCGAACGCTGCCTCAGAACCAGAGACGCAAAGTTACCAGCGCTTTATTCGCTCTCTCAACTACAAGGGGCGTCTGAAGATGTTTGTGAACCTAAGTGCACCTCGACAGGCAAGTATTTGTTGCCAAAGAAGACTGTTTCAACGCGCAAGCCGTCAGGACTTCAATTCTTAAGAAGTGACTTCACTTCAGGAATTGTCACTTCGTTATGCCTTTTCGAATACGACAATTTTTATGACTAAATCGTGCTGTAATTGGCGGAAGTGCCCATACAACACATTTTATGCTTCAATACTTTTTGTTTTCAATAATTTGGTCGTTAGTCTCTAACATGTTTACAATTTTGTAGGGAGGCTGTTTAGTGCATCTTATAAGGCAAACCTTTTATGTCAACCTTACACTATAAATACAAAGGTCAGACTTCACGCCACTCCAGAGGCGAGACAAAAAGTCTTGCCAAGTTTTGGTCAAACTAGAAATCTCGCCAAAATTTGGCCAGACAAAAATGTCTCGCCACAAAATGGCGAGACTTTTCTGTCTGACCACAATGTGGTCAGACTTCTGAACCCTGTCAATACGGTCCATGCGGCCAGTACCGCGGTCAGACAAAAAAGGTCTCACCATTTTGTGGCGAGACATTTTTGTCTGACCAAGTCATGGCGAGACTTTCGGGTCTGACCAAAACTTTGCAAGACTTTTGGTCTCGCCATCTTTTGGCGCAAAGTCTTTCCACTGAATTTTCAGTGTACGAGTCGAGCTTCTGCAAACTTCTGTTGCCAGGAGAGAGGCCCTGTGGGGACCGTGGGGACCTAAGGAAAAGAATAGAATAGTTTATTAGGCTGCTTTGAAAAAAGGCTGTAAGTCCCACTGAAGCAAAGCAACCGCTCCATATTTACAACAACATACAAAAAAATAACAAAGAAAGTACATTTCATACAATCAGATTACACAGTCACAGCTTACATGCGAGGTTTGATTTTGATTCAAATTTTTGCAGAAGTCAGAAGTAATAACGTAAGATCTCTTTTCAGCTGTTTGGGGGTGGAATACATGAGATACGAGAAAATGTTGAACTCGTTCCAGAAACGACAAGAAGACACATAGAAGGTTTTACCATATTTTTAAGTTCGATGACGAGGACTTAGCATTGTCTGCTTTGAAAATCTGCTAGCTCTCGAGCGGACAACAGTCATGGCAACATAGTTATCAAAAAGATACTTAGGAGTATTCAATTTTAGAATTTTCCATATATAATTTCTGCTCTATAAGGCTCTATAAGTAGGAATGGTTCAAAGCCAGAAAAATTTAAAACCCGTTCAAAATCCGTGTAAAAAGTTCCTCTGTGTCTAAACCTAAAGGCCTGAAAGAAACACAATTCAACATCGTGACTAAATCTCGGGTCGAGTTACAGCGAGTGTCAGTAACTGCTCCGGGGTGGGGCACCTCCTTACAATTACAAGCCTCTGTCAGCAAAAACCGTGCAAAAGTACGTGTATTCACATGCCTGGAATCACCGAGAACGTTCCAGTTTGCACGTCAGAGCAAAATACTTGGTGCATGGGATCTTGCATCGGTAGTACACGCCAGGAACGTGCGGTCAGCCCGCGCGGCGGGATGTTCCGCGGACGTTTCCGACGGCACTCTGACGGCAGGTCCGCGCCGTGTGCCGTGCAGAACGTCCCAGGCAAGGGAAAGCACCTGGGGGAAGGAGCCCGCTTGGGGGTTAACTTTTTGTTGAGAAGTGCAAGTGCCTGGAGGACCGCGTGCCGCTATGTAACTTACTGTTAATTTTCGGTTTGCAGTCGATTGGTGCGATCAAATCTTGAATCGGACTCATGGTTCTCTTGTTAAAGCAACTTTCAGAAATACTGTTGGAGACTTAAACGCATGGGTAAGAGAAGAGGACGTGCATCTTACGTTCACCTGTGGACATCGTTGGCACACGTCTTGTGCACGTCCCCGCGAGCATGCCCTGTGCACGTACGTGAAGTCATTCTGACGGAATGTAACGTCAGCATGCTGCACGGAACTGAGGCTTAGGGACACGTGCTGCGCACGTTCCCGATGGAACTCATAACATGCGGCGCGTGCTAGGGACGTACTTCAAGGATCATACTGGGGTAGGTCGCACAGCACTAGTGCCTGGATAGTGCTGGACAAGTGAGGTACGAGTTTTGCACTCCGAGGTACAGCCTCGCGTCTGACCGACTAGTGCAATGCTATGAGTTACTCAAAATGCAGACGGCATTCATTTTTGCTCAATCGATCTTTAATTTTCCCTTAATGCAAAAACAACATTGAAGAAACATACCTTTCATATTTGGTTCTTACTTTTAAGAAGAAAATGTTTATTACTTTTAGTGCCAAAAAGTATTTGTAAACTGCTTCACAAAAAAGATTTTTTAGAATTAAGGTGGATTTTTATACCAGTGTGCATATCTAGGTTGTATTTTGACGTTTGGCCAAACATCCGCTGAAGCCTTCGAAAAGTAGAGGTTTCAAACAAATATTTAGGCTGAAACAGGTTTCCGTAACTCAATATTTTAGACATCGGACAGGCACCGAAAAAAAGCGTCAGTAACTGTCCTACCGCACCGCCCCTCACCTGTTTTACCTGTGTCGTAGAGAATTGCCGTTTAGCTCATTCAATGCACATGTCAAAACATCAGTCTCACTAAACGACCCACCCAATAGTGACATATTCTATTCTTGCAGCTTTTGGGGAGGTGTCCAGTTTCCACCTTCTCACTTCGCCAGTTTTCCTGTTTCACCACTGAAATACCGTTTTTTTGTATTTTTGTTGCAGGGTATTTCCTTCCCTTGGGGCTATTCGTCATCAGCTCCCAATGTCACCGACTTCGCCGAACTGGTAAGTATGAACACGTGCACATATTGTCCATGCATGGGACGGTGACAAAGTATCTCGCTGAAAAAAAAAAGCCATAATGTTGTTGGTGGTTTGTCGATGACGATCCTAACCTAACCAAGCGCGGGCGTATCTTTGTGACGTTTATCTATGCAAGGTTTCAGATTTTTCTCGTTCTACGTTTCAAGGGAGCGCTTTGTGGAAACTTTCCGCGTGAAATGATGCCTTAATTGGATTCTTTCCGAAGGAATATTTCGAAACATCAATAAATATCGTGCCGCCTGCACTGAGAATGAAAGATTAATCAATACCTAACTTTGGGTGAGGTACACTTACCACCCGGATTTGAGTGACGAAGGTTCCTTGCCCAAATTTAAGTGAGGAAACCTTCCTCACCCAAATTTAGGCGAGGAAACCTTCCTCACCCAAATTTAGGTAATAAGTAATTCTTCACCCCAAATTTTTGTCTCTTTCATTCTCGGTGTATTTTAAAAAGTATATATTTTCACAAGAAAAAAATCTAACGCTACAATTGTTTGTGGGCTTTTGTTGCAGAGTGCAATTGGGAAAGCAGCAAGTGACGCTGCTGTAAAGGCAGGAGCCCAGCCATACAGAGTGCAAAACTTGGCCGCAAACTGTAAGTTGCCTCGACAGAGGCATTTCTTTTGACAAAACAAAGGTGAATGCCAGACCGTCCGCTCCTATTGACGTTCCACGCTTTGAGATGCTGCGCCAGTTCCGTCTCTGCGTTTTCACCTGCCGTGGCCTGATGCGCAGGGCTGCCTCCGGTGGGCTTCTTTACCAACACTATGCGCACAAGCTTCGGCTTTTTACGGCCATGAATGTATTTGCATTTTGCTATAGATAACTCAGGGTCGCATATAAAACACAACATCTGTCTTAGCATAACCTCGCCACCATAGGGAAAATGTGTCGAGGGCGACTGCACTCTTGAAACTAAGGACCCGACTATTACGCTGTTACGCCTCGCTATTATCGGAATTATCGGGAATGCTAGCACAAACCAGCCCTATAGTCGGTTTACACCCAAAACCACTGGTAGCCAACGAATGTGACATCACATTCGTTTGCACGTGAAAACTGCGATGTCAGTTAGAACGTGACAAACGGAAAAATTCATACCAAAATGAATGTGCTTTGTCACATTAATTTGGGTGTGACACGAAATCAGCAGGCGAACTGTCACATTAAATCGAATGTGACACATGGTACCCATGGACGTATGTCGTGTCATATCCAAACGAATGTGACACCCAAGTACTGTCACGTTCGTTTGAATGTGACAATTCGGGCATGTGTATAAACGTTGTATATACGAAATGTTACAATTTCGCGTTTTGAACTCGGAAAAATTGAAAGTTGTCCGATCTAGTTCGTAATGGGCTCTTTTTCTTCTTTCGGCATGCAGAATGCAAAACGTTATCAAGTGCAATTTTCCCGCCCCAAAATCATAGGGAAAATTACTACGGAGTTTACATAAATTGACGCCTACGGAGTTTACATAAATTGACGCCTACGGAGTTAACATTTTGAAGCAAATACCTGGAGCTGTATGCAGCCGTATGGGTTGAAACAGTAGAACGCGCATACACAGCTGACTAAAGGACCACCAGAGCATTGTTTTCATCCACATTTCGAAAGTTTGTCGCACAGAAGATCCGTGGCAAATAGGGTACGGGGTTTACATACACCAAAAAAAAAAAACAAAAAAAAAAAAAACGCGACCCCTCTTTTGAACTTTGAGTACCAATCTGATGCTATCCATTTGACACACATCTCCCAAACTTAGTGTCTATCAGTGTTTTTCCATCCGCAATCGATTGCAACTCTCAGAGGCTGCGACTTCTCGTTTGACTCGTGTAGAACCTTGCTTGTAACAGTCTACACGTGAATTTTTAGGGAAGTAAAAACGTCGGGACAAAAGTTAATTCTGTGCTGGCACGACGCTTCAAAACTTAAATGAAAGTCAGTGAGATCAAGTTGAGGTATGGTAGTGCCGTAGAAACTAGAACCCTCCGTAACGATTGTCCTGTGTCTCGTTTCGACACACGAAAGGCGCAAGCTTAGAGAACTATGCATCGGGACAGCTACGGAGTTTACATTTTGCACCTGCCGGAGGCCACAGCCACCCGAAAACCTCAGAAATTTTCAAACCAAATAGTGGATCACTTAAAAGCACAAAAGGCACCATCTCGTCGCTACAACCGCGTCTCTCTGGGACGAAACGTTTGGTCACGAGGGGGCAGGGACATCAAATTGTAACATTTATGTAGAGTGACCCGTATTCCAAAGGGTTTTCGTCGCACCTTGCAATATAAACCAACTTAAGATTCGTATTTTGAAGAAATCGGGCTTCGTATCACGCTTTCGCTGAATCCCCAGAAACGTAGCTCAAATTTCACTAAAAAAAAATTTAGAGTTCAAAACTGGGAGAGCTGTTTCCTGCACAAGATTTGACATTAGAACTTGTGCTAAACCAAATGTAACTTTAAACACAATTAAAACATCACACCTGTGTCGTTTTTACCTCGTGTCCTAAAATTGCCCAAAATGACCCATAGTGTTGATTTGTGTTCGCAGATGTCGCCACAGGAGTAGTCACAGACTGGGCGCGTGGGGTTGCTGGTGTGAACAAGTCTTTCTTGATGGAGCTTCCCAGTGGGGGAAGCAGTGACCTGCTGGGCTTCGACGTACCGAAGTCTGAGATTTTGCCCATCGCGCAGCAGGTCTTCGAAGCCTTAAAGGTGTTCGCTGAGAGCGCCAAGGTCTAGCTGGCGCAGTTGTGAGCACCTGTAATTGTCAGTGCCCCAGAGACAAAGAACTTGTCAATTGTCCATTCAATAAATTTAAGTGTAAAGACTCGGTAAAGACTTAATTTTTTTTTTTTTAACGCAGCACATGTGAAAGGACGTCCCGAAGACCTGCCACGACAACTATGCAGTGCCAAATCACTCAGTGGAAGTCGTTACGAAAAATTGGGCATGATGCCCAAGCATAGCTTCGCCAAGAAACATTACGATTCAGTCAGATCACCCGTTCCAATTAATATAAATCCTGATTCACAAACATACATGTGTAAATTGAAACTTGCATGCCCTAGAAATATTTGTCACAGAAAGTTTATTTCGTGGTTAAAATTCAACCACCAAAAGATAAATTCATCCCCAGTTGGGGACGCCAACTCCTATTAGTTTCTGAGTGAAGGATGTTTACGTTAACATTTAGTCGTTTCACCAAAGGCCTCCTCACGACTAAGGAAAAGTACCCAAACCTCAGAATCTGGCAATTGAACCTTCAAAGATACCGATGGCACACTTAAAAATAAATATCAGTCCAGAATAAGCTGTAAAAGCTATTTTCCTTGGACCATTTTTATATTTCTTCAAATGTTACACATAAACCCCCATTATGGTCTTTTTTTTTCCCCCAGACAAAACAAGGGAGATATTTGAAAAAAAGCTACGCTATCTTCTTCCCCTTCTAAAATGGATAATTGCCACAATCTGGAGGCAGGGTTGCTTTTTCTTTGTCGTGAGTATGATTTGAGAGTTACGACTAAAAGTTAACATAAACATCTGTAGCTCAGAAGGAGTAAAAATAAATAAGAGGTGAAAGGGTTCGATTTCACCTCTCCGACTTGGCTGATTTTTGGTGGGTGTTTTAGTGTCCTAGAGACATGTAAAAAGCCGGAGTATCAGGTCCGGCAAAAATTTATTGTCCAATCTGTAGCCATGTTTCTGTTTTTTTTTTTTTTTTTTTTTTTTTGGGGGGGGGGGCATTTTCGACTTGAATTTGGGTATTTTGCCCTATGTCATGGGTTTTTCAGCCAGTTGGTCGTGATATAATGTTCCTGGCGGAAAATGAGCCAAGGAACCCAAATCTGTGTCCTGAATTGAGCTAAGGCTCACACTTTGGGAGATATTGGTTAAAAACGTCAAAAGTTTAACGAAAAAGTCCCAAATTTTGGGGAAATGGTCAAAAAATCGTTTGAGAGGCTTTCTATGGGATATAAAAAGTAGTTAATGAACTAAGGAATCCAATGAGCACAACCCCATATTTTTCTGATGAACCGTTTAAAAATGGCAAACTCTCAAAGTTGGACAATTTGTTTTTTCTTCTTTTCTAACATTTGGACCCTGTAGGATTGTATCTCATCCCAGCATCACATTGGCAATATCCCGGGGCATCCGGGGTCACACGATGCGAACACCACGCAGCGCCTCACGGACGGTCTGTCATGCTGTTCAATGCAAGTATGGCAGTTTCCGGGTCCGAAATGTCGGACGACCAATTGTGGTCTAGCCTCTCAAGTTTAAGTTCAAGTTCAGCGCCTGTGAGGATCCAAGATAGGCAGGCCCGTCAAGCGGGCGGGCGAGGAGGGTTGCCTACCCGCTGTCGCGCGGGGGCTCGTCCCAGGAGATGCTCCGATGGACAGATGTTTCCAATAAATCAAGCAAAACTGATGAAATTTTTGAGAAAACTGGGACAGCATCAATGACATCAACAATTGCTAATGATATGATACTCTATTCCAAAATATTCGAGAAAGAAAATCGGGCAAAAAATTTGCCACAGTAAACTTTTTAACATTCTCAAAAATGAGGATAATAAAAATTGTGTGATCCCGGAAGCCACGGAATATTGCCAATGGGATGCTGGTATAAGATACAATCCTACAGGGTCAAAATGTTAAAAAACATTGAAGAAAAAACTAATTGTCCAACTTTGAGACTCTGCCATTTTAAAACGGTTTATCAGAAAAATATGGGGTTGTGCTCATTGGATTTCTTAGTTCAGAGACAGCTTAACGATTAAGAAATTACAGGCCACACGTCACCTATCTAAAGTTAAAATTCAATTCCACGGTAAAGCGTTTTTTTTATTGAAGTCCTTGGCCAGCTTCTTGCAACGAAGTTCTTCACTCCTCACTTCGTCCCATCGCTCAGCGACTGAGAAGCCTGCAACAGAATCACGAAGCCAGTAAGACAAATACACGCTGCGGACAGCACAGTCACTGAGAAGAAGATTCTCCTTTCTCGATTGACTGGGCAATAGCGAAAGCCCCCTTACTCCATAGCGATTAACACTCTAGATTCAAAGGCGATTCCTAATTGTGCCCTTTGGCGACATAAAAATGTACTATCACCAACAAAGGGCCGTAAAACCCCTCCTTCAAAGGGGCGATACCTAAACCAAAGAATCGCCGAAAATTGACCATACTTAAAGTATCGCCAAAATTTGGCAAAAATCTTAGAACAAGTCAGCATAGCCTCTTGCCAAATTTTGGCGATCCTGTAAATTATTGCCGATTTTTTGGCAGTACTTTTGTTCATAGCCCCTTTTAAGGCAAGATTTTCTGTGTGAACCGTTCTAGGCGACACACACAACTGTATCTTCACAAAAAGGTGCGGAAGCATCATCTTTGGATTTGGCAGTCCAGGACTTGTCCCAACCGACTCGTATACCCGCCCGACGTCCCGGGGTTATTTCTGCCATTTAAAGAAGCACCTTTTTTAAAACAATGAAACTTTGCATTAAAATTCTGACTTTACTTTACACTCCAGAAACTCGAGTGTGTTTACGGCACAATGTTTCATGTGTGTGCCTCCATGCACACTGTTCCAAACAGTGTGCCTGCGACGCACAGCTTCTCATAGTGTGCCTGGGGGCCTGGGGCTTGGGACCCATGCAGTCTCAGTCAGGCGCGCTGACACCACGCGTGCGTTTGCAAAGCCGGGCTTATCATGCGCACCTAAAGGTTTCATGTTACGACTATTTGAACCCCCGGGTTTGTACAGAAGAGAAAGAGTAATGAATGGGGTTTGTAGAGAAAAAGGATCGGATATTTTGAATGGAAGTTAATCTTAAAAACAATCAGTGCGAAAACGGGCGGGACGACTCTCGGGACAGCTGGGGTCGACTTACATTCTTCGTCGATGTCCCTGTCCACCCACCAACCCACAGCTCCAGGAAGGTTAACGCTCGCAGGCGTCCAACACGCGTTGGACGGCCTCCTCGGCGCGCTGCCGCTCCGGGTATAGGCGTAGGTTGGGGAAGAAAAGTACAAAACGGCCACTTTGCACTGTACAGAAGTTACAAATAAGGCTTCAAATATTCTGCTCTGTGGAACTTGTAATGTAGTCGAGGGGTCCACCACTCCCTCGAAGCAACCCTAAAAACAATCGTGATTCGAATCATCTCCAATCATTCCAATCACCTCCAATCCCCTCCAATCATTCCAATCACTACAATCGTTTCCAATCAATTGCCAATCGCATAAAATCAGCTGCAATCACTTTTGCAATCACAAAAATCAAAATTACAATCGTAACAATGACTCCAATCTTTAGTCAATGACCTGACATTGGAGCTGATTTTAGTGCACTGTTATTCAACAAATGTGACGTCTATTCGTTCGAATGTGAATTTTGTCACGTACCCTAATTCAACGGCCGTGTCACGTTCAAACAAATTTGACATCGTATTCAAATTCAAATGAACGTGACAAAATTCACTTTCAAACGAATATGACGTCACATTCGTTGAATCACAGTGTGGGCAGTGCAACATCAGCCGTTGACACTTGAGTTTTCTTGCCAGCATTACCGATAAAAAAAATATTTTTTGGAAAAGGGGGGCATCAGCTTTCATTCTTGGTGAGGTAATTTCCGGTCTATATCATCTGACCTACCTAAATTAGACCGACCTTTTTTTGACCGGCCTCAAGGTGCGTTGGCGCTCGTTTCTTGTCGATGTCGCGTTGGTGGCGGAGATTGGCGGACGCGACATTAGCAGACGACGTGCGAGACAAACAAAGTACAAGGGGCGAGCTAGAAATGGTGCGTACGGGGCAGTGGGGAGGTACAGAGCCCTATCCTGGTGTTGCGAGGACTAGGGCCAATCCATTCTTTTGGAATTAAACCCTAGCCGCCTCGAATTCAGTCGAACACGGTGAAAATGTGTAAAAACGGTGGTGCGCGCCTTGCCTGCTGCGGGATCCAGCCGGCCGTGCGGCAGGACGGCGGCGATCGGACCTAGCCTATAGAAGACCAATAAAGTTTCGTATCTTACGATTCAGATCTCCTTGTAGAACATTTAGTGTGCAGAAGGCTGCACGACACAAACTGAGAAATAAGCGCTTGGTCTCTATTTTCCTTCATGTCTTATAACCCCGTTCTACGGTACACAACTGAAATAGCTTTGCCTGTGAGGCAGTCATGTGACGTCTGCTTATCGAGGCACACCTGTAGGTGTGCATTTACACTGCAAACCTGTCTACTTTGCACGCACTTATAAATGCATGCTTTCAAGTACACAGTTACAAACGCATGCTTGTCCAAGCTTGCAATTACAAACGCATGCATGGCCAAGCATGCACCTACAAACGCATACACACTTACAACTGCATGCTTGGCGCCATAAAACTCGATGCTACGCATATGCATTTTTAAGTGTATACTTGCCAAGCATGCGTTTGTAAGTGCGTGCTAAGTAGACAGTTAGGTCTGCAGTGTATCCTAGCATGCAGCTCGAGATGCAGCTGCAGATGTTTGCTGAATACACATTTGAGTTTGTCGGTACACACACGTATCATATCAAGTTTCAACAAACGCGGGCACACGTTATATTTGCATCTCATTTACCCTGAAATCCCCGACGAGTGTTTGCGTTGTTCAAACGAAAGACGTTCAATTTTCACGAGAACACTGGTAAGAACACCGAACTAAGATTTGCTGAGAAATATCTCTTAGATTGTCACGGGCTTTATTGAGAGCCATAAAAATAAAATCCACCGACATCGCGACCCTCAACGTGGACATCTAAAGGGACGCTGCGCTGGACCGGGACGCTGGGCCGCCACCACCGCCGCGATCTTCCGGCAAAAGGATCTGCACGGGACACGGTGCGCCGCAGCGAGGGCATGCAAACTGGACCGACAAGCGGGGCAGCAGGACGCGGAAGGATAGAGGGTCGGAGTTGCTCCAACCGCCGTTTAAATGTGCCTCCGTTGTCTGCAGTCGACCCCCCCCCCCTTTTCCCTCGGTTGACTGTCGAATACTGTCGTCTCCTCTTGCAGCCTTCACTTTCTCTCCGGCCCGCTGCCCTGAGAGCGCATCACCTCGGCATCAAACCCCTGAGATGTGTGAAGCTTGCGCTAGGTACTGGTACCTTGCGCAAACGGATCCCATACTCTCCAATAAGGCAGGGGACGCGACGACTATTCTAAACCCTACCGCATCTGACTACGGCCAGGAAGTGCGAGGTCCGAGTGACTTGCTGACTCAAACCGCTAAAGGTCTGTAGAGGCATAGCAGCGATGATGATGATGACCAATGCGCCCTACTCCCTCATTTAAGTGTAGACGCAATGGGTATAGAATGTTGCATCGTCTTCGATACTCCTCGCTGCCACCTCGCCTTACCAGCGTCTTGACGCGCGTCGTTCGAAATACAGCGTACACGCAGCATGCCGACCAATCAGGGGTGGCACTTTCGTCGATTTAAACATCACTGAGAATGAAAGAGTCGTAACCAGGACTAAAATTTTAGGTAAGGTATTCTGTATCACACAAATTTGGATGAGAATCATTAAATCAGAGAAATTTGGGTGAGGAAGGTCTTACCCAAATTTGGGCGATATGGTAGCTGGTACACGCTTTAATATCCCAAATTTGGTTGAGGAAGCTTGCAGGACTTTTTCATTCTTAGTGATTTTGGCACCTTCAAGTGCACCTACTCAACGACTTTGGTCCATTCTGGCACTTAAATGTGCTAACAAGCAGCTACAGTAAGTGCGATTTGATGTGTTTTCACTGGTGTAGTACTGATGGGAGTGGAATTGGGATAGGAAGTTTAAATAGAGTATATTTACATATATATATATATATATATATATATATATATATATATATATATATATATATATATATATATATATATATATATATATATATATATATGATGAATTACACTGATATTCAAAACGAGGTACTTTCAACCCAATTATTTTTGGTAAAACTCAATCTGCGGTTTTTTAAAAGAAACGCAGCAGCAGCCGCGGTGTGCATTTACTCTCACGTTTCTGCGTTGTCTGCAACGCAATGCCATTTTTGCGACACTACCTGTGTTGAATTCTCAGCAGATGAAGTGCGGTGACGTTCTGAACACATTTTGTTGGGGTCGGGACTATCATATTGCAGTGTTCTGCGGTGTACAATACAGTTTTCACATGGGTCAGGAATTCACTAAAGATGATTTGAGGTGTACGTTGCAATATTAGGGTGAGGGATACACCATGGTTATTTTGAGGTGTTCAACTCGTTTTAAATCACAGTGTACTGGCTAATTTTTGTTGCGACTAATGCTGTTTCAAATCAACCTTTTATTTTTTATGAACAACCCGGTCAACCTAACCAGTGACCACTGCGGCTTACTGGGACTGTAGAGAGTACCTAGGGACGTCACCGGCAATCATAATTGATGCTTGTAAGAATGGCCACTAATTTGCAAACATCTTGTTGGCGAACAAATCAAGTCGTCAGTAGAAAAGGGGAAATTACTGCGAATTTGGGTGTACAAATTAAATAAAGTTCTGTTGAATTTCGGGCAAAAACTACTAAATTTTGAAAAAAATTTCGATGAATTTCAGAGAACTTTAAATTTTCGGTGAAGCTTGGTGTAAAAATTTGGCTGGAGTTACTACCCTTTGTCAGTAAACGACTATGGTCTTTCAAAACATTGCTTTATTGACACAATTTTTTACGGTGAATGTGATACGTGGATTTACGATAAACAACAGCTGGAGTGCAAAGTGCAAGTGACCCGCGGTAGGGTAGTACCCGGCTTGGGCCGAAGACAAGTCCTCGATTTGCGGCGAGGCCTAGGCCACGTCGTGCTCCTCCCGGATGAGGTCCGCGGCGCGCTCCGCCACCATGACGGTGGGCGCGTTGGTGTTGCCGCTGGGCAGCGTCGGGAAGACGGATGCGTCGGCCAGCCGCAGCCCCCGCACGCCCCTGACGCGCAGCTTCGCGTCCACCACGGCCCCCTTGTCGTCGTCGCGGCCCATGCGGCACGTGCTCACCCAGTGCCAGATCGTCTCCGTGGTGGAGCGCACGATGCAGCGCAGGTGTTCGTCCGAGCCGAACTCCAGTCCCCTGGCAGAAGAGGTAGTGGTCAGCTTCGTCAGACCACAGAGGGCCTGAAGACCGGCGCAGGAGGCCAAAACTCTAGACGCGTTGTGAGTTCTAAAGTGTCTGAATGGGATTCGAACCGAACGACTAGATTCCTTGATAGGAGAGCTATCCATTGGTGGGGTCACACGTTCGATTTGAATCCCATTGGCGACTCAAGAGCTCATAACGCGTTCAGGACTTTCGGCCGCCTGCGCCGGTCTTCTGGCCTTCTGTAGGAGGCGGGAACTTGCCCGGAAGAGGCCGGGACGCAGGCGACGGGAAAATAACTTGAATTTCAGAGTATGTTTTCCTTGACATGACGTTGAAATAACGTTGAAGTAACGTGAAATCACGCTGAAATAACGTGAAATAATTTTAGTGAAATAATTTCAGTTATAAATAAAGGTGAACTAAATGTTTCGAAGTTGTTTGCCCCTTGGACGCAGGGCATGTTCCAGGTGTTCCGTGCAAGTTCCCAGGAGCGGTACGGAACATAAAACATGTTTCGCACTCTTAGTCTCTAGTGAATTTTTTTTTCTCTTGCTTATAAAGTTTTTTGAGCGGACGTAAATTTTATTATTTTCTCTTTAGCTGTGCACAATTTTCATCGTTTTTCCGATAACATTGTCAATAGATCATGTAGAAATCAGAAAGTAACATTGCAATTGACGAATAGTCATACCATACATAATGAACAAAGACGTGCAAAGCTAAAGAGAAAACAGTACACATTCCGTTACCTAAGAGTTTTGTAAGAGATAAAAAGTCAATAGGAGTCTGAGAGTGCGAGTTGTGGAAAGATGTCCCGAGATTATCTTTTTTGTCGAATCCAAGAAGAAATTA
Organism: Stenchaetothrips biformis; assembly: GCA_030522485.1. NCBI lineage: Eukaryota > Metazoa > Arthropoda > Insecta > Thysanoptera > Thripidae > Stenchaetothrips > Stenchaetothrips biformis. The sequence continues at coordinate 19,316,103 of CM060091.1, forward strand.
CCCATGGTTCATGTTCAGACTTCGAACAAGCACATGGTTAACCGGGTTTTGCAGGAACAAGCACGCGACGTCCTGCGTTCCGGCTTAGTCCGGGCAAGTTCCGCTTGTTCCAGCCAATCCCGAGTTGACATGTGCTTCTTTTGGGTCGGAACTAAGGGTAATCCGGGATTATTCCTTCTTGAATTCGACAAAAAGTCCCAGAACAGGTTTCACGTTCCGGATTCGGACCCCTGATTTGCTCGAAGTCAAGCGAAGCGAAGAAAATCTCTATTGGATTCCTATCTGACACAATATAAAAGAAACAAACAAGTAAGCTCATGAGCGAAATACGCTAAGCGAGAAATACTCCTTTAAAAGAAAAAGAAACAGTAAGCCATAAGGATCTTACGTGATATCATACATTTCCGAGTATCCAGCCCAGTACCAAATGTTTGCATTTTAAAACTCGAACAAATACTTAGTCCTAGCATTCTTCAACAATATTCCCTCCGGACTAAGTAGAAAACCATGAAGCGTTTTCTTAACATAAATTAACTAGCCTGGCGTCACGAACTTTTGAGTAGCACTATGCTGTGTAGTACGTAACGTCATGTCTACGTACACGCTCTAACCGCCCGGAAACTTCACCGGATTCATCAACGTTTATTACCTGCAGGTGGGTGCATATTTGGTCGATCGGTCCAGTCGCAGACCCATTTTCCGAAGCGGTTCCTCCATGCGGAGTCCCAGTTTGAAAGAGTCGACGAGCACAGCCATGTCATGGTCACCCTCGTCCGTGAGGTAGCCCATTCGCACGACAGGGGGGCCGTGGGGGTTAGTCGCGTTGAGGCGGACGCTGCCCCTGCTGAGGGGGTGCAGCAGGACGGGCATGTAGACGACGCGGTTAAAGCGCCAGGGGTCGTTTTTCAAGCAGCTGCAAGCACAGAACAAGTCGAGTTGGCGTAGGTTTACAAGAAACATTTTCAGTACCAACGAAACACTGGTAAAACTTAAGCATAACTTGCGTGCTTGAGTCAAGCACACAGTAACGCTTACAGACGTGACGCTTGAAATGAAGCGTGACCTACAAAGTTCCCCTATGCATTTATGAAGGAGGAATCTTGGTGGGCATGCCTGTTCTGCCAGATTTTATGCGTTAACTGATTACCCTTGATAAGCAGTGGTGTTTCCCAGGTCATACACGGCCAAACGCCGTATGGCCTAAAATCCAAATCATAGGGACCTTATGGCCTTTAAATATTCCTAGACCAAACGTCGACTTTATACGCGGCCGAACGTCTCAGATACCGTCCCGATCCTACAGATCGGAGATGTTTCTCAAAACAATGGTTCTATTCTCATTGCTCATGCTCTGCTAATGTTACGTGGTGCCTGGAAGGTAGGCAACCCACGACACTGTATGGCGCATAAATTTCCTAGGAAAACACGACTGTTGATAACAGATGGTAGTACTATGCACACGAAAAACGAAATGCGGAGGTGTGGAATTTGCAAGTGTAGAATTGACAGTTTTCGCACTGTGATTTCAAGCGCTTTGGAACAAAGCACGTGCGGTTGCGTACGATGACGTGCCCTACGTTAATGGATAGGAGGGCATTGCACTTTACGTGCGATACAAAGCCATTTTACCGATTGTTGCGATGAAAACGAGTTGAAACGCAAGTGCCGCCTTGAAATCCAAGGGGATGTCTTGGTTTTTCCAAGGAGTTTGAGTGAATTTTTTAGTGGTGGAAAATGACATTCTTTTACAGATATGGATTTGCCTTGACAAGACAAACAAAAATTGTAAACACATAGTTTAGGATGTGAAATACAAAGGTCATTGAACTTCAAAAGTACTGAAAGTCCTTTTTGGTCATTTTTTAAAAATTTTACTGGCCACTTTTTTATTTGACATCCAAAGCTGTAGCTTATAGTCGTATGTCATTGTGTGACGTGATGACATTTTTTATTTTTCTTGTCAAGACTGATCCATTTCTGTAAAGAGATGCCAATTTTAAAACCTTTGAAAATTCACCCAAACCTCAACGATACAAAACCATAGCATCACTATGGATCTCAAGGCGGCACTTTCACCGTAATTGCACCAACTGACGCAGCACTCATGGCATTGGGAGGATTCTCAGTGCACACTTTAAGTGTAGAGAACTCGAGAACGTGGATCCACGTTTGCACCATGGCAAAAGTAAGAGGCTCTGGGAGCGACTCCACAACATAAGTATGGAGACCGAGGTCTAGATTGCCAATTTCACTCGCCTAAGTGTAAAGAATTTCTCGAAAGTGAGTGAATTTCCACACATGGTTTGACAGCGTGGCACACCGCAAATTTAGATGCGTACCGAGTAGACACACAGAGAGACTTGAGGCAGCACGATTAACAAGGGTCCTCACCGCGTCCCGTTGCTGTCCTCGGCGATCCCCATGAAGACAACCTGCACGTCGGGCCGCTTGGCGGGTGCCCCAGTGCCCTGGGGTGGCGGCGGGTCCACGCCCGTCCTTAGGAAGGCCCCGAACTGAATCAGGCTGCACTCGGCAAGTGGCCCCCGCCGCAGCGCCGCGTACTGCAAGAGGTCCTGGTGGCGGTGCTCCCAGTCCACCTCGCACAGCGGAGGGGCGCACTCGAACTCGAGGCCGGGCACGCGAGCGTGGTCCGCCAGCCCCTTGCCCACCGGCAGGTCAACGAGGGTCGTGATGTTGGCGGCCTGGACGCGATACGTTTGATTAAGTTATCTTGAGCATAACATTTTTATCGCTTGCTGTTTAAGAGTAATGCGAGACAGCAGCCACTTGAAATTTTTCCGAACACAGGATCCTTTAAAGAAAGGGATGCCGCGAGGTTTAACTGTAAAAAATTCTGTACTTTTGTACGGAAAATGTACAGAAGAATATAGTACGGAAGTACGGACGAAAGTACGGAACGTCCATACCCGTACCATATAAGCTCATGTAAACGGGTACGGAAAAAAGTACAGAAAGTTCCGTACTTGGCAAGTACGGACGGTCCAGGCAAATTAATGACCAGACATGTTCCGTACTTTTTCCGTACTTTTTTCTACCAGTGTTCGTAGGACTTCGCGAAAAAATTATGCAAGATTTGGCGGAAGTTTGATTGGATTTCGCGAGATTCCACAAGATTTTGAAGGGATTTCACCAGATTACGCTCAAGATTTCGGCCACTCGGGTGAACACAGGATTTCGCGAGTGGTTGCCCCTTCGTGGTATAGGCACCCAAAATCTCAATAAATGTGAAGTTAGCACGATGCCAGACTCAGATGGTGGCCAGGAAGACCTGTTTGTCTGGTAATTCGCAAAGCCAATAAAGCTGAGCTAACATTGTCAAAGGCATCCTCGCTAATCTGTTTTCTTGCCCTAGGAATTTGTTACCCTTCCGGTTTGGCTGCACTTCAAACCTACTGGGTACTAAGCACACACTTGCGAATGGGCACTTACAAACGCAAAGTTAGCCAATTACCCACTTACAAATGAATGCTTGGGAAGTGCGTGCGTGATAAGTAGACAATTAGGATTGTAGAGTACGGCCATGTTGAAAACAAGCAATTAACAGAGTCGCCAAGTATCTGCAAACGCTGCTTCTACGCAAACCGTTTTATAGAGCGCGGCTATTGATTGCTCACCTTCAGTTCTTCTGCAGGTCCGATGCCGGACAACATCAGCAGATGAGGTGTGCCAATGGCCCCGGCCGTCAAGATGACCTCCCTGCTGGCTCGCGCAAAACGGATCTAGTGTGCAAAACAAAGGGTCGTAGCATTTAGCGATATGGTCAAAGCGCACAAAATCACTCTCGTCCCAGCTTCGCATAAAAATATTACTGCCCGTATTTACTGGGTGTCGGTGTCAGCGACGGTACAGAGAAAGTTAGTCCTGGTCTGTGTTTTAAGGTCCTTGCACGCGAAATTGTGATGAGAAAAACAACACTGTAAAACCCATTGTGGACAACTCCACACTTGAATCGCGGAGATGTGGAATTTTCAGTCTCCAATTTTTGGAACTGCACAGTTTGCAGTCTCCACAATTCAAGTGTGAAGTTCTCCACGTTTGCCCCATGCCAAGTACGGAGACTGACATCTCCGCATTTGCTAGCAGGGGCGGACTGGCCCAGCCGGGCGCTCTGGGATTCCCGGGTGGGCCCTATCCGGGCCGGGGCCCCAAAGACCCTGTCTGCAGGCCCCCGACGCCAAGAACTAACACTAGACCGCCACACAATTGCGATATCAGTCAGTTGAACACGCTAAAAGCTATGAATAGCCTTGGCTATTCGCCTAATCGATCATTTTGTACACTGTGGAAGGGATTAACGTCGAGGATTGACTATTTTCACCCTTGACCTCATGGATAGGTGTTGGGATCAAGCTAATTTATAGGACCTGTCGAGGAAAAGCTTCATCTGTACCATAAATGCTGGTTAATTGTTGAACCAGTTTTATTCGTTTAAAGTGGCATCCGTAGGACAAGCCAAAACGTCGAGGCGTGGACGTGAAGCGCGCTTCGCTCGCACTCCGAGATTTTTCTTCTTGCTTTCAGAAATTACTTACATCTCTCGTAACATTTTACCTACAATATTCTGTCAAATCATTGCAAAATCTAATCTGACACCCAAAGTACTTTAAAAGTTTCGTTTTGACACAGTGGTGGTGGGGCCCTTCAATTTCGTTCCCGGAGGGGCCCTAGCGCCGCCACTCCGCCCCTGTTTGCTAGTAAGGAGACTTCCTTGTGCCGTCCGGGCGGGCGCTGCGCTCGCTGGAGGTCTATAGAGCCTGTTCCTCACCCTTCCCGCCGCGTCCCGGTACTCCACGCCCGTGGCCCTGGGCTCCGGCCCGTCCAGCACGACCCTGGTGGCGGTGGCGTAGGTGCGGACGTGCAGGTTGGGGCGGCCGAGGGCGGGCTGGAGGTAGCCCCGGTACGTGCTCCACCGCTCGCCGCCCGACGTGGTGGTCTGGATCAGGGAGAAGCCCAGCTGACCCTCCGCGTTGATGTCCAGGCGGAACGGCTCGCCGGCGGCCTCCATGGCCGCGGACAGCAGCGGGATGACCGGCGGTCGGTACGGCTGCCAGGAAACGCGGAGGTGGCCGCTAGTCGAGTGGTACTCTGAAAAACAAAGTGTGGTCCGCACAGAAACATTAAGTTGTAATAGAGCTGAGAAAAAAATTACAGCAGCAGTCAAAAAATTTAATAAGATTTTATTTATGACAAAGTTTTCAAGTTTTCAATCTATTTGTTTTTGAACGGGGATGGTTTGATTTTGGCTAAGGAATAGGGAGACAAGCGATGGTTGCAAGTACGGGCTGTTCTCTATAAATGCAACACTGGTAAAACTAAAGCGACTCGTATTACCCTCGATTTTTAAGCGTAGTCAGTTTACGCTTGAAATCAAAGCGTAACAGGCTTATCTGGCCAAGTACCCCTAGCTTAATGCATAGGGGAATTTCCAGTCTTTGCTTCATTTCAAACGCAACGTCTTCAAGCGTAACTTTTTGCTTAACTCAAGCATAGAGGTACGTCTCAGTTTCATAAGTGATAATAATACGTGTCATGTGACTTCTCATACCTACTGGGATTTCACATGCAAAAACCCTTGTAAACAGGCAATAAATGGTGGTGGCAAAAACCAGTGGCGGATCCAGAGGTGGCCTTTGGGGGAGGGGGGGAAAGCAGCAATTTTTGCCTACCTTTCAGGTGGCTATCTTGGTGCTATGGGGGGAAGGAAAAAACCCCTTTGCCCTTCTGTATCCACGCCTGGTAAAAACGCCTCGAAGTAGGCAAAAGCCTTACCCCAATTTACTATCAATCTCACTACATTCGCACTTATGTGTGCACTACAAACCATCTGTCTACTAAGCACGCACTTACAAAATGCATGCTTGTAAGTACACACTTTAAAACGCATGCTTGGCCAAGCACGCGCTTACAAATGCATGCTTGGCAAGTACACACTAATTGCATGCGTAGCATGGAGTTAATACGGCGCTAGGCATGGAGTTGTATGTACTTGCCAAGCATGCATTTATACGGCGGCAAGCATGCAGTTGCTGTAAGTGTTTACTTGCCAAGCATGCATTTGTAAGCGCGTGCTTTGGCCAAGCACGCGTTTGTTAGTGTGTACTTGCAAGCATACATTTGTAAGTGCGTGCCAAGTAGACAGGTTTGTAGTGTGTACTTGATTTCCGTCAGTGACACATACTCCACCGGAAAGATCTAGCAACTTCAAGCAAGCTTGCTTTAACTCACTTGTGTCTGCCGCGATGCTTGCGTCCATGTTTTTTTCAGCTCTCTTGAAGTACGGCAGCACGTTCGCGTAGCTCCAGGTTGGGTCCCCCACCAAAGTAGCCCAATGGTCATAGTCCACCGAGCTTCCACGCACGTACATGAGGGCGTTGATGGTGCTGCCACCACCGAGCACCTGGGGCACTGTTAGCACGCAGCCAGTGCCGTTGCAGTTCCGTGCTTCCGGCACAGCCTGGAACCACGTGACGTTAAGCAGAATTCTGCGATTAGTAATTAAACAACATACTACTGGTGACGTCAAATGAAGAGCAGACCAAGTGAAATGTGTCAATTGCGCTGAAGTCAGTCTGAAGCACGTTTAAGCGGTTTTAATTATTCCAATCAAAACTGACTGTGGCAGTGCTAGCACTCGAAATCCAGAGGCGATACTTGAGTACCTTTTTCGGCAAAACAATTGTGTATCAACAACAATCATCCATACAAAAAATATTGCCCTTAGAGAGGGGATAAACAAAAGTATCGCTGAAAACTTGGCATTACTTTTGAGAATCGCTAAAATTCGGCAATACACTGTGATGGATAATTTCGATTTTAATGCCAAATTTTGGTGATACTTCCAAGCGTCCCCGAGTTCTTGGCAATACTTCACTGGTAAAACTAAAGCGTAGTTCTACGCTTCATTCAAGCATACAACAACGCTTGAAGACTCTACGCCCTTTTTGAAGCGTACAACTACGCTTCCAGGAAATTCCCCCATGCCTTTAGATAGGAGGAAAGGAGCGCATAAGCTCTTGTACGCTTCAAGAAGGGCGTACAAACTGTACGCTTCACGAAGGGCGTACAAACTGTACGCTTCACGAAGGGCGTAACACTACGCCTTAGTTTTACCAGTGTTAATAGCTTTATAACATGCGTTTGTACCCGTTCTTCATTTATTTATTTTTTAGATGCAGTAGTATTGACACCGCCGATGGGAAGGAGGATAAAAGAAACGTCATTTTATGGTCTCATACTGCTCTGCCTCTGATCTGAACCCCAGATTCACCATCAACGGTCTACTTTCTTACATGGATTTGCTCCGCAATGTTCGCTTGTAAGATGGCTGTCGTGAAGGCGGGCACTCTAGACGCAAAGGGCTCCGTGCCGCCGCGCTCCAGCAGCAGCACCTTGACGTAAGGGTTCTGGGACAGACGCTCGGCCATTACGCAGCCAGAGGAGCCGCCGCCGACCACCACGAAGTCGTACTCCTCGTCGCCCGCTGCTTGCTCGGCTTGCCTAGGGTTGTGTGAGATCATGATATAACGATATACGTCGATATCACGATATATCGAGGTCCATATCACGATTTCACTACAGATCTGTCCACAAAGCACGCAATTACAAATGCATGCTTGGCAAGTACTCAAGTGCAAACTTACAAACGCATGTGCGTAGCATAGAGCTATACGGCGCCAAATATGCAGTTGCTAGTGTGTACTTGCCAAGCATGCATGCATCGGTCTGGGACGATATCACGATATACCAAGATCGATATTACGATGTAACAAGTAGCACTACATCAAGATCAATATCACTCTTATATCAGGGGTTCGACATTGGGATAACGCGACCCCACGGTACACGATATGATATTGACACGATGTCCTTCAATACCGCGGTCAATGTGTCCAGATATCGCGATAATGATTGATCTCGAAACCCACTATATTTCTTTATATTGCTCGATATGTATCGGGCCGACTCAAGGTAGGAAATCAAATGTGGGTCTTCTTTTTTAGAAATCCGAATTTTGGGCATGAATTTTTACGTGGGTCGAATTGACTTTAAGGCTTCCAAACATGGCCCCTTAACTAAGTTTTGCAGCATGGTAGCCCCGTCCATTATCCTTATTTACTGAGCTGCGGCTGTTTTAAAAATAGTCAGTTTTGACTCACAATTGATTTTTGGAACCAATTGTAGGTCAGCCTTGTAGGAACCTAAAGTTTGGATATGATATGCATAAATACATCGGTATGTCACTTTTGACTTCATTTTTCGACATTATAAAAACTGCATGATCTACAACACATAGAATCAATTGTGGGTTATAACACTTGTGGGCACTACAAATCGAAAGGTCAGACTTCTTGCCACTCCAGAGGCGAGACAGAAAGTCTCGCGAAGTTTTGGTCAGACCTGAAAGTCTCACCAAAATTTGGTCAGACACAAATGTCTCGCCACAAAATGGTGAGACTTTTTTGTCTGACCACACACTCTCATATTCTTACGCTGAAACGGTCTGCGTAACATATGTTGAAATGCAAACATGCATACTACAATAAAATTCATCGTACCTTACGCTTAATCATGCGTAATACGATGAAATCATTCGTACCTTATGTACGAAACATGCGTAATACGCATAAATCATGCATACCTTTCGTACACAACTATGCATATTACGTATGTGCAAATTTAAGCATACCTTACGGTGACAAATCATCGTATTATGTATAAAAATCATCGTAAGAAAATGAGCGTGCACTATGATCAGACATTTGAACCCATTCAATACAGTCCTTGCGGCCTGTTCCGAGATCAGACAGAAAAGCCTGACCATTTTGTGGCGAGACATTTTTGTCTGACCAAATTTTGGCGAGACTTTCAGGTCTGACGAAAACTTGGCGAGACTTTCAGGTCTGACCAAAACTTGGCGAGACTTCTAGTCTCGCCATAGAGTCTTTCCATTCAATTTTCAGTGGGCCATTTGCTCTTTTTGCTGGGAAATTACTCACTTTTGCAAGGTTTTTTCATATTCTTGATTATTTGGAGGTACAATATTTCAAGAAAGCACGTTTTTCATTCAAAGGAGAAGAAAAAACTTCAAAAGGCCTACTGTACATGAGCTTCCATTGCAGAAGCTGGGGCTGGTGATCGGGAGAAATGTGTGTGTGTGTGTGTGTGAGAGAGAGAGAGAGAGAGAGAGAGAGAGAGAGAGAGAGAGAGAGAGAGAGAAAGAGAGAGAGAGAGAGAGACGCGGGGGAGGGAAATTAGGGACAAGAAGAGTTTGCGCTGATAGAGGTGAAACCTTCACCATGCAGATTTTCGGATAGATTCAGAGTGAACGCCGCCGATGCCGTATGATACGCAACCCAACGTGAACGTGCATCCCAACACACCCTGTCGCCGTGGGACATTGTGATGCATATCTGTTTCAGTCACAAGAATAAATTGATTTCTCTCGTGTTTTTAAAAATGTTTAACAGATATAAAGTAATACAGGCTAGAAATGAGAGCCAGTCAGGGCCGGCTAACCTAAACAGAACCTATTCATGCCACTAAATCTGATAGAGGTAAGGATGGAACTCATTGTGGCACTCCCGTCCCTTCACAGTAAATCGAATTAGCAGAATTCTGCACAGAAAACGCCAGTAAATAAATCTGAATTTGGTAGTCACAGAAACTGGAATTAGCTCACAAAAACCGCTAAGGAGTTACGGGTTAATTACCAACCTAACCTTACTGCGTCTATGGACGCATTTGTTGTTTGGGATAATATTTACATATTCTGATGCGAGTGCGTACTTTTTCTAGCATTGACAAGTCTATAAAGTAGTATTTTACATACGAAGTACAACTGCACCCTTCATTTCAAATGATATAAAACCTCAAAGTCGCGAGGTGGAGCGAATCGTATCTGACGAAAACAGTGCAGTGTGTCCGGATTCCTTGTAGGAGTGCAAGGATTCCGTCGCTTGTGTGCAGAATGGGTTTGCCATTGGCAGTTCCGATGCAAAAACACCACGGATCGATTTACCTGTCAGTTTCTGCGATTTGGAGCTCCCCAGACCACTACAGATTCTGCCATTTCAGTTTACTGTCACGGTAAAAGTGCCGCCTTGAAATTTCCAAGGGGTTTGAGTGAATTTTCAAAGTTGTTCAAAATGACATCTTTGAACAGAAATAGATTCATCGCGACAAGACAAACAAAAAATGTCAACACATTTCATAGGTTTGGATATGAAGTAAAAAAGTTATTTAACTTCAAAATTCGAAAAATGGCAAAAAAGGCCAACTTAGTACTTTTGAAGTTAGATAACTTTTCAATTTGCCATCCAAACTTATGACTTATGTTATGTTGAGATTTTTTGTTTGTCTTGTCGAAACAAATCCATTTCTGTTAAGTGTCAGTGCGTCCAGAAAAAGAATAGTTCGATATGGTGGCGAAGGCCAGTTTGTCACCACCCGCGCACCGACACATCGAACAATTTCGGCTGTTCTATGCACTGAGAAAACCTTACAAACTATTTTAGGCCTTACAAAGAAAAGCAGCTTGTTATAACAAAGTATTTTGAGCATACATAAGCTTACAAAGAAAATACTTCGTAATTTACGAACTATTTCTTCGTATAACAAAGTAAATTAGTTTGTATAATGTGTGCTCAAAATACTCCGTAAGGTTTTAAGCGTGTGGTAAATTTATGTTCCCTGACTTTATGAACCTAGATGAGAATGGGCGTCATGTTTTCATCACGACCTTGCTTGATGGCAATATGAAAAAAAAATACGTTTCTCATACTTATTGGATGGGTGCCATTTTCGCTGTTATTTTAAAGGCCTACCTTTCAAGCCCGATAGGTGCACTGTGGCAAAAAACTACGGAAAAGTCCGTTAATTTTTTTTGCCAGGATTCTCTAAAACCTTAAACCCAGTATTTCCTGTAGCCTCTTTACAGTATTCACTGTGCGACTCACAGTTTTCTCCGCATGCCCGTCGCAGACTGTTGAGGTGCACGGAGAGGACTGTTAGTCCTACAGAGAATACTGTGAGTCGCACACTGAACACTGTAAAGAGGCTACAGGAAATATTGGGTTCAGACTTACAGATAATTAGCTCAAGTCGTTTACAGAATTCTCTGGAAGTTTTGCCACATTGCACTGATAGAAAAAAGTACAGAAATTCCACGGAAAATGTCTGGTCAATTTTTTACCTGGACCGTCCGTACCTTGCCAACCACGGAGGTTCTGTACATGTTTTCTGTAGCAGTTTACATGAGATCCTTATGGGGACCACAGAGAACCAGTACGGAAGGTCCGTACCTTTTCTGTACCCCATTTTCTGTACATTTTCCGTACCAAAACACGGAATTTTTCGCAGTGTGTGGCGTTGCGGTCATCGCTCGGACATCCGCATAATTTGAGGAGTCCAAGGAAGGTTGGTGCTCTGCCAGCTGAACTGTATACATTGTATGCAGTAAATACTGCGTACATGCTATGTATACAGCAAATACTGTATACATGCCATGTATACAGCTAATGCTGCGTACATGCCCATGTATGCAGTAAATGCTGCGTACATGCTCATGTATACAGCTGGATCTGCCTATAAACCCTATGCATTTTTTAGGTGTGTACATCCCATGTACGCAGCATTTACTGCATACATGGGCATGTACGCAGCATTAGCTGTATACATGGCATGTATACAGTATTTGCTGTATACATAGCATGTACGCAGTATTTACTGCATACAATGTATACAGTTCAGCTGGCAGAGTGGAAGACCTACCGCAAAATTCAAATTGATTCACTGTGATTCCAAACGCTATGAACATAGCGCGTATGGTGCAATGCATTGAGATATCGCGCCACACGTGCAATGCCATAGTCACATTGCACCTTACGTGCGACGCGTCCCGAAAATGCCCTATGCTAGTGCATAGGAAGGCATTGCACCACACGTGCGATGCAAAAGCATAGCGCCAATTGGCGCGATGAAAACGGCTTCAAACGCATAGCGCCAATTGACGCTCTATTAATAGCGTTTGGATTCTCAGTGTTTGATCACCGACGGAACTTCAGCGGCACGTGGAAGAATATAGCCCACAATTGATTCGTAACCCACAATTGACTTTTTACCTTATCGACCCTTGTTAAATTTAGGTTCAATGTCGTCACGCGATATCGGTTAGTGGACATGGCACAGTCCTACCGCTGCCGGAACTCCCTCTCCAGCCGCTGGTTCGTCACGTTCACCAGCAGCGTAAGGAACGTGATGAGGGGCGTGCCCACGCATCCCGCCGGGTACGTCGCAGGAGCGTGAGTGACCGAGCCGGTGAGCTGCATCGCCTGTTGGCCAATAGATCAAATTAATTACATTCAGTTCGGCTGAAACACGGCAACGGATTGCACTGAGTCCCATTCTAAAGATCTCATTTGACCATTTGCGGGATGGGTATCAAATTTCGTCGCTCCCAAAGAACGACACCCTCTCAAATGCGGGCTAATTTCTTCTCACAGTGGGTTCATTTTTCGTTCAATAACAGAAAAAGTAGCGATACAAATCGGCAACAACGTTGGCCCGTCCCGTTCATTTTCAATTTTTGGATCAAAGTTGGGGTCAAAATGGACGTTATTTTTACCTCAGCACCCTCGAAAACGTACAAATGTCAAACTGGAAATAGAAAATTAAGTCGTATTTAACCAATACGAGATTCAAACGAAACGTGGATCTGAGATAAAAGTGGATGTTATGTCAGCACTCTAAAACACATACATAAGAAACAAAGTTACACTCTAAGAAAAATTATAGTCCTGCTAAAAACAAATTGAAAAACAATTGGGGTAAATTTTGGTGTGGTTCTGGAACCTGCTGCGAGGGCGGCGCGAAGCCAGGCTGTTGAAAATATTTCGCTCCAAGGTGAACCAAAGTATGAAGCAATTTGCACTAGTAAAACAGAGGCACAACAGCCACGCTTTTAAGGACGAAAACAGTCTTTGACGCCCTTCAAGGGCGTATTTCGTTTAATACCCTTGTGAAGGGCGTGAATTAGTGGACTTCCAGGACAAATTTTATGCAATTTCAAAGGCATTTAACGATTCACGCCCTTAAAGGGCGTATTAACGCCCTTGGGCCATAGTTTTAACGCCTTTGTTTCACCGCAGTGTCGAAAGGGTCGATGAATAGGAACACAAATACAAGGATGGAATGACTGTAACTCCTACCTGCTATGAAGATGCTGGGAACAGAAGACGATCGCCTCCACACGGCCCACAGATCCTCTGCTGAGTGAGCTCCTTACGAAAGTGGCGTGCCATAGAGGAAATCGTGGCTCTTATAGAAACGCGATTGCACCACAAATAGCGTCCCTAGGTAACACTGCAAAGTGGGCCGGAAGACCGGCGCAGCCGGCGAAAACTCTAGACGCGTTTTCAGCTCAAGAGTCGCCGTCGAACGGAATGTGTTACCCCACCAATGGATTGCTCTCCGAACGAGGCATTCATTGGAAGTGTCATACGTTCGGTTCAAGTCCCATTAAGCGACTCTGGAGCTTAAAACGCGTCTAGAGTTTTAGCCGCCTGCACCAGTCATCTGGCCCACTGTGCACTGATGAGCGCTTATCTTGTTACCGGGCCCAGCAACGAGGCCCCACACGCGTTTAGATGCACCAAAGTTAAGCAAACACCGCATATGAGGCGAATGCAAATGCAGAAATGCAAGAAAAGCCGAAGACGCCATGGTTTCCAAAAGGTGCGTATCGTGACCTCTCTCCACGGCGACCGACATCTCATTTTTTTGTGGAGACTATTTTTTCTGAATATTGGGAAACACTCCTTTATTAAATGATGACCCGAACGTGTCACGTGTCATAATGGTGATGTTGTTGGCTGAACGACAGCGAAACAACTTAGTTGAGTGCGGTTGATAAATTGTTTTAGTGTTTTAGCCTGCTTCTTAGTTTGTCCGTCTGTCCCGACTACTTTAAATAATAGGAAAAGTAGCGATACAAACCGGCAATTTTGGCCCGTCCCGTAAAATTTAAATTTCACGATCAAGGTTGGGGTAAAAAGTACCTCATTTTTTAGCACCCTTGAAAACGTATGAATCAAGGTTAAGCTGGAAGTGGAAAAGTAAGTCGTATTTGACCATAACGATACTCAAACGTGGGTCCAAGATTAAACTGGATGTCGTTTTCGTCATTATCACCCTCACAAACATATGAAACAACGTCCAAACTTCTCCAATCAACTCGAAACCAGCACAGTTGGCTTTCCCTCGTCGCCTCGATTCGAAAAATACCCCTACATGCCCTTTTTGCTGTACCCGTCGCCGGACGCACACCATGCATGAATTATGCCCGTCCCCCGCATTTATTTTATAAACAAAAAATATTACGGGATGGGCCAAAAAGCACTGCTTATGGATTTTGAACGGTCATAGTGATTCCCTTGGCTCGGCGGCGTGCAAGAGGTTAATTCATTCATACTAACTGCAAAGCATTAAAATCGGCATCACCTATTTTGACCAGGTATCCTTCACCATAACACATAACTTTATAATCGAAATCAAATTAGATTGACGCCGGATTTCCTTCAAATATCCGGTAATGTGGGTTACGGATTCCCAATTCGCGATCAGCTACATAGCTGGAGTCGGTGCCCCCACAGTGAAGGCCCAGCGTTCATTCAAGAAACACCCTGTTTCAAAATAGCCTCTTCTACAAATTCGTGCGAGTGCTCATGTCAGAAGGTACCAAAAACGTTTCCCTGAGGGTTGGTCAGTATGTTTCGACACACATTTCTGAAGAAAATAGGTTGTGTACGGCAGTTGCCATATTCATGTTGCTTGTACTGTGATTGATTCCTAGTGCAATGAATATAATGGCACGTAAGGTGCTGTGCGCTAAGACATTGCACCACATGACAAAATTATTAACTGTGTAGGACATCTAAATTTCATCTCACAGCGCATCCTTGAGTTTGTGTTTTTCTCGCGTAATAAAGTGTAATGTCTCGTAATAAACACCTATTAAGGCGTAATAAGCGTAATTACGCACTCTCAGACACCACTATAAAACCACTGTCAAACCAAACGCGAACTTCTCTACACCGCTGAGTGCCATTTTGCCCGCAGCAGTTGGTGTGGTCTAGGCCACGTTTGGTTTTTCAGTGTCGTACTGAGTTTTTCTCCAAAAATGGTCAGGCGTTTGTGCACATTAACGAGGATATTAACATTTTCATTTAGTTCATAAACCTTATCATTAATTTCGTCTTGACAAATCTGTTAAGCTCTTCAACGAAATTACAATAATGTGCACAAACGTTAATGCATATTAATAAAATGTCCATTGAAGGATGAGGGTGCAAGTATTTCGCGTTGTGCGATTACTCCGTCCGTATACGGAAATTCAGAGTGAAAACCCCCTCGGTTCTACACGTGCAATGCCACAGCCACATCGCACTTTTCGTGTGATGCGTTTTCACAATGCACAAAGCTTTATTTGGTTAAGCTCATGCCGTCGCGAGGGAGCGACGGCGTGAGAGCGTGGGTCTGGGCGAGGTGGGGGGGCTTGTTTAGACGTCTGAAAGTGAGGTTATGATCCCACTGCGGCAAATATTTGAGTCGCAAAAGACTCCACTGCGACGAAAAACTGTGGAGAAATCTGCAAACAACTTTTGCTCGGCTGTCGCTGTGAAGTCTTCGCGACGGCGTGAGTCTAATAAAACTCAATAGCTCCTAAGCTCATGCAATGCATGAAAAGGCAGTCACTTCACGAGCGATGCAAAGTCATTGAGAGTAAAAATAAATAAGAGGTGACAGGGTTTGATTTCACCTCTCCGATTTAGCTGATTTTTGGTGGGCGTTTTAGTGTCCTAGAGACATGTAAAAAGCCGGAGTATCAGGTCCGGCAAAAATTTATTGTCCAATCTATAGCCATGTTTCTGTTTTGGGGGCTTTTTCTACTTGAATATGGGTATTTTGCCCAATGCCTTAGGTCTCCCAGCCAGTTGGCGAGACATAGTTTTTCGGACGTACAATGAGCCAAGGAATCCAAATCTGTGTCCAGAATTGAGCTATGGCTCACACTTTGGGAGGGCTAAAAACGTCTAAATATTAACAAAAGTCCCAAATCTTGGGGAAATGGTCAAAAAATCGTTTCAGAGACTTTCTACACTGAGAAAACAAAGGCGGACAATTCCGCATGAGCTGATGCGGTGTCAGCTCTACAAAATTTCACCGCACTAGATGGTGCGGACAACATTGACCGCATGAGATTAGTGCGGAGTGTGCCTCTTGAGTTATGTGAGATAACAGACCGCACTTCCTGATGCGGTCTATGGTGCGGTAACTAATGTAAGAAACACGTGGCAGATTCCACAGCTTGTGCCGAGCCATAAAATTGCTATTAAAACTTGGACTAATATTAAATCAATATGGGTGGTTAGCCCCGTTCAAATAAATTTTCAATGTCACTTCTCAGTGTGTTGTTTACTCAACTTCACTCAGCTCTATGCAGACAGTACTATGGTTCTGTAATAAATCCTTACTTTGATTTGTTCTCGTCAAAATCCTCTTCGATACTGTCCAATGATAAGTTGTTGACACATAGCTCTCCAACACAAGCCATTGTACTTCTTGAATTACTCCTTGTATTACTTCACAGATTTAAAGAAAAAACACCAACAAGAAATGGTACTATGTGCCTCATGAGGTTAGGGCAACAAGACAAGTTCAAAGTTATTCATTAAATTCAGAATAAGCTACTGACAGCCTTCGCCTTTTTATCCTGGATGAGGTACTTTGCTCATAGGGTGCAAAGATGCTTGAACTTTACATTTTCAGCATTCGCTTCAACAAATTACACAAACCAAGAAACTCTTGAAGCTTCGTAATAATATTTTCCAAACGAATGCGTCGTCTGTTGCGCCGCCGGCACGCCAACTGGGATGAGAAATTGCGTCTTTGGGCTCGACAGGCTCGTCCCACAGTTGAAATCCAGGGTAGCCCGCTGCCCGCTAGCCCTCACCGCAAGGAAGACTATGGCCAAGGAAAAAAAGGGCAATTGCTTTACACGTACACACACTGAATTTACACCACCTGCTCTGCTTCTCAGCCAAAAACACATGCTTTATGGAGGTCGTACCCCAAACGTTCCGAACGTGACGGTTCGCGGGTCGCACACTACCACTACAAACACAACAAAATCACTACCAACACAAGGTTTCGTTCCTATTTCCGTTGAAAACAGCATAAGATGACCGTTTTATTTAAAAATATAGAAATCCATCTCCACCACCCTCCCCAACCTTTTTGAAAAGAATTGAACAGCTGCATTTCTTTGAGAGGCAAATTGAGGGGGCGGGAAATTGGTTGAGCTGTGTATAGGGTTGGTAGGTATTACATCAGCTGACAAGTGGAAGAGCGCCAATCTTCGCGGCTGTTTCAGTTTGTTATTGTGATCGATCAGCTGATTGACTTGTCTTTTGCCTTTGTGCCTTTTGTCTGAGAAGGGAGTTGGGACAAAACGAATGCTCTGATCACACATCAGTATGGTAAGCTAAACCTGTATTTCACATTCACATGTAACATTCAAAACAAACAATCTTATAAGTTCCCAGTGGCAGCCATTTCCAGCCTTCAGAGGTACAGCTGGAGGGTTGAATGGGCCACAGTACACATAAACACAATTAATTAGTATTAACAAATTTTCAGGGTTCAATATTACAAGATGAAGACATAATCAATTTGATTAGAGGGGCAGATGACAATGACATGATCAGTGAAGAAGAGTTAAGGGAACTTGTCATTCATTTGAAATCGCCACAAATTGGGATCAAACGGCTGAGGCACTTGATGTACCTCGACATGGATGATTTACCAAAATCACTGTCAGTTTTACAAAAAAGAATTCTTTTGTACTGCTTTTACCATTATGGTGAGATTACTATGCTACACACCTTGTTACAAAAAATTTACCATACCAATTAACAATAATCTCTTATTATCTAGATGATAGTACAACTTGCACCAGTTACAACATGAGTGACTGCATCTCAACAAAGCCTCATCATCAAGCTACATCCATTCATTTAGATATAGCTACCCATGGTTTGGATCAGTTCAATCAAATTTTATGATAAAATTCAAGTGAAAGAGAAGCTTTGTTCCAAAATGAAAGTTCCTTCCTCTTTTTCAGACAAAGCACGAAACTTCATCACAGTGAACAACATGATCCCTTATAGGTCGCCATCTCCTTCCGCTTCAATGGAATTTTTACCGATTTCACCCACAATAGAGAGCAGTATGATCCAAACTTTACCTCTTTCAGCAAGTCACAGTCCTGTCCCACCAACTTCAAACCCAACGAAGAGCTCACAGCAAGGCTCACAGACTCCAGATTTTCCGACTGATGGTGCCATTCAGTGAGTGGTCAAGAAAAACATCAGAGCAATACCTATAGTTTAACTTTTAAGCTCGCTTCTTATTCTTTGTTTTTCCCTTTCAGAAAATATGTTGAAGAACATGAAACATTTTTGATGCAGGACAAAAGCAGAGTGCAAGTAGTGAAGATGCGGTCTGATGGTGATTGCCTATTTGCTTCAGTAACCCACCAGATAGGGAGTTACATTCCGTATAGTCCAGAGCACAGATTGGAAATCATGAACGCCAGAGAAGAGACAGTTGCTTACCTGAAAAGAAATTGGGAAACAGATGAAACAGTGAAATTGAACATCTTAGATTCTTGTAATGAATCAAAGCTTTTTGATTATTTAGGCACAGAAAGTCAAAAAATTGAGGAGTACCTCACCAATTTGGAAGAAGGGACGGAATGGGGAGGAATTGAAAGCCTCAAGGCACTGGCAGAGCAGCAAAAGGTGGCCATAAGGGTATTTCAAGAGGATCAAACATCATTTATGGTCACCCCTCTCTTAGTGGAAGAACCACCAGAAATCAAGGTGGCTTACCGTAAGGCCCTGCTCGATGGTGATGGTGATGGTGCAGTTGTCTGGAACCACTATGACAGCGTTCTCAAGCTTCTACCTAGAAATGAAAATTTGAGGTAAGTTGTTCTGTTGTAGTTGATGAAGAAAAAAGTATTTAATAAGACTGATGACTTACAAAACTCTTCTCTTGACAGTGACCAGGCAGATAAATCTTTTGATGAAGAAGAAGAGGAATTCACATTAGTGAAACAATTTTTTACTGAAAATGAATGGGCATTATTTAGCCGCACTGAAAAGGAAAGATTTAAAAATGTTTATGACCGGTATTTAATGATGGAAAAGAAAGGTGAGTCAATAGCCACTAGTATTACAGTAACAAATTTTCAAAAAATTGGCAGTGACATTATTAAATTATGCTTTCTCAGGTTTCTCTTTGAAGCTACCCTATTTTGTGACTGATCATCAAAAGAGATCAGAGAAAAAAGAGAAACCAACACAACAGATGGGACAAACAGCTAAAACACCAGCAATACCCTTGAGAAGGAGCACACGACGGAGCACAAAAGACACCACTGGTAAGTCCAGTCTGTATATTGCAATACTGTGAATGTTCCTCTTCATAATGTTGAAATTTGTTTCCAATATTTTAAAGATAATACAAATGCAGAAAAGAGTCCACCGCACACTTCACCTGTACAAGCTGACAGGATCCCAGAAAGTCCTAAGAGTGTTCCTGAAAATAGAAAGAAAACATTGACTTCACCAAGAACCAACAAGGTTAAAGGAATAAACCATAATTGGTATTTTAACATTTTAAGGAGATTACCTAAAGTGACATTTTGTTTTCAGAAGCCAAGACTTTTTGGGAAAAAGCTTGTATACCCCACTCCATTACCAGACTTTGGGTCATGCGCGCTTCAGAATTTGAATAAACCAGCTCACAGTCGAAACATCAGTCCCATTCTGTTTGAATGTAAGGCTTTTATTCGGGAGCACCTTAAAAGTGACTTTATGGGGAAGAGTGAGTATGAAGACTTTTCAAGGACTCTGGTTGAGAAATACCCACTCTTACAAACTGCTGTTGGAGAAAAAGTCTGGGTAAGAAAAAATAATAATAATGACTCATACAAACAAAACCATATTTCATATGTGAAATTTATGTTTTTAGTGGACCTTCAAGAAATCCCTTAGTGCATCTTTCAGGGATGATAGAAAGCGCAAAAATGAAAGAAGTGAAAATGACAAGCAGCCCAATTCCAAGAAACCCACTTCAAAACAGCAGGATGATAGTGGGGCTGAAACAAGGTACCGTGAAACGGGGTAATTTCGGGCACTTTTGAGAGGTATTTTTAAAATTGTGAAGGTCGTGGTGTTGCCATGGACCTGAGGGTTAAATTTTATCATCTACCCACCTTTAGCTTCAATTTGATGCCAATTCCAGATATTTACGCTTTACCGTTTTTACAGTGGAGGGCCCAAAGCAGTGCCCGAAATAACCCCGTGTTTTGGGGTAATTTCGGGCACCCCAGGAAAAAACGACTTGTCGTTCTGATTTTGGTCTCAAAATCAATAATAGTCTCTTTCTTTTGAGCTTATGTGATAAAATGTGAAATTCATTAGGATGTAGATGTGGAGGGATGGTAGGGGTGGTCATTTATACATAATTTGGAGTCATGATTGGAACAAATAGTTTGATGTTTGGGAGAGTGGGGTGGAGCTATTTAGGACGCTTCTTGTTGAACGTCTAACCTTGAACCTTTATCCTTTTTTGTTTTTGATAATGGTACAACTCAAGCCACACTATATCACGCGAAGATGAGTCGTGGATCTTCCTCTTGAAACTGACGTACATGGGAGGCAAGTCTTATGCACAGTTGGGAAGATACAGGGGCTTTCTGGAAAACTCTGCATTCCGTAGCAACCCGGCAAGCCATGCGGCCGTTCTCAAAGTCAAAGTCCCGGTAAACATGATAAAATTTTAGTCACGAACCAATAATTGACACTAAGATAAGATGTGTACATACTACACATAAGAAGTACAGATGTAGCCTTGGCCCATTTTTATAATGGTCAAAGTTCCACAAAGCGACTGCTGCGGCAGTTGAGTATTATCTGTGTTAATGGATTATCTGAATCTTTCAGAAGAGCTCTGAAGAGCTGGAAGAAGCTTACACCACTCCAGCCCTGCGAAATTTAAAGTGTTGAGAACAACCCTACTTGCCCTTGCATGCCATTTCAGTGCCCGAAATTACCCCTAAAAGTAACAATTTTTTAGTTTTGAGCCTCTATTTACCACACTATTTGCCGCAGGTGATTGAAAATTTGACACAGCATGCTCAAAACATGTCCAAATCGAAAAAAAAAACCTTATGCACCGTTTGTGAACAGGTTTGGCTTGCCAGTTGAAGTTTTCAAGCATACACTGAATTTAGGTAAAAAGTGTAAAATACGAAAATCACTGTATCTCGAAAAGATTGGATCTGTTTGGTCTCAAGAGGAATGATCCGACGGTTTTAAGTGTGGCGAATGCGATGCGCGCAACGGGACAAGCCTCCGAGGTCGCCGCTAGACGGCAGCATCATCGCAATGCTTTCGGGCAGAGATGCCCGAAATAACCCCGGGTGCCCGAAATTACCCCGTTTCACGGTAGAGTCTAAATTGTAAGCCAAGCCATAATTTATAAAGAAGATACAATTAAGCTAATTGTTATGCATACCTCTTTGCAGCGTGTCAAGTCCTTCTCCCTTCAAAGATGACAGGAAACGGAAAAAAGAAGAGAAGGAAAACGAGGCCAAACCCAAGAAACCCTCTTCAAAACAGCAGCATATTTTGAAGTGTCACAGTGGGGCTGAAACAAGGTAGAGACTACATCTTAAGCCAAACCATAATTTATATAGAAGAGACAATCAAGCTAATTGTTATGCATACCTCTTTACAGCATGTCAAGTCCAGATACCCATACAAATAAAATGAAGCAGCTCAGCGAGGCAAAGGTTAAGAATGTAATAGCAAAGCTTCTTGTTGAAACAAAGGAGTACCGAAAAGGGAGGTATCTCAAACTAACAAGTGCTCAAAAGATTGATGAATATCCTCATCTAAAGAATCCTGACATGGTAATACAGTAACAATTAGATTATTTTGATTCAAGTTGCTGAAGTTTTAAGACTGAAATGAAAAAATTTTACCTTTAACACAGTTGCTGCTGGACTACTTGACATCTAACAGCTTCGTGTTTGAGGATTTGGAGGAAAATTTCCTCACTATCATCAATCTAATTGGAGAGCACTACGAAATTGATGTTACCAGCCAGGCAGGAATAATGTTGGCCATAGCAGAGATGCACCAATATTTTTTGACAGCGGCTGTGAAAAAAGGAGCCAAACCTGTTTTCACTATAGTAGATGTAAGGAATAATAATAATAAAAATTAAATGGCAGGCACACTGCGTACTAGTTTAGTTTTGATGATGATAATAATAATAACATCACTTCAAATGGTTATATGTCATTACCTTTTTTTTTATAGAAACGGTCAGCTATTGAGGCTCTTATGAACTCTCCGATCCAATCGCCTTTCTTGGTTGTTCATATTAAGAACAATGCATTCATTGAAGAGGAAAAGGAGCTTGCTGCAGCAGCCATCGGCATGGAAGGCAGAATGTTCCTTGCCATGAATGATTCACCGAATGCTGTACGATGTCTCATGACTTTAATTGCTGTGTACAATTTGTTTGATCTTGAGTACCCTCAGGCTTACATGGAGTTCATGAGAGCACTTGAGAGATTCATATCGGGGTCAGTTGTCAAATCCAAGTATGGCAATACCAAGAAAAAGTTTGATGCTTTTCAGTCAATGATTAACAAGGTAGGTTTACGCCAGACCGTGTCTTGTCGTAACAGGCTTCGCGATGCTGCGCCAGTTACGACAATCCACGCCTGGCGTTACACCTACCTTGGCCTGCGGCGCTTCCCTGCTTGCCTTCGGCAAGCTGTCTCAAGGATTTTTGAGGCATTGAATAATGCACCACGTGAAATCTGCGATATAATTTTTTAGTCGGTCGATCCCCTTTTTTTAAGATCCTGATTCGGCTAACTAATGAAGTCGGGCTCCTCGACCCCCCTTCCGACCCCTCTTTGAAAAGGTCTTGCCGTCGCCTATCGAAATCTGCAATAAAATTTTTTAGTCGGTCGATCCCCTTTTTTCAAGATCCTGATTCGGCTAACCAATGAAGTCGGGCTCCTAGACCCCCCTTCCGACCCCTCTTTGAAAAGGTCTTGCCGAGACCTATCGAAATCTGCAATAAAATTTTTTAGTCGGACGACCCCCTTTTATCAAGATGAAGGGTCAAAGTTGATTAAGTTAGTAAATTCGGGCCGAGGTAGCCAATTCGCTGGTAAAAGTTTGGTCAGGGGTCGAAATTGATTTCATTTTCGTCATCAGCACCTTCAAAAACATACGAAATCATGTAAAAATGTCTCTAAAATATAAAGTCATTGGAAAGTTGCACTTTTTCTGCCATTTTTTTAGTGTTTTTTCGTTGGTACGACTGAATAATTTCAGATAGAGAGCTGAATTTTGGCGTGTGGCGAGCCAAGGATATACCTAACAACCCTGCAAAATCTCATCCCGATCGGCCGAGCCGTTTTGGAGGAGTAGTGCGGACACACAGACAAACAGACAAACAGACAGACAGACAAAACTTTTCAACCCCACTGGAGTAACTGGCTTCGCTAATCGCTCAGCCAAAAATCAAAATAGAAAGAAGCCAGGAAGCAAGAATGATAAAAAGAAGCAATAATCTGATGAACTTGAGACTATGGGTACACAGAGAGGACCTGAAATTGAATTAGTTTAAATTGAGTTTATAAAACATTATATGAATTGTAATATATCTTAGTTATACAATGTTTCACAGTGCTTGTACTTACATTAAATTTTTAAATGCGCACTTGAGAGATTCATATTGGGGTCAGTTGTCAAATCCAAGTATGGCAATACAAAGAAAAAGTTTGATGCTTTTCAGTCAATGATTAAAAATCAAAATAGCAAGAAGCCAGGAAGCAAGAATGATAAAAAGAAGCAATAATCTGATGAACTTGAGACTATGGGTACACAGAGAGGACCTGAAATTGAATTTGTTTAAATTGAGTTTATAAAACATTATATGAATTGTAATATATCTTAGTTATACAATGTTTCACAGTGCTTGTACTTACATTAAATTTTTAAATGCGCACTTGAGAGATTCATATTGGGGTCAGTTGTCAAATCCAAGTATGGCAATACAAAGAAAAAGTTTGATGCTTTTCAGTCAATGATTAAAAATCAAAATAGCAAGAAGCCAGGAAGCAAGAATGATAAAAAGAAGCAATAATCTGATGAACTTGAGACTATGGGTACACAGAGAGGACCTGAAATTGAATTTGTTTAAATTGAGTTTATAACATTATATGAATTGTAATATATCTTAGTTATACAATGTTTCACAGTGCTTGTACTTACATTGATTTTTTAAATACATGTTACTTGCATGTCTTTTTGGTCCTGGGCTTCTTTGGTTTAGAAGATCCATCCTGAAAATAAAAAAGTTCCAGTAAGTTTCAAGTATTGTTGGAACAGTACAATAAATTGTCCATGTATTATCTCTTACCTCTACATTCCAATTCACTAATTCAGCAGTTGGGACTTTTGCAATGTGCATGAGAGGTATGTACGACACACCTTTGTGTTCAATCCTGAGAAGAGGCCGAACAGCATCAAGTTCTCTTAGGCACAAAGCAGTCACCAGAGGTTTTCTCAGTACACAGTTTAAAGCATAAGCATTAAGTCCAACATCAAAGTGAAGAGTTTGTAAATCATAACATAAGAGAATTGGAGTTTCTTGGCAAAGAAAGGTCTTGAACAACATTCCATACTTAGGTGAGCATGCAGTAGGGTGCGTCGTTATTCCCCTACTTTCGACTACGACTTCAGGATAGCACTCAAAAGTTTCGTTTTTTTGTGCTGATTTCAGAAATGACCTCGGTTTTGCGATACAACATCTCCTTCACCACCCTACCGGACGTTTTATGTCAAAAAGCGGCGATTTTTCACGTTACTCTGTTTTTAGGCCTCGGGGACGGCTTGAGGCAGTCGGGGAGACCGTTGTATGGTTGGATGGTCATCACTTACACTAAAGATAACTCTTTCAGCCGGATGGACCCACCGGGCACAGCACATGTGAGTACCAGACCTCAACTTTCCTCTTTTTTCAGCTGAAAAATCGTCTTTTGTTGACGTTTTATCAGCTTTTATCGAGGCTGCTGACAGCCCACTCACTCCATCACATGACCAGGTGTGCTTAAAAGTAGTGTAGGGATGGGGAGTAAAGAACCCAGCCCCCACCCTTGGGCTGGGGAGCGCAGAGGGGGGAGGGAGGGGGGAGGAAATTTCCACTAAAAGCTCTAAATCAGCTTGCGCTCGCCCCGCGCATGGAAAGAGCTGTCTTTGCGTGCAGGTCTTAGCTCAGCAAGTGAAAACGTTGCCTTACAGGCTCCGTGGCATCTCTGGACGTCATGAAGGAAGAGCAAAAGGGGTGAGAGAGGGAAGAGGTCAGCCCGAGCAAAGACCAGCCGGGCTGCTGCGCGAACGGCCGAATTGTCAACAAACGCCCGACTGGCAGCTTCACCCACCCTCGCCAGGCCGAGACGAGAGGGGGAGAGCGGCAGCGTGTGGCGTGCCTGCGGCCGGCCGGCTGAGCGCTGCCGGGTGGCCGGGCGGCCGGGCGGTGTTGTTTGTTTTGCCATTCATCAGCTGACTAGCGCGCTAGCAGGTTGTTAACGTTTTCGCTCAATTTGAATTGATATCATCATGGCAAGGACAACGAGGAGAAGCATGACGCCTGTATTAGGGTGTTTCAAAAAAAAATAGATTTTTGAAAGTAGTCGATTTTCTGGTTTGTCTAGGTCCCAAATGATCCCCCAGCAAGTTTGAGCGAAATCGGTTTATATTTCCCCGGTGCAATGCGCGAGAGAAAATTTTGAGCCGCCTGGGGTCACCCACCGCCTCGTGTCTTGCCGCCGCGACTGTGGCGCCATCTGAGATCGGAGCTCAGTGAAATCTGGTGGCAATATTCCTTGAGGCTGCTCCTATCTGCCTGCAAAGTTGGGTTTCAGACTCCATCTCACTTGACTATGCGACAGGGCCTAAAGTGCATTAAATTGTTTTTTGAGGGGGACGGGGGAAAGGGGAAGGACGTCGTCAAATTTGCATGTGGGCCACTTTAACTGATGTGCCAGAGAGAGATATGCCTGATCTGGACACTAACTAGTTCAAATCTTCGCAGGGAAACCAGGGCAAATAATGAGAAACTGCCTGGGAGGTAGGCAAACCGCAGTACTTGTCACTGACATTGCCTACCTCCCAGGCAGTTTCTCATTATTTTCCCTGGTTTCCCTGCGAAGATTTGAACCAGTTAGTGTCCAGATCAGGTATATCTCTCTCTGGCACATCAGTTAAAGTGGCCCACATGCAAATTTGACGACGTCCTTCCCCTTCCCCCCGTCCCCCTCAAAAAACAATTTAATGCACTTTAGGCCCTGTCGCATAGTCAAGTGAGATGGAGTCTGAAACCCAACGTTGCAGGCAGGTAGGAGCAGCCTCAAGGAATATTGCCACCAGATTTCACTGAGCTCCAATCTCAGATGGCGACACAGTCGCGGCGGCAAGACACGAGGCGGTGGATGACCCCAGGCGGCTCAAAGTTTTCTCTCGCGCATTGCACCGGGGAAATATAAACCGATTTCGCTCAAACTTGCTGGGGGATCATTTGGGACCTAGACAAACCAGAAAATCGACTACTTTCAAAAATCTATTTTATTTGAAACACCCTATCCTGGGTAGGCAGGTAGTAGAAACACTTGCTGAGCTAAGACCTGCACGCAAAGACAGCTCTTTCCATGCGCGGGGCGAGCGCAAGCTGATTTAGAGCTTTTAGTGGAAATTTCCTCCCCCCCTCCCTCCCCCCTCTGCGCTCCCCAGCCCAAGGGTGGGGGCTGGGTTCTTTACTCCCCATCCCTACACTACTTTTAAGCACACCTGGTCATGTGATGGAGTGAGTGGGCTGTCAGCAGCCTCGATAAAAGCTGATAAAACGTCAACAAAAGACGATTTTTCAGCTGAAAAAAGAGGAAAGTTGAGGTCTGGTACTCACATGTGCTGTGCCCGGTGGGTCCATCCGGCTGAAAGAGTTATCTTTAGTGTAAGTGATGACCATCCAACCATACAACGGTCTCCCCGACTGCCTCAAGCCGTCCCCGAGGCCTAAAAACAGAGTAACGTGAAAAATCGCCGCTTTTTGACATAAAACGTCCGGTAGGGTGGTGAAGGAGATGTTGTATCGCAAAACCGAGGTCATTTCTGAAATCAGCACAAAAAAACGAAACTTTTGAGTGCTATCCTGAAGTCGTAGTCGAAAGTAGGGGAATAACGACGCACCCTAGCATGCAGTATTGGAATTGATCTGAATGATTGAGTTCTCTCTGAAAACAAAACCATGATACCCAACACTGCAAATCCAAAGGTCAGACTTCTTGCCACTCCAGAAGCGAGACAAAAAGTCTCGCCAAGTTTTGGTCAGACCTGAAAGTCTCACCAAAATTTGGTCAGACACAAATGTCTCGCCACAAAATGGTGAGACTTTTTTGTCTGACCACAAGATGATCAGACCTTTGAACCCATTCAATACGGTCCTTGCGCCCTGTTCCGAGGTCAGATAAAAAAGTCTCACCATTTTGTGGCGAGACATTTTTGTCTGACCAAATTTTGGCGAGACTTTCAGGTCTGACCAAAACTTGGCGATACTTTTTGTCTCGCCATATTTTGGCGCAAAGTCTTACCGTTTAATTTTCAGTGAAGATTTTCAACAGGAGTCAGTTCACTCTCATCATGTAACTGAGGCATGACTGATTCAATTTGGGTTTTCCACTCCAGACACTGTAATTTTACAGCAGGTCCTCTTACACCAGTGTGTCCAGAGTACAGAAATTTTCCTGGTGGACACGATTCAACTTCAGTCAGAAAACGGTCCAGTATTCTGCTCATAAGTGAGAAAGGTACATTCACAGAATTGTGCAAGATTTTGAACAGACGTTTCATAATAGCATGAAAACCTTCAAATCTCATGCACCACTGCAGGGTCAAACATCCAAACATTAATATTTGAGATGGCAGGTGTACAAGAAAATGAAATTTAATGGTCATGTGACCATATAATCTTTGGAATTCACGTAGAAAGTCTGCAATTAGAGTTCTTAATGTTGTCACATCATCGTCATCAGGGGCGAGTGACAAACAAATATTAACAATCATCAAAAGTCTGATGAAGTTCTTCATTTCAGCAGGTTCACAATGGTCCTTCAGAATGAAAGGGATAAGGTGAGCTAGGAGAAACATTTGACAAGCTGTCTGCCTCAAAGTTTGGTTCAGATGTTCTGCCTTGATAACATTTGGCCTGTCACTTGATAGTGGTCCCAATTCAACATGCTGTATGAATTCATTGATTGTCTTCAAAGAGATTTTCTTCTTTTCAACTGCACCTTTTATGAGTAATCGCACATTCACTTCAAGGACACCATTTTCAGCAAAAATGTGCATGATGTCCAGAGGAAAGCATTTGGTAACATCAAAGTGTTCGATTTCAAGAAAGCAGCTTTTGGCATTGACACCATAACGAACTGATGGATCTGATGGTAAAGAAGATGAACCGCTTGCTTCATCGACATCCATGGTTTGTCCCGATGAAATAGCTTCCAAATGCTTCTCATGTAGCTCTGCATTTCTGAGCAGAGATTTGACTTCAGTGAAATGATCAAATAAGTTGTCTGATTTGACCAGACACACTCTGCATGGACTTGTAGCGGATGCACTTTCTTTCATGCCAGCAAAATTGGCACTTGCAGGTGTGTCGCCAGACACAAACAATAGACAACCAAAAAGTTTAGTAGGTGTACCTTTGATATTGAAAGTTACGCCTTCTGTGGAAAGTTTATTAATCCCTTGAATAAAATCTTTCAGAGCTGGTTTGTTTCCTCTATTCATTTGGCTCTTGTTGACAAATGCTAGAGCATTGATGGTTTTGAGAGTAGAACGGAGCCACGGATAGATGTTCCCCAGAGTCCAAGTGAAGGATCTCAGGCTGAGTTTCGAGCTTTTGGAAGAGAGGCTTTCTCCCGGCTGAAGATCGTCACCATACCCAATAAACACCAGAGCATTGGGGTGTTTCATCAGAACAGGATGGGACTGCCACATGTACCCATCAGCCAAACACCGGTATTTTCCATCATTGGACTGAAGGGGATTTTGCACACATTTTAAAATGTCTTCACACTGTAGAAGAATTTCCACAACCTGGAGAAATGGCGATGCATAACCTTCGCAGACAGCAATCTCTTTAAAGCCGGTGGTCATTGACAACTTAGGGGTATGGCCTGCTTCAATAGGTACTGGTTCCAGAGAGGTGAGAGTGGACTTCCTGAATTCCTTCTGCAAGTATCTTGATTGGATACCCTCGAATATTGATTGTCCTTTCAGACTTTGAAAGAGAGTCTTTATTTGACTGACACTAACAGTGTCTTCACTTTGAAGGGACAATATTAGACCCTGTGTTGAAAAATAAAAAAACCAAGCAGTGTTAAGATAAAATTTGAAAATACAAATAATTTTAGAAAGGGTACACATAAAAACATACCTCAAGAACTGAATTGTATTGAAGAATCAAGTCATCCATTCCTTTAACGATTTCATCAATTTTGGTTTGAGTCGATACACAGGTGTCACGAATTCTGGAGAGAAAGGTAAAAGCTTTCTTTTGAAGAATTTCTTCTGGCAGCTCAGGGTTGTCTGTAAACAAAAAAACAGCTTTACTTTATTTACAGTTAGTGCTGTATTTCTTCCATGTTTGGAGTGCAGACTACACTCAAGATGTTAACTCTCTTGAGGAAACCAAGCAAAGCGCCAAAGGCCATTCTAAACCAAATCTAATAGTGAGAAAAGAACCAACTGCACTTCCTCAGAATGTGTAGAACAGAAATAAATAAAATGGCTTCTTACCTTCTAACGAAGAGGTATCCTCATCCAAATAGAACGACATGTTGCTTAACCCCCACGACGCCACCGACGAACACGCTGAATATTTACCGCTAGCTTCTGTAACACATCCAATAAATTAGAATTAATGAAAGTAAAAAATGAATTTCTATAACACAACTCAGGCACATCACACAATAATTCGAAGCTCTCTTGAGGCCGTAAGCGGTGTACCAAATAATTCTGCTGCACAGCAACAACAACAACTGAAGAAAGCGGTGTACCAACTAACTCTCGGATTTTAAATTTCTTTAAATCGTCCCAATGTTGGTTAACCCGTTAAACCTTCAACAAGTAGGGTGGGTTCGGAAATCGTGCAGCAGCAAGCAAAGATTAGCATCAAAAAGCAGCCTAGACAGTTTTGCATGCTAGTTCTTGGTTATTTTCTCGACTTTTTGAACTTTACCTTGGAGGAAGAAAATGGTCCCTCTTTCAGGGAGGCTGTTGGCTGCAGCACACAGCACGCGAGCAGCGCCCTTATTTTTTTAAGTTGGCAGGGTGACACTATTTTTTTACCGTTAGGTTGGCGATACTGACTCTTTTTGTGATTTTGTTTACTTTTGTTTTGGTGCAGGTGAAACGTGTGATTGACGTTCTCAGTTTTTTCTTTTTAAAATTTGGAAGTATTTCCGCACAATTAGTCATACCTTTCTTGAAAACGAACAGAACTAAATAAAAAGATGGTGGCAGCGCGTATTGTGTGTGTTGACAAGTGTAGGCGTTGCAGCAATCAACTAATTTTAATTCAGCTTAACCCCATCATGACATGGATTCTGTAGAGGGAAACAAGAGGTGGTCGAAGTTCCATGGTGCTTTTCATGGGCAGCTTGAAGTCTCTTTGGAAGTACCTTTTCTGCAGGAATTGTGCTTTGACCCATTCCAAACATAGTGCAGTGTGGACCTTACAGAAATTATTCAGTGGAACTTCTCGTGGATCATTTATTGCTTCCCGTCTTTGGATGACTCTTCTCTGCGTCCCATGCTGATGGCAGGTATGTGTTGGTCACATAAAAATACTTTCAAGAAATGAAAAATAGGTATGATCAAGACTGTTGGAAACATTTTTGGCTCAAACATCAGTATTTAACTGAAAATAAGGGGTGACCGCAGCAAGATATTAGGATATATTTGAAGCCGCATCACCTTGTGCGGTCAAAACATAGACCGCATCATCTCATGCGGTGAATCTTTCCACCGCATGAGTTCAGCAAAGAAGTTACCAGCCATTTGGCTGTCCGCATCACTTCATGCGGTCACCAAGTCAAACCGCATTTGTAATGCGGAATTGTCCGCCTTTGTTTTCTCAGTGTATGAGACATAAAAAATAGTTTATGAACTAAGAAATCCAATGAGCACAACCCCATATTTTTCTGATGAACCGTTTAAAAATGGCAAGGTCTCAAAGTTGGACAATTTGTTTTTTCTTCAATCTTTTCTAACATTTGGACCCCGTAGGATTGTATCTCATCCCAGCATCCCATTGGCAATATCCCGTGGCATCCGGGGTCACACGATGCGAACACTACGATGAAAAAGTATTGGAATCGAATTCGCAGCGCCTCACGGACGGTCTGTAAAGCTGTGCAATGCAAGTATGGCAGTTACCGGGTCCGAAATGGCGAACGACCAATTGTGGTCTAGCCTCTCAAGTGTACCGTGAAACGGGGTAATTTCGGGCACTTTTGAGAGGTATTTTTAAAATTGTGAAGGTCGTGGTGTTGCCATGGACCTGAGGGTTAAATTTTATCATCTACCCACCTTTAGCTTCAATTTGATGCCAATTCCAGATATTTACGCTTTACCGTTTTTACAGTGGAGGGCCCAAAGCAGTGCCCGAAATAACCCCGTGTTTTGGGGTAATTTCGGGCACCCCAGGAAAAAACGACTTGTCGTTCTGATTTTGGTCTCAAAATCAATAATAGTCTCTTTCTTTTGAGCTTATGTGATAAAATGTGAAATTCATTAGGATGTAGATGTGGAGGGATGGTAGGGGTGGTCATTTATACATAATTTGGAGTCATGATTGGAACAAATAGTTTGATGTTTGGGAGAGTGGGGTGGAGCTATTTAGGACGCTTCTTGTTGAACGTCTAACCTTGAACCTTTATCCTTTTTTGTTTTTGATAATGGTACAACTCAAGCCACACTATATCACGCGAAGATGAGTCGTGGATCTTCCTCTTGAAACTGACGTACATGGGAGGCAAGTCTTATGCACAGTTGGGAAGATACAGGGGCTTTCTGGAAAACTCTGCATTCCGTAGCAACCCGGCAAGCCATGCGGCCGTTCTCAAAGTCAAAGTCCCGGTAAACATGATAAAATTTTAGTCACGAACCAATAATTGACACTAAGATAAGATGTGTACATACTACACATAAGAAGTACAGATGTAGCCTTGGCCCATTTTTATAATGGTCAAAGTTCCACAAAGCGACTGCTGCGGCAGTTGAGTATTATCTGTGTTAATGGATTATCTGAATCTTTCAGAAGAGCTCTGAAGAGCTGGAAGAAGCTTACACCACTCCAGCCCTGCGAAATTTAAAGTGTTGAGAACAACCCTACTTGCCCTTGCATGCCATTTCAGTGCCCGAAATTACCCCTAAAAGTAACAATTTTTTAGTTTTGAGCCTCTATTTACCACACTATTTGCCGCAGGTGATTGAAAATTTGACACAGCATGCTCAAAACATGTCCAAATCGAAAAAAAAAACCTTATGCACCGTTTGTGAACAGGTTTGGCTTGCCAGTTGAAGTTTTCAAGCATACACTGAATTTAGGTAAAAAGTGTAAAATACGAAAATCACTGTATCTCGAAAAGATTGGATCTGTTTGGTCTCAAGAGGAATGATCCGACGGTTTTAAGTGTGGCGAATGCGATGCGCGCAACGGGACAAGCCTCCGAGGTCGCCGCTAGACGGCAGCATCATCGCAATGCTTTCGGGCAGAGATGCCCGAAATAACCCCGGGTGCCCGAAATTACCCCGTTTCACGGTAAGTTCAAGTTCAGCGCCTGTGAGGATCCAAGATAGGCAGGCCCGTCAAGCGGGCAGGCGAGGAGGGTTGCCTACCCGCTGTCGCGCGGGGGCTCGTCCCAGTAGATGCTCCTATGGACAAATGTTTCCAATAAGTCAAGCAAAACTGATGAAATTTTTAAAACAACTGGGACAACATCAATGAGATCAACAATTGCTCATAATAAGATACTCTATTCCGAAGAATTTGAGAAAGAAAATCATGCAAAAAATATGCCTCAGAAAAGTTTATAATATTCTCAAAAATAAGTGGAATAAAAATTGTGTGATCCTGGATGCCACGGGATATTGCCAATGGGATGCTGGTATAAGATACAATCCTACAGGGTCAAAATGTTAAAAAGATTAAAGAAAAAGCAAACTGTGAAACTTTGAGACTCTGCCATTTTTAAACGGTTCATCAGAAAAATATGGGGTTGTGCTCATTGGATTCCTTAATTCATTACATATTTGTTATATCCCATAGAAAGTCAAAGTCTCTCAAACGATTGTTTGACCATTTCCCCGAGATTTGGGACTTTTTCGTAAAATTTTTGACGTTTTTACCCAATATTCCCCAAAGTGTAAGCCATAGCTCAATTCTGGAAAAACAGATTTGGGTTCCTTGGCTCATTTTCCGTCAGGAACACTATATCGCGACCAACTGGCTGGAAAACCCAAGACATAGGGCAAAATACCCGAATTCAAGTCGAAAAAGCCCCAAAAAACAGAAACACGGCTACAGATTGGACAATAAATTTTTGCCGGACCTGATACTCCGGCTTTTTACATGCCTCTAGGACACATAAACGCCCACCAAAAATCAGGTAAATCGGAGAGGTGAAATCGAACCCTGTCACCTCTTAATTAATTTTACTCACAGCTTTCTGCCTGTCTGGCCACGGCCTGTACGAGTTCAAGCGCATGCCCTTTGGACTCTGCAACGCCCCTGCGACCTTCCATCGGCTCATGGACCGGCTCATGCCCCGGCACATGGCCCGCACCTACTTCGATGACGTCGTAGGTCCCGGCCGCACCTCCGCGGACGCGCTGACCGGCCTTCGGGAGGTCCTGGAGCGCGTCCGCGAGGCAAAGTTCCTCCTCCACCCCGGAAAGTGCACCCTCCTCGTCCGGCGTTTGAAGTACCTGGGCCACGTGATCACGGGGGACGGCATCTCCGCGGACTTGTCCAAGACGGAGAAGGTCCGGTCCTGGCCGGTGCCCACCGACAAGAAGGATCTTCATTCCTTTCTCAGTTTGGCGCAGTACTACGCCAAGTTTGTCCATGACTGCCGTCTGTTGCAGCGCCGCTGAGCAACCTTACCCGGAAATGTCAGCCTTGGGTTTGAACTGCCGAGGCCCAGGTGGCTTTTTGACCAGCTCCGCGTCGCCCTTACCTCGGCCCCGATCCTCGCCTACCCGCTACCTGACGCGGCACCCTTCGTGCTGGACTGCGACGCGTTCAACTTCGCCAACGGCGCCGTCCTGTCCCAGAAGCACAGGGGGCCACGAGCGCGTCATTGCCTACTACAGCAAGACCCTCAACCGCGCCGAGCGCAACTACTGCGTGACCCGGCGCGAGCTGTAAGCGCTGCTGCAG
The DNA here is from genome assembly GCA_030522485.1 of Stenchaetothrips biformis. NCBI lineage: Eukaryota > Metazoa > Arthropoda > Insecta > Thysanoptera > Thripidae > Stenchaetothrips > Stenchaetothrips biformis. The sequence continues at coordinate 19,350,786 of CM060091.1, forward strand.
GGGACCAAGCCCTTCCATTCCTACCAGTATTGCCAGATAAGTAGGCAAAAAGTAGCCCAAACACACAGGGGTGCGACAGGCTGCATCTCCTCCTGCCTACTAGGCGACTTCTCGCCACAGCTGTTCAGTAGCTGCCTAGTAGGCAGGAGGAGATGCAGCCCACCGCACTCCTGTGTGTTTGGGCTACTTTTTGCCTACTTTTCTGGCCACACTGATTCCTACTTGTCCGGCCGCCACCTCCTGGTCCGCACGGACCACGCCGCATTCCAGTGGCTACGCTCCCTCCGCGGCACTGCGGATGGCCAGCTGGCCCGCTGGCTGGAGCGCCTCGCGGCCTATGATTTCTGTGTGCAGCACAGGCCTGGCCGCGAGCACTGCAACGCGGATGCCCTGTCGCGCCGCCCCTGCGACCCGGACTGCCGGCACCGTGCTCGCTGTGACGTGGGTAATTCTTTCCCAAGTCACCCGAGGCCCCAAAATCGATGTCTCGGATTTTGACCAAGTGGGGGTGTTCCTTTGCTAACAAAGAGCTTCTACATTTTTTAAAAAATTTTTTTGGTCGGCTCATAAATTTTAGAAAAATTACATTTTGTAAACCAAGTTCGAACCGGCTTTGTAAATTTGTTTCTGGCCGTAGGTCGACCCCTGATCTGCGTACCCGGTAGATTTCCGTTCTTTTCGTCATTCTGAATAAAAAAGATCAATAAAGGTCCCGAGGGCCTCTTCACAAGTCACGTACTCTGATAGATGTGGACCAAAAAGTTGTTTTTTCGCGAATACCCAAAACATGCATCCGAGCTTTTTCATTATAATTTTTTTTTTAGAGAAGGCCGTATGGTGGCCTACCACCCTGATTTTTTTGGGATTTTGTCTTTCACAAACAGCTGAGCTAAAAAATAAAAAGTGTATTTTTGGTCACCTTTTGGCAGGGGGCGGAAACAGCCTAGAGAGCGCGTGAAGCTATGCTCCCCGCTTCTGCAGAGGTTAAGGGAAACTTCGAGATTATGAAAACACGGCCGTTGTTTGGCACACGCTTTGCACAGATGAAAAGAGGATGAAATTTAGAGTGCATGAGACTTATTTGCCTTCCCGAAACTTCCCAATGTAACTTCAACTACAGAGGATATGTAGACACATTGACAGCGTCACCGGGGTTTTCAGCGGTGTTCAGGGTTTATTGCAGTTTTCGGCATTTTTACTTACATTTATTTTGGGTAAAATTCAGTGTTTCAAGAAGGCTAATAAGCCTAATGCACCCCAAATTTCATGCTCTTTCGATCTGTGCAAAGCATGTTTCAAGCAACGGCCTAGTTTTCATGATCTCGAAGTTCTCCTGAACCCCTTTGCTGAAGCGGGGAGCATGGTTTCACCGGCTCCCTGGGCTGTTTCCGCCCCCTGCTTTTGGCCTTTAGAAAAGCCACTTTTAGTCTGACGTCATGGCCCCTAAGAGACTTTTTGTTTGTCTTTTCAAGACGAATCGATTGATATATGGTGAAGTCAAATCGGAGTACTTTAAAAAACTTATTTTCTTTGAAGGCAAGTGTATACTCACCCTTGTGGATTCTTCGACTGATCGCTTCTGCGTTAAGTTGGTAGCGTGTTAGGCATTTCTCGTGGGTGGTGTGTGGAAAAAGGACTCAACGTACAGTTGGTATCACTAATTTATTAGCGGTTAGAATTACAACTCACTGGGCACGTTTTCAGTAGGCATGATCGGGTCACTCTTCCAGAAGACTTCTCTCGGACGGGGTGGAGCGGTGTCGCTCGGAGCTAGAGGTCCAACTCGAAGAATCGCGTAGATGCCGGTGTTATACTGGCGTAGATACTCGTCAGGTGTAGCTCGACGACGTTCAACTTGACTCTCACGAGAAGCGGGGGTAGTCACAACAACGCACGGAGAAACACACGAGTGCACGCACTGTCGCACAGTGGGCGGAAACACCACTTTCGACGCGAAAAAGTCCGAATGTGAAACTTAAGTCAATGATCTAAATTTCAGATGAGAGGTTCAAAATACCATGCAGAATTCGAATCCAGCATCGGTTTGCCGATGGAGCGCTTTATTTGCCCTCAGGAGGACTCGAAAGTCAAAGGTTTCATTTTTCTGACATTTGGCCTTCAAATATAGTGGAATAGGGTATTTCAGCGAATCTTGAAACGGAAGTAAGAAGAACGCAAGTAAGTGCACAACTTCCGTCCCCTCGCCTGAGGAGGGGGCTGAAGGGGCAGCCATCTTTATTTCCCCCCACAGACGAGGGGACGGAAGTTGTGCACTTACTTGTGTTCTTCTTACTTCCGTTTCAAGATTCGCTGAAATACCCTATTTGTGATCAATATGTGCCTTTCCTTGTGAACACAAAGAAAAACTGGGCACAAGTCCATCTAGAGCACTTTCTGGAGATTTCAAAACCGGTCTTGGATTGTGTTTTGGCCAACAAATGACCAATCTGCAGCCGTTCTAGTGGAAGGCGGCACCAAAAATCGTAATTTTTTAGGTTTTTTGGGCGGAATTAAAAGCCCTACAGAGCCCCACGTCCGCACTAGGCTGAATCCATAGAAAAAAGTGTTCCCTTTACGGTGGAGCAAAAATTAGCCACACCCATCCACTCTGCCGTTTTTCGGGGCTTAATTTCTATCAGTGTGAAGTGCAAACAAGGCAGTTATTCGACATTAATCGCGCGCGCGCGGTGCTTCGTATGGCTGTAAGTCTGTCATTTCTCATTCAAACCTAGGACATGTGCTGACATTTTTTGTTTGTCTTGTCAAGATGAATCTTTTTCTGTTAAGCAATGTCGATTTGGACAATTTTAAAAATTTACTCCAACCCCTTGGAAATATAAATAAGGCATTCTCTTGAAATACTTGACAGATTTCAATGAAATTGTATTTAAAAGTATGAAAGACGTCAACAGCGACCCTCCGAACCCTCGGGTTAAAAATTTCGGACGCGCAGTGCAAAAATATGACTTTTTCGCGTGGAAAGTGGTGTTTCCGCCCACTGTGCGGCAGTCCGGGTAGCAGGGGTGGCGCGACAGGGCATCTTCAGGCGCGGGGGACGGGCAGAGGCTGCCTCCTTCGCCCCGACCGGATCCCTTTCTCTCCTCCCATTTCCCGATTTAAACCGCTGCCACCACTGTTAAAGTGCGGCAGGAAGGCTTAAGGGAATAAGAGAGGTTTCTGAAGATAAAGGATCGATTGTATTTCGGTTGTAGCTAATCGGTAGAAGTTGCGGAGCGCAGCGGAGTGGCTACACTCAGATGCAGTCGGTATAGCGGTCCGGGCGAACTGTCCAGTGTCGCGCGCCGAGTCGCCACGGCCCACAGTGGGTCAGAATCGAAAAAAACCTTTGCAATACGACGTTTTGTCAAGTTCCGAATTCCGAAAAAGTAGATGGCAGGTGTGATAGAAGGATGTAAAGGCTGCTAAAAGACGAAAACATTTCGTCTCTATCCTGCACCTGGTCGCCAGGCTCATCGTTTTTGTCTCCGCCGTTTATAACCAAGCACACGACCAAGCGCGTAGCGGAGAAATTGTAGCTTCTATCAGCGTCGTTCTACGTGACGCTACTTAATCTCAAGATTCTAAAAGCATAATTTCCCGTAGTTCAAGACCTCCTCTATCCATTGGTGTCAACAGATTTAAGTTAGCGGTAGCATCCTCGTCGCTAGAGCCAAAAACACAAGGCCATGCACATTTCTCAATTTTTTTACACTTTTCACCTACTAAATGGACTGCCAAACTTTTCCGATTTGAGGCGACGTCCTGACTTTTACCGCGTTGTGTAGCTTGAAGTGTCCTCTTTCGAATGCACCAAGCGGAATTTCCGCCAACTTCCGCCGAGAGCCCCAAAAGGCGCAATATTCGTAACAATACGGCGGCTCGGCGCACAGTGGGTCAGAATCGGAAAAACCTTTGCAAAATGTCTACCATGAAAACGATATGAGATATCGGCATGAAATTGCTGTCAGAGGGGTTTTGGGATGCGCTGAATCCATTTTTGGCGTTGTTTTGAGTCAGTGGCGTACCCTTGACCCATAAGCGTAGCAAAAAAACGTAAATTTTAAGGAGTCACTCCGAAATTTCTGGTTGTTGGGTTTTGAGGGGCGCTGAGTTCATTTCTGACGTTATTTTGACTCAGTGGCGTACCCTTGACCCATAGGCGTAGTAAAAAAAACATAAATTTCAAGGAATCACTCCGAAATTTCTGGATTTTGGGTTTTGAGGGGCGCTGAGTTCATTTCTGACGTTATTTTGACTCAGTGGCGTACCCTTGACCCATAGGCGTAGTGAAAAAACATAAATTTCAAGGAATCACTCCGAAATTTCTGGATTTTGGGTTTTGAGGGGCGCGCCCCAAAATCCAGAAATTTCGGAGTGATTCCTTGAAATTTAAGTTTTTTTACTACGCCTATGGGTCAAGGGTACGCCACTGAGTCAAAATAACGTCAGAAATGAACTCAGCGCCCCTCAAAACATAAAAACCAGAAATTTCGGAGTGATTCGTTAAAATTTACGTTTTTTTGCTACGCTTATGGGTCAAGGGTACGCCACTGACTCAAAACTACGCCAAAAATGGATTCGGCGCATCCCAAAACCACTCTGACAGCAATTTCATGTCGATAGCTCATATCGTTTTCATGGTAGACATTTTGCAAAGGTTTTTCCGATTCTGACCCACTGTGCGGCCCACTCTCAGTCCCATATGAACTTTTACGTCTCTTGCTTATGGAGCTTTTTGAGCAAACGTAAATTGTACTATTTTCTCTTTAGCTATGCACAATTTTGATCGTTTTTAAGATGAAATTGTCAATAGTTCATGTAGAAATCAAAAGGTGCATTGCAAGTGACAAAAAGTTAGGTTTAATGGACTAAATACCCTATATAATGGACAAAAACGTGCACAGCTAAAGAGAAAATAGTACATATTACGTTTGCACAAAAAACTTTTTGGCAAGAGATAAAAAGGCAATACGGGTCTGAGAGTGCCGGGCGGCGGTCCGCCCGCCGTCGTAGTTTCTGCACCGGCCGCCAGGGGCAGCGCGGATGCGCGCGCTCGTCGCTTTCGCCACTATGCGCAGTGAGGAAAGCGTTAAACGCAGATCGCCAAGGGAGTCGTCCGCCGGAGTTTGTGTGGGTGGACAGACCGCATGGAATGCGAGTGCTTGCACATCACAACAATACTATGCGTAAAGGACCTTTTGAGGTTTTAGCGAAAATCAGCTAAAAATTTCTCAGTGATTGGATTTGGGGCAAAGCGCTGTCCTTTAAACTTCTCGTTGCACTATTTACAATGATCTTTAAAACCAATTTTGACAGTGGGACTGATTTCGGAGTATGCAAGATGGGATTGTATCACGTATTAAAATAAAAGACTTTTGAAACAAACATAAGGTGTTGTTTTTACTTGTTCAAATTTACGAATAATTGCTGAGTTTCAAAAGTGAACATGATAGAAGTTACAAGAGAACATTCTGACAGTTCGTGCTTTGTACGCAGTGCAGCGCAACATTTTAGCTAATTAAAGAAGTCTTCGATGTGAATTGCTGAAAATCCTTTCTTTGATGCAGCAAAGCCGGGGCAATCCTTTAGACAAAAAGACAGCGTTTTCACTAACTTAACTAAGATAAACTAAGTTGAAGACAAAGTGAGGGGTAAGCTGTTACATCGGGGTAAGGGTTAAATGACTCGAACCTAACATGTGACCGCACACTGACAGAAAAAAAAATCTGTTTTAGGTGGATTTTCCCCGGTTTTGGGTGGAATTTTCTCCAATTTGCATGTGAAACAAGAACGGGTGGGATTTTCGCCAAAACGGGTAGCCCTTCCCCCATGCCGTTAGATCCTCCCCATAACAGGGTGGGCTCTCTCCTGTTCCGCTAGTTTGGGCGAATTTTCATTCTCCTAATCAACATTGCCTTACAGAAATTGATTCGTCTTGACAAGACAAACAAAAGATGTCAACACATGTCATAGGTTTAAATGGGACATGAAGAAGTCATTAGACTTCAAAAGTACCAACCACTAGTCCTTTTGACAAGTTTACAAGTTTAGAAATTCAATTACTTATTTATTTCCCACCCAAACCTATGACATGTGTTGACATTTTTTGTTTGTCTTGTCGAGACCAATCCATTTCTGTAAGACAACGTTAATTTGGACAACTTTGAAAATTCACTCGAGCCTTCGACATTTAGCTTAGGTGCAAAACGGGTAACCTACCTTGCCCCCAAAATAGGCTGAGCTTGTTCCCCGTTCTTGTTTCACACCCACAACAGGTTTGCGACTGCCCCATTTGGGAAGGAGACTACCTTAAATGAGTTATTTTTCTGTCAGTGCACCGATGACTTTCTCGTTCGGAGGGCAATCGTCGGGTCAAACATTCAGGTCGAGTTCCATAAAGCGGCTCTGAGGCTCAAAACATGTCCGGGACTTAGACCGCCTTCCCCGGTCTCCTGGCCCACTGTGCGCTTTGTTCCTGTGCGCCTCAGACACACTAAATATTATGTACAATTGTGTACGAGACATCACTTATTTCCGTGCATATGAACTTTCCGTAAAACACACTAAATTGCTTTCTACTTTATAGTGCATAAACTTTGTACAAAATTGAGCTTGCGTTTTGAAACGTACGAATTTGTGCAAAACTAAGCACTAAAGTGTGCGGTGTCGCGCACGAATTCATGCATTTTCCCCGCATGTTTAATTTCGTGCAAACACTACGCACGATAAAAGTACTTAGCAATTTAGGGTGAATTTTCGTGCGAAAAAAATTCCCATTTTACTCCATTTTTGAACAAAATTGCGTAAACGAAAAGTTCATCCGCACAAGAAACTGTGACGTCACATACAGAATTTGCAATCTAAACACCTTACGAAGTAATTTACACTTTACAAACAAAAGTAGCTCTTAAGACCAAAGTATTTCGAGCATACACAAGCTTACAAAGCAAATACTTCGTTATTTACGAACTATTTATCCGATGATAAACTAAATAGGTTGTACCTTACATATGCTCAAAATACTTCACCTTGCAGAACTCGTCCACGCGGTGCGGCATGATAGAGACCCTGGAGAGACGCCGATTGAGGACGAAGCAGGACGAGGCCTCGATGATGAGGTGGAAGCGGGGGGCGGCCTTCATGACCCGGCGAAGCACCTCCAGCCAGCCGTCCTCCACGGAGTGCTTGTGCGGCGCGTACACCGCCGAGTGCTCCAGCTTCAAGGCGGTTAGCATGTCAGGCACCACGGACCCGGCGCTGTACAACACGGGAAATGTTACGTTGCGACGTCACACAAGTGCGAGGCGGCCTTTTTCATTATCGAATCGATGCGAATGTTGGAAAATGTGTCCGAATAGAATGAGGACACATGCGATTCGAATACGAATCACATTGCACTGAAATTTAAATGGAAAGACTTTGCGCCAAAATATGGCGAGACAAAGAGTGTTGCCTAGTTTAGGTGAGACCCGAAAGTCTCGCCAAGACTTGGTACGACAAAAATGCCTCGCCACAAAATGGTGATACATTTATGTCTGACCGCGGCCCAGGCTGCATGGACCGTATTGACTGGGTTCTAAAGTCTGACCAGGCCATTTTGTGGCGAGCCATTTTTGTCTGACCGAACTTTGGCGAGACTTTCAGGTCTGACCAAAACTAGGCAAGACTTTTTGTTTCGCGAGACTTTCAGGTCTGACCAAAACTTGGCAAGAATTTTTTTCTCCCGTCAGGAGTGGCGAGGAGTCCGACCTTTGGACTTATGGTGTGGGAGGCCACTTTGTCAACTAGGTGTAGAGATGTGCGAACAGACAAGTTCGAGTTTGAACGAACACGAACACTTCAAACTTCCAAAGCCTTCAAACGAACCAAACAGTCTCAAAATTTTCTCGCACGAACCGAACGAACAAGGTTTTTGTTTAGATTGTTTAGAACCATCCGAACACACACATTAAAGTAATACTAAACCATCTCGCGCGTTCGTGCACGAACATAGTCTGTTCATTTTTCCGAACAGTTCGGGATCGAACACCGCAAGTTCCGGTTCGAACACCGCAAGTTCGGGTTTGAACGAACCGATCAGGCGGACTGTTCGTTCGAATGCGAACATGTTCGCACATATCTAACCAAGTGTAGACAATTCCACACTTCGCGATGTGGAGTTAGTATCAATACTTGCAAAAGCAGAGTTTGCAGACTGAACACTTCAAGTGTGGAGTTAGTTCACAGAGCCCCTTTCTCTTGGCACAGTGCTAACGTGGAGAACATCACGCACATGATGTGTGGAGAAAGACTGCAAACTTTGCAATTCCAAAATGTGGAGACTGTAAATTTCACGCCTGAGCGCAGTGCGGATTTGTCTACACTTTGTTTCACAGTGCATACCCATATTTTCGCCGGGCAATAACGTAACAGTCGTCCGTGCTTTCATAAAGCAAATCAATAATGAGAAAAACAATCTTTGACTCACCCTTCCTGTGGCACCAACGCCTCCAGCCCCAGCATGCAGGGATCCACGTCCAGGACCAGCGCCCTGGCCAGAGGCAGACTCCTAATCAGACCTAGCAGGTCCCAAGGACCCCTGTGAGGGGCATGGGGACTCGCGGACAGCCCGATGAGGCGCACCTTTCGTAGGTGTTCGAAGCCACGCAGCAGTTGCAGCAGGTGCTGCATGCTAGGACCTTCCCCATCTGCAAACAAGACGAGCATCACTCAATGTGCTAGAGGACCGGCGCAGGCGGCCAGAACTCTAGACGCCAACAGGACTCGAACCGAACGTGTGACCCTACTAAGGGATTCCTCGTTCGGGGAGCAATACATTGGAGTGGTCACAAGTTCGGTTCGAGTCCTATTTAGCGACTCTGGAGCTCAAACCCCGTCCGGGATTCTGACCGCCTTTATCGATCTTATGGCCCACCCAAATTAGACCGATGTGTTCTGTAAAAGAAAGGTTCATCGGTGAAAACAGCTAAAAATGCTTAAAAATTGTAACGTGTGTGGTTGTCCTAAACGAAACATGTAGTTTAGTAACAAGTATATGATGGACACGTTCGGTTCGAGTCCCATTAAGCTACTCCGAAGGTCAAAACACGTATGGGGCGTTCCATGCCAGTCCGACCACTTCGTAGGTCACCATCTCAGAATTGGATGCCAATTTTTTTTACGTAGTGTTCCAAGGGAAATCATGCTGTGCACAATCTCAGGTCGATCAGACCAGTAGGTCCTGAGGTAAGATTTTTTAAAATTTTTGGCCTGAACATAAGCTTGAGTGGTTTAGGTGAAATTGCATTTTATTAAATTTCCCGTCCGGGTTTTGTCACTATGGGAGCTATGGCGATTCTGAAGAAGGTTCGGAAGTAGAGAAATAACAGGAAAAGTGGCGATACAAATCGGCAACTTTGGCCCGTCCCGTACATTTTAAATTTCACGAATGTCGCCAATGTTTAACTCTTACAGGCTTTAAACGTGGGTCTGGGTCAAAATGGACGTTATTTTCGTCATCAGCACCCTCAAACACATATGAAACAATAGAAAACTTGAAATAAAAATCCGGATCCAAACTTCTCCGATTTGCTCGAAATTAGCACCGTTGGCTTTGTCTCGTCGCCCCGGTTCCAAAAATACCCCTGACCATTCGGAAAGGACCGACTACTTTCGTACGAAAAGACCCATGGCCTGAGTATGGGGAGGGGGGGGGGGGGAACTAACAACAGAGAACTTGAAGCAAAACTATAATTGGAAAATACAGTTTTCGAGTGGCTTTAGCTACGAAGTTAGGGCAATAACCCCATTTTTTCTGCTCGCAGCTCGATATAGGGCTGGTCTTGGACTCCTACTTGCACTACTCCTTTTGTATTTTCACGATAGGCGTGTAGGTAAATTATAGGTTTAAAAATGGTCGAAAAAAAAAAAACCGAAATTTTTGTGACTTTGGCTATTTTTTTCCCCTTTCCGGTGCTCCGATCTCAAATCCCGTTGCAGATTTGGAATCCTTACAGTTTTTTCTTTACTTCCGAACCGTCTTCAGAATCGCCATAGCTCCAATATTGACAAACCCGAACGGAAAATTGAAAAAAAAAATGCAATTTTACCAAAACCACTCAAGCAAAAATTGAAAAAATCATATCTTAGGAACTACCTGCCCGATCGGCCTGAGATTTTGCACAGCATGTTTTCTAATGGAATACTACGTGAAAAATTGCCATCCAATTCTGAGATGGTGACCTACGAAAGTGGTCGGACTGGCATAGAACGCCCCGTATGGAGTTTGGGCCGCCTGCGCCTGTCCTCTAGCCCACGTGTGGAGACCCCTTGTCTTGACTTTGAGGTTCAAATGTGGCGTGTGTCGATCTATCGGCCCTACCTTCCCAATGGCCCGGTCTGATGACGACATCCAGATCCCACAGCGAATGCTGGATGCCGGGCAAAGACAGCACTTCGGCGAGAACGTCTGGGTGTGCAAAGTGCGAGTGTAGGAACAGGGCCTGAAGTCGGTGAAAAGACGTCAACAGTCCGACCAGACTGGGCAGCATTAAAGCCTGGAGATGGAATATGTCAGCCGGGCAGAACTCCAGTAAGGACTGCTGATCCTGAAAGGACAGAAAAATGACAGTAACCACAGCAAAATGTGGGGAATGGGGATGAACACTTTGTTCAACCTGGTAGCTAACCGAGCTGACCTTGTTACGGAGGTTTGTTTTCAGTCCATCCTGCAAACATGCTTCGTAAACGAGAAACACACACTAAATGTTAAGTACTATTTTGTTCGAGACATCACAGCTTTTGGCGCACACGAAATTTTCGTACAATTTTGGTACAAAAAAAAACGCAAAAATTTCCTCATTATAGTGCGAAATTGCGTACAAATTTGTACGGAATTTTCTCATTATAGTGCGAAATTACCTACAAATTTGTACGCAAACTTCAAGTGGACAAAAAACTGTGACGTCTCGTACAAAATTTGTACAAAAACATTTAGTGTGCACTACGCACATGCTGATGTGCGCAGCAAATAGTAAGTACATGCTCATGTGTACAGCTGGTTCGGCTGTTAAGTAAGGAGAGCATCACACTTTCTGGTGTGGAAAGATCCACACTTCCTAGTGGAGTAATTCTCCCCACTTGGAGGTGCAGCGTTTGCGGTCTCCATTCTTCAAGCGTGGAGGGAGCGACCTCATAGAGCCCTCATCTCTAGACATAGTGCAAACGTGGAGAATTCCACACTCTCTCCACACTTCCACGCTTCAAGCGAGGAGACTGCAAACTGTTCACCTCCAACTCCAAGCGTGAAGGCTGACAACTCCGCGCCTCCGCATTTCAATGTGCGTGAAGGTCTCCACTCTTGGTTTCACAGTGAACTAACTCGTTCTCACCTCATTCAGGACGAATAGCGACTTGAGCTGGTAGCGGTGCATTTCCAGCAGAGACCGGACGGGTGCGCACACGGAAGATCCCGCTGGGGCGTTCCCCAGGGCGTTGAAAGTCACTTGGGTGAGAAAACCACGCTGGGTCCACTCGAAAGGACACATGAACATGGCGCCACCCCTGCCAACCAGAGAGGCAACTGTTTACGCAGGGCTGTCGCGAGCGCATCGCGACGCAGAGTGGGCAAGAAGAACGCCGGAGGCGCTCAAAATACCGGATGCGTTAAGAGCTCCAGAGTCGGCAGATGGGTCTTGAACCAAGCGTACGATGACCCCATCAATTGATTGCTCTCCAAACGAGGAATCCATTGAATGGGTCTCAAGTTCGGTTCGAGACCCATCTCGCAACTCTGGAGCTCAAAACGCGTCTAAGTTTTGACCGCCTGCGCCGGTCTTCTCGCCCACTGAGCGATGCTTACCTGTGGAGGGTCAGCGCCAGCTCCGAGAGATTCTCTTTGCTGGCAATGGTCTCCCACACAACGAAGGCCTCACACGGTGTCAGGGACTCCATCTGCGAGACCGTCACCTTCAAGGTCGTCACGCGTTCGGAGACCAGGTGGCGCAGGCACATCAACATCGTGAGCGGCGAGGCGGTGGTCACCGTCACCCGGTCAGCGTCGCGCTGTGCCACAACGACGCGCACGTCAACCACAAACTCAACGGCGACAAAAAAAAATGAACCATAGTATCGACCGCAATATAAGGGTAATATCGTCTCGACGTCCACTGAGAATCTAAAGGCTTTGAGAATAGCGTCAATTGGTGCAATGCATTGGAACACTAAGGCTATGAGTATAGAGTCAATTGGTGCAATGCATTTGAAGACGTTTTCATCGCACCAATTGGTGAAATGCTTTAGAATCGCAAGTGAAGTGCAATGCCTCCCCATGCATAAGCATATGGCATTGTCAGGACGCATGGCACGTAAGGTGCGATGTCGCGGTGGCATTGCACGTATGGTGCAATGTATCAACGCATTGTACCTTACGCGCTATGTTCATTGCCTTTGGAATCACAGTAAAGCCGTTATCACCGCACCAATAACACTGTGATTCCAAACGCTATGAACATAGCGCGTATGGTGGACATCGCGCCACACGTGCAATGCCAAAGTCACATTGCACCTTACGTGCGATGCGTCCCGAAAATGCCCTATGCTAGTGCATAGGAAGGCATTGCACCACACGTGCGATGCAAAAGCATAGCACCAATTGACGCTATATTCATAGCGTTTGGATTCTCAGTGTAGTGCCATGCTTTTGCATCGCACGTTAAGTGCAACGCCTTCCCATGATTAGAATTGTGCATTCTAGGGACGCATCGCATGTAAGGTGCAATGTGGCTGTGCATTGCACGTATCGTGCGATGTCGCAACGCATGGCATCTTACGCGTAATGTTCATAGCGTTTGGAACGAGGGGTCCACTATTCAGAATTTATGCGTACACATGATTTCGGATTTCACAGATTCCCGAGCATAGGGAATATGTTGCACAAAGCTATAAATGACCGAATATCTAACTTATGGCTGATCAACAGCCCATTCAAGGTGCAGGTGACGGTTTTCTATCCAATTTCAGAGCACAGTAAAAAGTCTACGAAGCATCGCTTCGTACTGCGAAGAAAACGAAGGCATTGTAAAATGTACAAAGAAATGCTTCGTATTATGAAGCAAAATCCTTCGTAATACGAAGCATTTCTTCGTAATACGAAGCAATTCTGCAATGCCTTCATTTTCTTCGTAATTACGAAGAAGATTCTTTGTGAACTTTTTAAAGTGACCATTGTAGTTATTTATATACAAATGATTCCCTTGATTCCGGGACATGATGTACACATGATTCGCCGAGTGGTGGACCCCTCGGTTTGGAAGCTCAGTGTCGACATGTAGTGATAGCAAAGCCCCACGTACCCCGAAGGAGATCTGGTGGCGGCCGAAGCTGGTCTCCAGGACCAACTGCACCCTGAGGTAGGGGAACACGCCGTGGCTGCGGCTCAGCAGGCGGATGGCGCGGTGGCAGTCCGCCGTGTTGCGCAGCTTGAAGTCGAACTGCTGGGCGGACCACAGCCGGCGCGCGCCACTCAGGCCGCTCCACCGCGTACACACCTGAAACCATTCGGCAACGCAACACATAAGGCGAGGCGCAAAAGTGACAATTACGAGACAAAAATTGCACTTAAAACCTGAGTAGGCCTACACACTTCCCCATGAACAGAATGAACTCCACACTAAATGATATGTAGAATTTCGTACGTGTCACTTGAACGATTTTGTGCATGCGGGAAATTAGCATAATACCATGCGTAAAAATGCATAAATTTATGTAAGCACTGCAAATTACATGGAAAGATATCGCGCCCAAATATGGCGAGACACAAAAGTCTCGCTAAGTTTTGGTTACACCTGAAAGCCTCGCCAAAATTTAGTCAGACAAAAATGTCTCGCCACAAAATGGCGAGACTTTTCGGTCTGACCACAGTAAAGGCGCAGACATTTTTGTCTGACCAAATTTTGGCGAGATTTTCAGGGCTTCGTGAACTTGGCAAGACTTTAAGTCTCACCTCTGGAGTGGCGAGAAGTCTGACCTTTGGATTTGTAGTGAGTTTGTGCACAATTTTAAGCAAAACGTCACGCAGTATAAAAATCATGCATCACCACGTACAAAATTCTACATGAACAGTAAGTGTGTCAGTTCAAATTAATTTTTGACGAGACTCCTCCTTCGTCTATATCTCAGCAAACGGCTACAATGGTTGCCCTACACTCAAGATGTTTTACGAAGAACACCAGCACTATTCCTTTTAAGTACAAAGAGGTTCGTGCGAACATATAATGGAGACATTCTCACTAAGTAATATGTGGCATTACATTCGCATCTTACAAAGAAATGCCAAACTAGATTCGTAATTAATGGAAACAAATCTAGATCTTGTCATGTTTGCTGAAATTCCCTCGTATCGAAGTACACTTCAGCCAAATCAACTGTAAGAAATTTTGAGAGTAGTGTCACGAGTTCCAGTTTGAAGACACCATACCTCTACTGCTTCTGACGAAACGACCTACGACCTTACCTGCGAGACCATAGCAAGGTCAAAGGGGTCCAAATAGAAGAAAATAAGCTGCAACGCTTGATCCGGTAGCATCTCAATGTGAGCTGGTTGCTGCAATTGAACAATACAGTGACATTCAAACAGAGAACAAGGTGCTGCGATCACGCGATCACTCTACAAACTCAAGTGTCGACATAGTACACTCCACCTGGAGCCAACCCAGCATGTACACTCCACCTGGAGTCAACTTGGCATGTACACTCCACCTGGAGTCAACCTAGCATGTACACTCCACGCTGGAGCATGCCTGCTAAGTACACGCCAGGTAGGGTGTACCTGCAAGTACACTGTTGCTCTGCTTTATATGCAAAATGTAGGGGACTTAAGCAACAGTGTACATGCCAGGTTGACGCCAGGTGAAGTGTACATGCTATGTTGACTCCAAGTGGAGTGTACATGCTAGGTTGACTCCAGGTGGAGTGTACTATGTCGACACTTGAGTTTGTAGAGCAGCACCTCGTAGAATTAAATCTTCAAATCGACGCCTAAGGGAAGTATCCTTCTTATTGGTGACGCGCGAGAAAGATCGTAACTGTTTGCACTACTTCCTCCACATAACGACTTTAGGCACTTGAAATTTTTGGACCAGTTGACTTGCTCTGACCAAAGATTCATCAAAACGTGTCAAATGCTTGTCAGAGCAAAGCGGCAGAAGGTATGAGCGTCATCTATGGCGTTTTGCTGATGAAAACGCCGTGTAAGAGGTCAACCCTAACCTCTCCGAAAAGATAGTAACGATCCTTCCCGCGCAGTAACAATAATTAGGATCTTTCTCGCGAAACACAAATAATTAGGATATGTTCTTCTCTTATGAGGCGTCGATTGCATGTGAAGTAATTAAATGCCGAGTTACCATCATTGCTTCGTTTCGAACGGGGAAGACGGTAGCATCAGGCAAGGAAGGCAGGTAGGTTGTCCAAGCGATGTCCCGTCAGGGACCGGGGATCCTGCACACAGTAACCGTGTACCCTTGAATATGTTATTTTAACGAATCCCTGGACCGGAAGTCAAAGAACAAAAGTAAGAAAAGAAACCGCTTTGGACGTCTTCGCATGCGCAGCAGCGATTTTGGTTGTTAATTTTGCTTTTTGACTTCCGTGCAGGGATATGACTACTTCATTTAGGAGGATTCACTTGAATTAAGGAATGTGCTAATTTCTATCGGGAGGTGATTTAAAATTGACGCCGATAAAAACAGCCCGGAAGTTTAAAACCACGCAGAGCGTTAACTTGCTGCATTCTCTTTTCCAGTGCAAGCTTTCACTGCAATTCGATTGGTAAGTTTGCTTGCCACTCCGTTTTGAATGCCAAAATTTGTCCTTCTGGGCCTGGATTGGCCTCTTTGAATGCCAAAGTTTGGCATTCCGGTGAATTTGGGCGCCAAATTTTGGCATTATAAAAGGCCAATCCGGCCCAGAATGCCAAATTTTGGCATTCAAAACGGAGCGCCACTGGATTGGGAAACAAACTTACCAATGGAATTGCAGTGTTTAAATTCAGATGACTCCGAGGGCTTAGAAGTTTGTCCAAGACCAATGGCGGTCTTCAACACTTTCAAGTACAGGAAGCGAAATGGACTCCATCCTCTTAACTTAAATCCAAAGGCGACATCTGAGTGTCTTTAATGACGATATAATAGGGTACTTCGGAGATAACCCAGACCGGAAGTCAGCGACAGAACGGGAGAAACAAAAGAGCGGCGGGAGGCTGTGCTGAACGGTGGTGGGGGTGAAGGGGGCGCGCGCATGCTGCCCCCACTCCGCCGATTTCGACCCCCACCACCGCTCAGCATAGCCCCCCGACGCTCTTTTGTTTCTCCCGTCCAGTCGCTGACTTCCGGTCTAGGTTTTCTCCAAAGTACCCTATTGCGTATCGCCGAGAAACGGTCACACAGAAAATCTTGCCTTTATAAACGCGACGTACAAACCTATCTCTGGAAACTTGGCAGTAAAACTTCAAAGTATCGCGAGCAGTTGCCAATAAACTATGATGAGAATGTTCGAGCACTGCCAAGTTTGCGATACTAAGGTTAGTCGCCTCTTTGAAGGCAAGGTTTGTTATATGGCTCTTCGATGGCGATACACCATAAGGCACTTCAGAGAAAGAACTCGGACCGGAAATCTGCTAGGAAACGGTGAAGTAAAAGAGCGTCGCGCCGATACGACTAGCGGTGGTGTGGTCTGTAGACGTGGAGGTTGTGAGCGCGCCGCCTTCGCTCCCACTTTGCCCCTTATGGCCCCCACCACCATCCCAGCGCCCATTTATTCACCCGTTCTCTAACAGACTTACGGGTTAGATTATCGTCGAAGTACTCTAATATTTGAACCAGATGAGATTGAAAAAGATTGACCTTTGGTTTTGCAGTGACCTAGTCTAGCGTAACACACATCGGTCTCGTAATTCCTCTGGACATGTTAATTGCATTTTCAAACAGCTTACAAAAATTTGAAAGCATTATATTTCCTCCATTATGCACACCAAGTTTGATAACATGTTATCTCATGTTACTCACTAAATTACTGTGTACACTGTAGAAAAAATCCACAGGAAATAATACGGTACAAAGCTGGTAGACAATTTGCCTGGTTGCACCGTTCCTCAGTCAGCACAGTTTTGGGGGTACAGAGTACGGTTTTAGTAACATGGGCTCTTACGGGAAGCACGGTTTTTTGGTACGGTTTTACTGTACGCCGAGGTTACGGAATGACCGTACCTTTTCCCTGTGAAAAGTACGGCTTTTTTAACAGTGTAGGTTTTTAAGCGCGCCCGCGCTCAAAATTAAACATGCACTTTGTAACGCACGAATTGATACGTGACAATGCACGATTTAGTGCGCGGGTATGCTGAAAATGTGCGCAACAAATGCATGTTTAATTTGGTGCGTTACGTATGCACCAAAACGTACATAGTAATTTAGCGTGCTGATATCTTAGGTCTCATACAACTGCATACTGTTAATTGTTGTTTGTTCTTTTTTGTTGTGTTGTTACGCAAATTCGGTCCTCTCAAGTTTTGTCACTGTTATTGTTGTGCAAAATATGTCGTAACTCTGCAAGCGGGCATCTTCCCTACGGAAAATTTAAAATTTAAATTTAAAATTAAAAAAAGATTATTTTAAAAAAAATAATAAAAAAAAATTGCTTTTTGCCAGAGGAATGGTAGTTCCTTCCTGATTGGCGTCGAAAGGAAGAAGCTGGACGCTCAAAACGAGAAATATATGAAGTGTTGGGCAGAGGAACCAAGCTCGGCCTAAGGAAATGCTAATGAATGAGTTAATTGCTCTTTTCAAAAGAATGCATTACATAGGCTTCATTGATTTTGTAAGACTGACGCCTCGGAAATTCGGAATTTTTTTCCTCAGGTGCTTTGGAGACGATGTAGACCGGAAGTGAAGCAGTTACTGGAAGCAGATACAGAGCATCGCGCGGCTTTGTCTGTTACAGTGGCGATCACAACTTAACAAACTTTCAAAATTGTCTTGTTCACACAGCTTCAACTGATTACCAGCATTCAAAAAGACAATGGACATGTTTCACAGAGATGCTCGACCATATTTGTAACCTCAGTAAAGAAGTCCATATTTCCTCAACTTGTAGAAGCAAATGTTATCACTCTGCAGTAAACGATTAAAAACTATGGGATGTTTTCAGATACTTATACAAATTTTATCCGTGAAATGGTGAAATATTTCCGCGATGTAAAGCGCTCTTCTGTTAAACATAATCTTTTCACAGTAACATCTACCAAGCTCATTCTACGTCATCTACATATTCAAAACAAATGGAGAGGTTGGAGCTGTTTGCAGTCCTCACCAGGATACTTTGTCCCATAATCATGATCTATTAATGAGGTTTTCCCATCAGAAACAAGCATAAACCACAGAGGGCCCAGGGGCGGACTGGCGGCGCTAGGGCCCTTCCGGGAATGAGACTGAAGGGCCCCACCACCACTGTATCACAACGAAACTTTTATGGTGTTTTGGGTGTCAGTTTAGATTTTGCAATGATTTGACAGAATATTGTAGGTAAAATGTTACGGGGTGATGTGAGATGTAAGTAATTTCTGAAAGGAAATAGGAAAATCTCGAAGTGCGAGCGAAGCGAGCTTCACGTCCACGCCGCGACGTTTTGGCTTGTCCTACGGATGCCACTAAAAAGTAGTACACTGCGAAAAATTCCGTGTTTTGGTACGGAAAATGTACAGAAAATGGGGTACAGAAAAGGTACGGACCTTCCGTACTGGTTCTCTGTGGTCCCCATAAGGATCTCATGTAAACTGCTACAGAAAACATGTACAGAACCTCCGTGGTTGGCAAGGTACGGACGGTCCAGGTAAAAAATTGACCAGACATTTTCCGTGAAATTTCTGTACTTTTTTCTATCAGTGTACATCAGCTAAGGGACGGAGTCAAGTGCACAACTTTGTAATTTCCAAAACACCAACTTCCGACCAGTTATAAAATTTCTTTTAATTTCTAAGAGCATCAATCGGTAAGAAATACAAGAAATGCGGTCAAAACTTATTTTAGAATTTTATTTTACGATATTTAGTTGCGAACATGACTAAAACCGGCCCTGGTGCCAACCTAACAGCCTGAGAGCTGTTAATAAAACATTTAAGTTCAAAGGACGTTTATTTCTTGGTAAAATGCATAGTCATGGTTTTATCTTAATCCTTACCACTAAATATATCACTTTTTAACTCATGTGTATATATTTTATCTTAAACTGCGGATTAGTTTTGCCATGTCACGTCGCACAGTTGGTACCTCCAATGCGCCGGAATGCGCCAGGAGTGCTCAGTTGTAGGGAGCGCTTTTTGGTAGTTTTTAAAAGGATTCTGAATAGCGACAAATGCAGGCACTTACTTATTTGATAAATAGAAATTCAAAGTTTCATGCAGGAAATAAGAGATATCCCAAGCACCGTGACAGCAGTTTAAATATCGCGCCGCCACTAGCCCCCCACCACGACCGGGACCAGCAGCCGACAGGGCCCACTTCGGACCACATTAATGCTGATTACTCTCTTATTTTTAGCATGAACAAGTGGTTTCTTCGACGCCTACGGATTCTGTATAATCTCACGAGTGATTTGATGAGTTTTTTGTCGCGGTCTTGTTACTTTTGACGAAATTTCGGCCATTTAAGTCCGTCTGGCCGGCAGCCTGCCATAAGAGCCCATGCTAAATGACTCAATTTTAACTCGATATATTAAAATAACTAGACATAGGAAGTTATTTTCCTTTTGCAGCGGTGCGGGGCACACCTTCATCATTCGTTTAGGCAAAATTTATAAGGATTTTGTTACTTTCACTTAACTGATGTACTCCTTTAAAACGGATAAAATTGGTTCAGAAATTAACCAGCATTTATGGTACAGATGAAGCTTTTCCTTGACAGGTCCTATAAATTAGCTTGATCCCAACACCTATCCATGAGGTCAAGGCTGAAAATAGTCTTTTCTCGACGTTAATCCCTTCCACAGTGTACAAAATGATCGATAAGGCGATAAGCCAAGGCTATTTGTCGCTTTAAGCGTGTTCAACTGACTGATTTCGAAATTGTGTGGCGGTCTAGTATTAGTTCTTGGCATCGGGGGCCTGCAGACAGGGTCTTTTGGGCCCCGGCCCGGCTGGGGCCCAGCCGGGATCCCAGGGCGCCCGGCTGGGGCAGTCTGCCCCTGAGAGGGCCCATATCGAACACCATATCCCGAGGGGGAAATCACTCTCGAAAATCGCGACCCGACTACTCCCTATTACGCGTAATAGTCTGCTATTACGCATATTACGCCTATTACGCCTGTTACTAACTATTACTAACTATTACGCCCCTATTACGCGTCTACTACGGCAATTACATCACTAATACGGGGCTATTACGTTTGGAATACGGCGCCAAACATGACAAAACTCACATCCGCTACTTTGAGTGCGAATAATACACTACTGTGAATAACGCAATAGTGTCTTCTGCTGATATGAAAAGTATTCATGCACAGTCCTTTGGTAGAATTGTCTATCTTTGTCTTTAAAAGTTTTAGAGACGTTCATTTTGAGAATTCTGATAGAACTAAGATCATTGAGTATTTACTACAGTTAAATATTTAATGTATTTTTTACTTTCTCTATGAATGGTGCAAGCCGTAAGAAAATTTTTCAATTGTACAAGTAACTGATAAATTTTGAATGTCCTTTAGATGTTTCATGGTTATGTGTGTAATGTAATGCAACATCTTATACAGTTTAGGAACAAGAGCTCAAGAACAAGAACTTTTTCTTATTTATGTTGAGAGAATAGCCTTGTTCATTGACTTCCATTCTTCTACCAAAACTATTAATAAAACTGCCACAGAATGATCTCTAAAGGTGCTCCTACAACAACCTCATCAGTATCAACTTTTAACTTCTCACTCATCATGTCTGCATCGGTGTGCTGGTAAAGACTCGTAAGCCATGCGGTTACTCTATGTAATCAAAAGGTGATACAGTTTTGCAGAAAACATTATGCCTTATGTCCTCAGTCTAATTTTAGTCTTATCATCACCATATTGAACATAATATAGTCAAAATAAATTTGTTTATTTGAATTATTCAAATCAGTCAATTTTATTTTCGCTTTATTATCTTGTGTTCACTTCATCGTGTTAATGAAAAGGACTGAGAATAGTCCTGGGACATAAGGAAAACTGTTTTCAACTAGACGAAAACTTATTTTCATTACAGAGATTAACCATATGTCCAACAAGTCCTTACCAATGATATCACTGGATGCAAAATGTTTTAGTGTCAGTGGGAGTTTCTTTAGAAGCAAAGGTGAATGTATTTGAATGTAAATTTTACGAAGGTAATGTTACACAAAGGGTAAGATTGTATTTTACGTTTGTGGAGGTGATTTTCATTTTATCCAATGGTTAAGCTGAAGTTACCACTAACAACTTCTGTGATTCGTAGACAATTCTGGAGAAAAATTGGCTGAGTTAGTTACGAGCAGGGAAATTTTAATTGCAATTTTTCATAGTAGGAATGTTTACTATTAGAATAAAATAATCACTGCATTGCTCAAAATTCACAGTGTTGTCACAGTCATTTCCTCTCCATTCCCTTCATTTTTGTTAAGTCATCACATAAGATTATTAAAAGTATCACTAGAGACAGATCAGTCAACAAATTAAACAGCCTAGAACTAGATAGAGTAAAGTAAGAAAGGAAGCTGTTACATATTATAGAATTCCAACATTGGAGCAGAGGAGAGAGGATCGTGGAGTATTGCCAGAGCCTTGGGTTTGGGTGCTCGTAGATACTCCATGATCAAGAATCCCTTTTAAACTTTGAACTGACGTGACAAAGCGACCATTACGCGTCTATTACACGACTATTACTCTAGTATTACGCATATTACGGTGATATTACGGCTATTACGGCACTATTACATCTATTACATGGATATTACGTCTATTACGGCACTATTACAGGAGGGGTGACCCGACTATTACGCGAGTGATTTCCCCCTCGCCATATCCAATAAATGTAACATTTGGTAAACGTTTCATGTTAGCACGCGTAATCCATGCAGTTGTTGGAAACTCTTCACGTAACCTGGAAACTTCCTCTGAATCTGTTCTTTGAAATAGATTCATGGTCCAGTAAGTTCGGGGCAGATGTTTTATTGCTGAGAGCGAAGCACCCTATTGGGGAATTTCAACGTCTGAAATCGACGCCCTCCCCCCCCCCCCTCCGTATACGTATAGATTTTTCAAGGTATCTTCCTGTTGTTATTTAAACTCGCGTTTAAACTATAACCATATATACTTAGGTCAAGCTCCAAAGGCTAATTCTCTATCTGGACACAACTCAACATGTGCAAGCCGCAGCTCGACAAATGGAGATACGAATTTGCTGCCAGAGCTGTCCAGGAACCACGGTTTACCTGTTAAGGAGAAAACAACATTATATACAAGGTTAGATTTTTGCAGCATGGAATGAAAGAGGACGCCTGTTGCAATGAACTTTACCCTTGCCCTTTTTCAATAATACAGGTCACCCAATGTAGGCTGCCAGTATTTCTAAATTGGACTTAGTTGGGGCTTTTTTATGCACTGTATGACGTGGGTTAACACTTCAAGAAATCGTGTGCAGACTACTCGATATTACGCTTTATTACGGTGGTATTACACGTGTATTACGGCATTAAAATGCTAAATTTTGCCACATTTGACGCTTAAATGGTATTACAAATACGTGTAGTACGCGTAATACCAGGGGGTAGCAACGGCGAAGGAAGCGCGTGAAGCTATGCTCGAGCGAGGTGCAGCGGTTACGCACTTGTTCGAGATTATGAAAACTAGGTCGGTGTTTGCAAAACGCTTTGCACAGATCAAAAGAGCACGAAATTTAGGGTGCATTAGGCCTAGTGGTCTGCCTGAGTCCCCTCAATTTAGCCCACACAAGGGAGGCAATTTTTACATTGGGATGGCGCGGCCAAGATTTTTCCTAAATTTTCGAGTTTTCGTGTTTTTCGGTGAAAACCCTTCAATTTATTATGGGTAAAACAGGAAGTATCGAGGAAGGCAGTTAGCCTAATGCACCCTTCATTTCATGCTCTTTCCATCTGTGCAAAGCGTTTTGAAAACAAAGGCCTGGTTTTCATAATCTCGAAGAAGTGCGTAACCCCTGCACCGAAGGCGCGAGCATCGCTTCACGATCTCCTTGGCCATTTCTACGCCCTGGTAATACCGCGTAATACAATGCTATTTTCACAGGGCATTACGAAAGTGTTAACCCCCGCGGTGTATGATGTGCCCGTATCATAAATGTCACGCTCTCTTGCAATGGCCACGTGTACATAAGAAAGTTGGGATTGCAGGCGTCCAGTCACAACAAAGACGTGCCTATCAGTCAGCATTTCATCATTCCTGAGCTGATTCCGGTCTTGAGGACTGAGGCCACATGCTGTAACGGGAAGAGAATTATATTACCCGAACATTACAGTGAAATGTGGTTTATTAATATTGGTAGAAGAACAAACCTATCACGATGCTGCAAGTGTTGCAACAATCTCCAGAGCAGCATGCACAGTGGACAGTTTTGGCGCAGTTCTTACACACAAGGACCCGGTCACGTTTGCTTATTATTTTGTTGCAAATTTTGCAAAGGCAAGAGTGATCTCTGTCTTTTCCCATAATCTCCCTGCATGAAGAGCAGATGCATTTTCTGCAAACTCTCTCATCATTTGGGATCAAAGCAAACAAACGACGATGCAGCACCCCGCATTTGGAATCCCGATGCATATGTAATTTGCAAACACGACACTTAACGATGTTCTCATCTATTATTGTCTTTTCGGCTAAGGAGCAGGATCCTGAAAGCAGTGCACATGATTATCTGCGCTCCTTTCGTTTCACCAAGAGAAATATCTCAAGCACTGACCATCTGACTTTTCCGGCCGCTTGGGAAATCCACCTTCAGAAGCATGCCCAATATTTTTCTTAACGTCCTTTTTTACTGGCCGTCCTGAAAAAAAGTACACAGGACAAACTTTACTCCTTTTGTTTTCACAAGATAAATATAATGACAATATTAAGAGAAAAACAACATAAAACTCATGCATCAGAGCAGCAGCACATAGCTGAACAGAAAATTCCTTATAATAAAGGCTACTTTCAATAAACAGAAAATCAATACTGCATATTTGCAAGTATAAAATTCTTATTGGGATATTTAAACTGCTGTCACGGAGCTTGGGGGATCTCTTATTTCTTGCATGAAACTTTGAATTTCTCTTTATCAAATAAGTGCCTGCATTTGTCGCTGAATAATGACTGTTTGATGTTCAGAATCCTTTTAAAAACTACCAGAAAGCGCTCCCTACAACTGAGCACTCCTGGCGCATTCCGGCGCATTGGAGGTACCAACTGTGCGACGTGACATGGCAAAACTAATCCGCAATTTCCGATAAAATCTATACACATGTGTTCAAAAGTGATATATTTAGTGGTAAGGATTAAGATAAAATCATGACTATGCATTTTACCAAGTAATAAACTTACTTGGAACTTCAATGTTTTATTAACAGCTATCAGGCTGTAAGGTTGGCACCAGGGCCGGTTTTAGACAAGTTCAAAACTAAATATGCTACTTCTTTACTAAAATAAAATTCTAAAATAAGTTTTGACCACATTCCTTGTATTTCTTACTGATCGATGCTCTTAGAAATTAAAATAAATTTTATAACTGGTCGGAAGTTATTGTTTTGGAAATTACAAAGTTGTGCACTTGACTCCGTCCCTTAGCTGATGTACTACTTTAAGTTTTCCAATAGCAATTTTTGTTATTTAATGTTTGACTTATTTTTAGTGCTCCGTGCCATTCCATTGCTTTTCGACTATTATGAAAATGACAAGACTGAATATGATAGGGTATGTAGGACTTTAAATGATTATTTCTGCGTCTTGTCCTTCTAAAAGTCAGTCTAGTATTCTTGTACTTAATAACAAGGTAGGTTTACGCCAGACCGTGTCTTGTCGTAACAGGCTTCGCGATGCTGCGCCAGTTACGACAATCCACGCCTGGCGTTACACCTACCTTGGCCTGCGGCGTTTCCCTGCTTGCCTTCGGCAAGCTGTCTGAAGGATTTTTGAGGCATTGAGTAATGCACCACGTGAAATCTGCAATAAAATTTTTTAGTCGGTCGATCCCCTTTTTTCAAGATCCTGATTCGGCAAACTGATGAAGTCGGGCTCCTAGACCCCCCTTCCGATCCCTCTTTGAAAAGGTCTTGCCGAGGCCTATCGAAATCTGCAATAAAAATTTTTAGTCGGTCGATCCCCTTTTTTCAAGATCCTGGTTCGGCCAACTGATGAAGTCGGGCTCCGAGACCCCCCTTCCGACCCCTCTTTGAAAATGTCTTGCCGAGACCTATCGAAATCTGCAATAAAATTTTTTAGTCGGTCGATCCCCTTTTTTCAAGATCCTGATTCGGCTAACTAATGAAGTCGGGCTCCTAGACCCCCCTTCCGACCCCTCTTTGAAAAGGTCTTGCCGAGACCTATCAAAATCTGCAATTAAATTTTTTTAGTCGGTCGACCCCCTTTTTTCAAGATGAAGGGTCAAAGTTGATTTTGTTAGTAAATTCGGGCCGAGGTAGCCAATTCGCTGGTAAAAGTTTGGTCAGGGGTCGAAATTGATTTCATTTTCGTCATCAGCACCTTCAAAACATAAGAAATCATGTAAAAATGTCTCTAAAATATAAAGTCACTGAATAGTTGCACTTTTTCTGCCGTTTTTTTAGTGTTTTTTCGTTGTTACGACTAAATAATTTGAGATAGAGAGCTGAATTTCGGCGTGTGGCGAGCCAAGGATATACCTAACAACCCTGCCAAATCTCGTCTCGATCGGCCGAGCCGTTTGGGAGTAGTAGTGCGGCCACACAAACAGACAGACAAACAGACAGACAGACAGACAAAACTTTTCAACCCCACTGGAGTAACTGGCTTCGCTAATCGCTCAGCCAATCAGCCAACAATACACATGAGTAAAGTGTTTTTCTAATTTTTTTAAATTCCCATTTATTTACCTGTCTCCAAACAGGTCAAATGCATAAATGAATCAATCGATTTGACATTCAATTGTACACACCGTAAGTTCTCAAGTTTTTAGTTTCATTCCAATGTTAGACAATCACACCGCAAAAAAATCTGAGCTTTATTTCTTGAGGGAGATATTGGTGATGTTTACTTGGCAACACCCAATGGCTACATTACCCACTCCGTTTCCAACATCAGTTAGCGCGGGGAAGCCTTGCACCAGCCAGTCCTCAGGTCACGCGTGTACCCAGGTGTACCAGGAACCCCCTGTGGAAAGAAGAGGTATGCAAACCGCGTGTCGCCGTGCGGGCGGGTTTGCGTATGCGGCGCTCCGTGGGCGCAGAGGTGCTGTAGGGTTGCCACCCGACCCACAAGCATGGTGTGATGTGGCTGCCACCTCCCCCCTCCCCATCCCTCCCCGGCAAAGCGATCTGGTCCTGTACCACCCCCAGCCCCATGCCCTACGCTGCCCTAAATTATCAATTACGATGCGTGGTTGTCAGTTATTTTTATTTATCATAACATAATTAAACATATTCATAATTTTATTAATATTAATGAGTCTTAATCAGTCTTCTGAAATAATTTCAGTCATAATGAAAAATCACAATAATAAAAACTTTGGTATTGTACAACAGGGTCACTCAGAATCTCAGAAAGAGACACGTGCTGCAACAAAAATGGAAAACATAATGATTTGTCTTTCTAAGGTTGAGACAGTTTCATTAATTTCTTTAAATTTACAGTATGTATAATAGATGTGCTCAAAGGTGTGCCCTTGGCGCTGAAGGCATTGGCCGTACCGAGCAACGCCACATCGGTGCACCCGCTCAAGCATGGTCGCGTCCACGGTGGCGAAGACCGCCGTAATGCGGTCCTTCAGCTCCTGGGGGTTCTGAGGCCGCGTGTCGTAGACCCTCGCCTTGACATATCCCCACAAAAAGAAATCCAATAGGGTGAGGTCAGGAGACCGTGCTGGCCAGGCAATGGGGCCTCCGCGACCAGTCCACCGGTTTGGATAGACCTGTTAAAAATAAAATTGTTACCGAAACGAAACTAGGCGACACGGTGAGACTGGGGCGACTGAGACAACTTACCTGGTCGAGGTGCGCTCGCACATCGCGCGCCCAGTTGGGAGGAGCGCTGTCCTGCATGAAGCAGTGCCTCCGGACCAAGGCAAGGGGCACTTCGGCCGCGTGGAGCAGGTGCTGCAGGTCCTGCTGAAGGAATTGGAGGTACCGTGGACCATTAAGGGGCGGTCCAACAAAAAAATATGGGCCTATGAGGTGCATCCCTAAAATGGCAGCCCAGCAATTGATGCTCGATCTAAAAAATAGAAAAATAGCAGTTTTATGGTGTTTTTACGGTTTCCGGTTACAGTACTCAGTGTGATTGTAATATGTAATACTCTAACTATATCACATTTCAATGATAGGTCAAACAATAATTATAATAATATAAATAATAATATAAATAAAAAAAAATACAATTGAAACTAAAAAACGTCACAAAACGGAGAGAGAGAGAGAGAGAGACAGAGAGGAAAATTCTTACCCTCCTTGGACATGGTTTGGTCTCATCCAGTGAGGGTTTTCAACAGCATAGTTATGCATATTATGGTGGTTTACTACTCCCTCACTGGTGAATGTGCTCTTGTCGCTCCAGCAAATTTCACTTTGAACACACTAAATCCTTATGCACTTTTTTGTACATAGTTATGAACGATTTTGCACATGCGTATGCTTCTGTATAATATTATGCATAACAACGTATAATTTATACATAGTTATGAATAAATTATGCATAACAACGTATAATATTATGCATAACAAACGCATGTGCAAAATCGTGCATAACTATGTACAAAAAAGTACATAAGGATTTAGTGTGAAACTGGGGCCTGACCGCCAGCTCGCCCCGCATCCAAGTGCAGTAGGTAATGCGATTTGCAAAATCGGCCCCGTGCAACTCTTTATTTAGATGCACCCGACCGACATCACGCTGGTCCCCAGCGTCCGAGCAATGCCCCTTTGACCTAAACAGACACAATAATAATAATAATAATAATAATAATAATAATAATAATAATAATAATAATACTAATAATAATAAGGTAGGTTTACGCCAGACCGTGTCTTGTCGTAACAGGCTTCGCGATGCTGCGCCAGTTTCGACAATCCACGCCTGGCGTTACACCTAGGGGCCGTTCAAATATGACGTCACACTTTTAAGGCTAATTTTTCGACCCCTTCCCCCCTATGGTCACAAATGGTCACGATTTGGACCGACCCCTCCCCTACCTGTGACGTCACGTGTCTCCACATCATTGTTCTTGGCAATGGGGATAAACGCGACTTTATCGAGGACAATTCGAGTGCATTTTGACGAATGAGGTCGATCGCTTATATAATCGTAAACACCTGACTAAGGTGCAGCTTGAGCTGATGAAATTTTGAGCTGAAGTAGCTGCAGGTTGCTGATTTCAGTTTATTTGTAGGGCACACTCCTTTTGAATTTGGCATTTTTACACTGCTTAAAAGTGTGATGTCACAATGACTTGGTCCCCCTCTCCCCCATGTCACATTTGGTCACGATTTGGCCGACCCCCTCCCCCCCTAGAAAGTGTGACGTCATATTTGAACTGCCCCCTACCTTGGCCTGCGGCGCTTCCTGCTTGCCTTCAGCAAGCTGTTTTAAAGGTTCATTGAGGCAATGAGTAGTGCACTTCGTGATGAATGGTCGAAGTATACAAGCTAGGGCGCGCCCAAGAAGGCAGCTCCACTTTGCTGCGCCGGCAATGAGGTATTTTCCGATAGTGAAGAAGAGAAGGAAGAAGATGCGGCGGTGGGGGTAGAACATAACAAACCCTCATTTGTTTAGGAAGTTCGTCTGCTTGCGGGGCAGGGCGGGGGCGGGTGGGGGGTATCATGGATGCCAAACAGATAAGGGTTTGTTATGTTCTACCCCCACCGCCGCATCTTCTTCCTTCTCTTCTTCACTATCGGAAAATACCTCATTCAGTTCGACAGGGGCCGATACCAGCTTGGCCTGCCGGCGGATTCTTCTCGAGCCTTCTTCGGCCCTCGCACCAGACCTGGCTTGGCCTAATCAGAGGCCGTCTCTCGGGACTTAGGTCCTCGCACCTCATACCCCTTGGAGGTAAAGCGCAAACTTATTGATGTCACATCAGGACTGAGGCCCGCTCTTGTGTTCCCACTGTGCCAAAGTTAATGTGCGAAACATGGCCGTTGCACCAATTTTCACGATACATGAAGGAGGGCTCACGGACCCCCCTTCCGACCGCTCTTTGAACGGGTCTTGCCGAGACTGATCGAAATCTGCAATAAAATTTTTTAGCCGGTCCATCCCCTTTTTTCAAGATCCTAAATCGGCCAACTGATAGAGTCGGGCTCCTAGACCCCCCTTCCGACCCCTCTTTGAAAAGGTCTTGCCGAGACCTATCGAAATCTGCAATAAAATTTTTTAGTCGGTCGACCCCCTTTTTGGCCCGTCCCGTATTATTTATAAAATAAATACGGAGGACGGGCATATAGTCTGATGCTTGCTGTGCGTCCGTCCGTCCGTTCGTCCGTCCGTGGACTTCCCGTTGTCCGATCTTCACCAAATTTGGTATGCAGCCTCCTTGGGTGACCCTAAGAACCGCTCGGTGGCAGCAAATCCGATCCGAGCCCCGGGGGCGCTGCTGCAGGTGCATCATGGTCTACATGGGGTGCAGGAGGATTTCGGCATCGGGTACAGCTAGAAGGGCATGTAGGGGTATTTTTGGAATCGGGGCGACGAGACAAAGCCAACGGTGCTGGTTTCGAGCAAATCGGAGAAGTTTGGACTAAGGTTCAAATCCCGGGGGGACCAAATTTATTTTTTTTTAGTTTAACGTTGTTTCTTATGTTTTTGAGGGTGCTGATGACGAAAATGATATCCATTTTGACATAAGACGCCGCGAGGGCGACGCTGCAGGTGCATAATGGTCTATAGGGTAGATGAGGATTTTGGCAACGGGTACAGCTAGATGGGCATGTAGGGGTATTTTCGGAATCGGGGCGACGAGACAAAGCCAACGGTGCTGGTTTCGAGCAAATCTGAGAAGTTTGGACCCAGGTTCAAATCCCGGGGGGACCAAATTTATTTTTTTTAGTTTAACGTTGTTTCTTATGTTTTTGAGGGTGCTGATGACGAAAATAACGTCCATTCTGACCCAAACCCAGGTTTAAAGCCTGTAAGAGTTAAACATTTGCGACACTCGTTAAATTTAAAATGTACGGGACGGGCCAAAGTTGCCGATCTGTATCGCCACTTTTCCTGTTATTTTTCAAGATGAAGGGTCCAAGTTCATTATGTTAGTAAATTCGGGCCGAGGTAGCCAATTCGCAGTTAAAAGTTTGGTCAGGGGTCGAAATTGATTTCATTTTCGTCATCAGCAACTTCAAAAACATAAGAAACCATGTAAAAATGTCTCTAAAATATAAAGTCACTAAAAAGTTGCACTTTTTCTGCCGTTTTTTAAGTGTTTTTTCATTTGAACGACTGAATGGAATGAGATAGAAAGCTGAATTTTTGCGTGTGGCGAGCCAAGGACATAACTAATAACCCTGCAAAATCTCAGACAGATCGGCCGAGCCGTTCAGGAGGAGTAGTGCGGACACACAGACAGACGGACAGACAGGAAAAGTTTTTCAACCCCAGTGAAGTAACTGGCTTCGCTAATCGCTCAGCCAATAATAATTAATAAAAATAACATGGCCAATGTTTTTGGACGCATCCAGCGTGATGCTGGACGAACTTTCACTTCAAAGCATGGGGATTTTCTTCGACGTGCCGCCGCACCACTGCACGAAGTGCCGGATCATCCACTACTTGTCTGTTGTTCACCCGCGGTGCAACAAACGTGCCGTGGATCCGCAGGTTCGTCTCGGTCCGACGGAACACTGCGGCCGACGGCACGGTTCTCCCGGAAAATCTCTGTGCGTAAAGTCTTTGAGCTACATACGGTCGGTTGTCCGCGTCCCGGTACGCAGCGACAGTGTCAATCTTCGCTAAGTTCGTGAACACCATAGTCGACAACGTGTCGCACACAGCCGCACTGACCTATGACAACACTGATGCCCGCGCCGCGTCGCCTGCTGCCGGCCGGCCGCTCGCTTGGCCCAGCAAGCGCCAGCCGCCAGCGCAGCGACGCTTTGTTTACGTGGTCCATCGTCTGCGCTCGCGACACGACCTTTCGGGGCAGGCCGGAACGCCAGCAGCGCCGTCTAGCGCTGTCACCTGTGTGCGGCGCTTTCGGGGGAAAGGAGAGGCGGCTGCACTAGCGACGAATGGCAACCCTAGAGCACCTCTGCGCCCACGGAGCACCGCATAGGCAAACCCGCCCGCACGGCGACATGCCGGTTGCTTACCTCTTCTTTCCACACGGGGTTCCTGGTACAATGGTTTGCCTACCCCCAAGGAGGCGAAAAACTTGGGCTAAGAAGATGAGGGCGTCTCGACCTTATCACCACTTTTGACACGGTTTTTAGCCTTCAGCAAAGGCGTGCCCGACCACTCAAATTGTTTACGACTACACTACCGTGTTTTTGAAGGTTTTTACGACATAAAAACCTTGTTTTCAAGCAAAAAAGACAACTTTTTTTTTCCCCCAAAAAAATGTTTTTTTGCCGACCTCGGGTAAATTTACCATAAACTACGTAATTTACCGTAACTTACCGCGGTAATTTACCGGCACTAAGAACATTAGTGTGACCCCACCAATGGATAGAACCCCGACGAGGAATTCATTGATGAGGTAAAGTGAGACGTCCGGTTCGAGTCCCATTTAGCTCAAGACGCGTAGAGTTCTTGCGGCCCGCACCCGTCTCCTGGCCCACTGTGCACGGTAAAAGTGCCGCCTTGAAATCCAAGGGGATGCCTTGTTTTAATTTTCAAGGGGTTCGAGTGAATTTTCAAAGTTGTCTAAATTGACATTACTTAACAGAAATGAATTTGTTTCGACGAGACATACAAAAAGTGTCAACATAAGTCATAAGTTTGGATGGCAAATTAAAAAGTTATTGAACTCAAAAAGTACAAAATTGGCCTTTTTGGCTATTTTACAAATTTTGAAGGTCAATAACTTTTTTATATCATATCCAAACCTGGGACATGTGTTGACATTTTTTGTTTGTCTTGTCGAGACGAATCTATACCTGTTTAGTGATGTCATTTTGGACAACTTTGAAAATTCACTCAAACCCCTTGAAAACTAAAACAAGGCATCCCCTTGAATTTCAAGGCGGCACTTTTACCGAGTGTGCCTCCAGCCTCGAAGCCTTCCAGCAGCGTGCGAATCCGCGCAGCCGTATCGCTGTTCCTCACACCCGTGGTGGGGCGCCCCGTTGGGGTGCGAGAGAGACAGCACGCTCATTACCGGCGCGGTTTGCTTGATCCCACAATCAGTCCAATTAAAACCCACCGAAATACATCCGCTATCTTATCGCGCTCGCAGCTTGCCGGCTTGCGTAACGGGCTGCCGGGACGGACTTGTGTTGTGACTTTTGGGATCCCGAGGAGCAGAGAGAGAATCATTTGTGGCCCGAGCCATTTTAAGTCAAGTCCAGTTGGCAGGGAACTTACTTCCAATAACGCTCAGGAAGCTCCAATCTCTTGCGTGCTCATTTTCCGCACGCGCTGACGACACCGCAGGCCACGTCTGGCATTGTGCGCCATGTCGCGCTTACACCAGGCCGCGCGCTGCGTGCGGCGGCTGCCACAGGTAAGCAAGCGACGACCAAGTGCCTTCGTTTCATGTGCTTTGTTCACGTTCATTCTCCACTGTGAAAAATAGTCACTGTGGCAAAAACCCACGGAGAAGTCAGTTAATTTTTTTGCCAGGATTCTCTGTAACCCTAAACCCAGTATTTCCTGTAGCCTCCTTACAGTAATCACTGTGCGACGCACAGTATTCTCCGCATACCCGTCGCAGACCCTTGAGGTGCACAGAGACGGCTGTAAGTCCTACAGAGAACACTGTGAGTCGCACAGTGAATACTGTAAAGAGGCTACAGGAAATACTGGGTTTAGGGTTACAGAGAATTAGCACAACTTGTTTACAGAGTTCTCTGTGACCTTTTGCCACAGTGGTGAAAGAGGCAATAGGGTACTTACGTGAATACCTAGACCGGAAGCGGGAGTATCGAAAACTTGCTCCCGGACCGGAATCAGTCGAGGCGGCCGCGATCCGTATGAGAAATCGGTGCGGCAATATCCTTATTGTTGGTTGATGTTGGGAATGCTATTTAAGTGTGTTCGGGAGTGAAGGGGTAGATTGGGGAAGAAAAGTACAAAACGGCTACTTTGCACTGTACAGAAGTCACAAATACGGCTTTAACTATTCTGCTCTGTGGAACTTGTAATGTTGTCCCTTTGCGATCAAAAGGTTCACTTATTATCGATTCCAGCTCATTACAGGACGGACAACATGTCAGAATAGATGTGATTCCGGTACTTCTCGAAAAGGGCAAGAAAAGTACACCACCGGGAAAGAAAAGTACAGTGAAATTTGCAATTTGGAACCATACTAGGTCCAATCTTGGTTCAAAACAGGTTTTAGCCTAAAGTAGGAGGTAAGGACTTGCCATTAGTTCAAGTTCCGTCAAAATCGGTCTATTAATTCTAATTCTACATGGATTTATAATAAGAAGTCCAGTCATACGAGTCATACGAGGGAACAGCTTTTTCGTACTTTTCTTCCCCTCGCCTCGTAAACGTCCAATAACTTCTTCATTTCTAGTTTTATTAGTGTGTTAACATTTTTAGTTTGTCTCGCCAAATAAAATATTTTTCCGTGACCATTTTCATATTCTACCCACTTCAATAACTTTACAGGGCGTACTTTTCTTCCCCAAAGGACTGTACTTTTTTAGCCGTTTCATTTTTCCACTTTTAACCTTTTTTTATTCAAGCCTAACCGCATCAAACGATACTGATTTTCAAAGGTGATGCACTGAACTGCTAATCCAAGTGTGGACCAGGTCCACGCCAGGAGTGCACAAGGCCTGCGTCGCTGGAACTGACCGCCCAAATACATGGGAATGAGCAGCTCGGCAAAATCTCACAGAAATTAGGACCTTAAATATATTGCCTGACTTTGAAGTGGCATATCTCTGGAACGGTTAGAGATAAAAATCTGGGGTTGAGTTTTTTGGATTCAGCGGATCTTTCCCCATCAGAAAATGCTAGTTTTAAAACTATTTAAAAATTAAAAGTCCAAAATCCCAAAATTTGGGATTTTTTTGGTCAATTTTTTGAGAAAAAGTGAAAAATAACTGTCAAAAAACGTCGTAGGTCATATCTGAGGGCACGATCGTGTTCCTTATTCAATTTTGATGCTAGAACCCGAATTTGAAGCTAACCAGACATAAAGTCGCAAAGCTATAAGAAAATCCCAAATTCAATGCAAAAAGTCCTTAGAAAACTTAAACCTACATCTAAAAAAAAAATAAAAAAATTTGGGCTCTGAAATTTTGGCCCTAAACTCCTACCTGGGGGGACTACTAACCACGAAAAAATCAGCGAAATCCAAGAGGGTCATTGTAAGACCGTGCTTTTTGGCCCGGCCCGTATTATAAAAAATACGAAGGACGGGCATATAGTATGATGCTTGCTGTGCGATCGTCCGTCCGTCCGTCCGAGGACTTCCCGTGGTCCGATCTTCACCAAATTTGGTATGCAGCCTCCTTGGGTGACCCTAAGATCCGCCCGGTGGCAGCAAATCCGATCCGAGCCCCGGGGGCTGCTGCAGGTGCATCATGGTCTACATGGGCTGGGGGAGGATCTCGGCAACGGGTACAGCTAGAAGGGCATGTAGGGGTATTTTTGGAATCGGGGCGACGAGACAAAGCCAACGGTGCTGGTTTCGAGCAAATCTGAGAAGTTTGGACCCAGGTTCAAATCCCGTGGGGACCAAAATTATTTTTGAGTTTAACGTTGTTTCTTATGTTTTTGAGGGTGCTGATGACGAAAATGATATCCATTTTGACCTAAGACGCCGCGAGGGCGACGCTGCAGGTGCATCATGGTCTATATTGGATGGATGAGGATTTTGGCAACGGGTACAGCTAGAAGGGCATGTAGGGGTATTTTTGGCCTGTCCCGTAATATTTATGAAAATAAATATCGGAGGACGGGCATATAGTATGATGCGTGCTGTGCGTTCGTCCGTCCGTCCGTCCGAGGACTTCCCGTGGTCCGATCTTCACCAAATTTGGTATGCAGCCTCCTTGGGTGATCCTTAGGACCGCCCGGTGACGGCTTTTTGAACTGGGGCGACGAGACAAAGCTAATGGTGCTAATTTCGAGCAGATCGGAGCAGTTTGGACCCGGGTTCAAATCCCGGTGGGGTATATTACGACTAGAATTTTTATTCAAGTTTTCTTTTATTTCATAGGTTTTTGAGGGCGCTGATGACGAAAATAACGTCCATTTTGACCCAGACCTACGTTTAAAGCCTGTAAGAGCTAAACATTGGTGACATTCGTAAAATTTAAAATGTACGGGACGGGCCAAAGTTGCCGATTTGTATCGCCACTTTTCCTGTTATTTTAAATAGACCTGCTCGTGGTCATTTTTAGTGTTTTAATCAACCATGCGTTTTGGCTCCATATATTAAATGTAGAACTGGGCGAAATTTATTTTTTTCGGCGGAATGACCACTTTTTCTTAAAGGACACTTGAAATGGTTCAGTAAAGTCTCAGTGCGGAGGCACAGCAGGTGTTCGTTTTTTCCCGAGTCCGGAGTGTACTTTCCTTTCCCAACCTACCCCTCGGTAATTATTTTATAACTTCGAACA
Organism: Stenchaetothrips biformis; assembly: GCA_030522485.1. NCBI lineage: Eukaryota > Metazoa > Arthropoda > Insecta > Thysanoptera > Thripidae > Stenchaetothrips > Stenchaetothrips biformis. The sequence continues at coordinate 19,386,740 of CM060091.1, forward strand.
GTTTATAATTTTCATGCCACCGATTCGGCTCAAAATTTGTAAATCGTCATCAATTATGGTTTTGTTGAGCACTGCAAAGTAGCTCAGCTCAAAACTGAGCCGTTTCGGAGATATAGGCATGGGTCGTGGTCATAAAAATGTCCCAAAGTAGTGCACACTTCCAGCATTTCGTCAATATCTCAGCTAGTTTTAAAGATGGCTCAAAACCCAAAACAGATTCAAAAAGAGGATGAAAAAATAATTCTAAAGACACCTATCTGAAGTTTGCGGAAGGAGCCATTATCACAGGGTAGGTGCCCAAAGTTAGAAAACTTTGACAAATTTTATCTCAAAAACCTAACAATATTTTTTTTTTTCAAATTTGGTGTGAATGTTCCTCAAACCTAGATGAAGTGACGTGCAAAAAAATGACGCCAAGTTTTCGACTCGTTCGGGCCACACAGGGTCTAATGTGGCCTGATGCACCCAAAATCGCTCAAAACGACCACAGCTGGGCGAGTCCCGCAGCTGCCGCCGAGCCGCACGACTTGAATGACGCGCCCTGGGGGGCGGCTTGTGAGTGGAAGTGGTCATGGCATGATTTTTGGCCCGTCCCGTTTTATTTATTCAATAAATATGGAGGACGGGTACGCAGTCTGATGCTTTCTGTGCGTCCGTTCGTCCAAAGACGTAACGCCCTTCTTAAAGCGTACAGCTACGCTTCAATACTATTTCCCCATGCATTCAGATAAGAGGAAAAGAGCGTGTGCGCCCTTGTACGCTTTAAGAAGGGCGTAGAGACTTTACGCTTTACGAAAGGCGTAACACTACACGCTTTTTTTTTACCAGTGAAGAACGTTAGAAATCAAGAATTACGTGATTTTGGTATGGATTGCCGGAGATGACCTGTCAATTTGTACACTGGATTCCTGGGGTGGTTTCCCCGTCGGTGCAGCTAAAAGGACATTAAGGGCTTGTTCTGGAATCGGGCCGAGGAGATAAAACCAAAGGTACTGGTGTCTAGCCGATCGGGGAAGTTTTCACCCTTGAACCTAGGTTCCAATCCTGGTAAGGTTTGCTGCATCATATTTACTATGTTTCCTTTGTTTTAGAGGTTGCTAATGACGCACAAAGCCAGCCTTTTTAATCTCAGAACCACGTTTGGCTCTGAAAACGGTCAAATATGACATTTTCTTGGAAAATAGACCCCGTTTTCGCCATCAGCACCGTCGACAACAAATGTGTCAATGCCAAACTGGAAAAACAAGCAAATTGAGTCATTGTTAACATTTCCAGATCTAAACGTGAATCTTAGATTAAAATGAATGTAATTTTCGTCATCATTAACCTCAAAAATTTAGGACACATGGTTCAACTCAAAATGAAGGTATTGGACCTGCAAACCTAACCAGGATTTGAACTCGGGTTCGAACTTTTCCAATCGGCTCAAAACCAGCACCGTTGGCTTTGTCCTAGTCGTCTTGATTCCAAAAATAGCCCTCCTACATGCCCTTAAGGCTGCACCCGTTGCCGAAATCCTCCTCCACTTCATGTACAACATGATACACCTAGAGCAGAGCCCCCCGGGGCTCGGATCGGGTTTGCTGCCACCGGCCCGGCGGTTCTTAGGTTCAGGCAAGGAGGCAGCATACCTAATTTGGTGTAGATCGGACCACCGCAAGTATTTGGACGGGAGCACTAAAAGCATCAGGCTGCGTACCCATCCTTCGTATTTATTGAATAAATGAGACGAGACGGGCCAAAAATGATCACATGACCGCTTCCACTCAAAAGCCCCCCCCCCCCAGGGCGCGTCATTAAAGTCGTGCTACGGGTTACGTAGGGACAGGGGCGCCAACTAAGGGGTTGAAATTGAACGAAAATTCGGTTTTTTCGATGTCAGGTGACAAGGAATTGTGCGATTGACACCAAAATTGGTCAGGAGTTGTCTCAAAGCCCCTTTCGTCGAGGTCTCCTGACATACAAGACTAGGATAGAAAATAAAATCAATTTAAGTCACTTCATAGGAAAATCATATTTTCAGTTCTCTATTCATAGAGATTGTGTTGTAAGGATGCTTTTCTTAATTTAACACATTTAGAAGCAAAGTTGAGAAAGGAGAGGTTCTTACTAAATCATTAAGTGAGATGAAAAAAGAGTTTTATCTTTTTGTGACGGTTGATACTTTTGTAATATTAATTTGACATGTAAAGGTCCTATACGCAACCTTTTTTTAATGCCCTCTTTTAGAATATGTGGGTCAAACAAGCAAAGATTTTAAATTAGGTGTCACTTAAGCCAATTTCTTCTTGGTTAGTATATCCGCAAGTTTGGTCTCTAAGTTTTAATTGTCTGTAGCCGCCCTTGTATGGTAGGTAGAGGTCTGAAATTTTGTTGGGTTACTTTCAGCCCTCAGACCTTGGACTGCTCAAAGCCTGAGCCTCATGGGAGGCCGTAAAGAATTGCCGTTGGCTGATTAGTGTACGTGGCATGTTACCACCAAGGTAACATGGACACTTAACCTTCAATTATTCAAATTGTTCCCCGTGAATGGAAGGGAAATTTGCTAAATGGGTAACAACTAAATCCCCACGAAGCCACAAACTGTAGTTACATTCTTTGTTCATTTTCAGCAGCAAGGGCCGACTGTTGCGCATGAATTCGTGCATTTCATGCTTACACTGTCATCCTTCAATTGACATTTTATTTATATTTATTGGCGTTTTTGTTCTTAGTTTCAGAATTTTGTTAAGAAGCTTAATGGATTTGTCATGACGAAATTCCAAATATTGTATCTGAACTCAAACAAATAAAAATGTTCATTCGCTCATTAATGAGCACAAAAGTCAATACGTGACTAAAGTATAACTCAGCACGAGTCTGAGCGTCCTGTTTTAGTTTCGATCAAACGCCGTGCTCTAAAAAAATACATAGTAATTTAGTGTACCAGGCGCGTATTCAAGGGTCATGACCCCTCCACCCATTTGCCCTTATTTAAATGCCTAAAGGTAGGCAACTTGCCGTACAATCCGCTTGTCAGCAGGGTAAAAATGCGACATCATGCCCCCTCCCCATTATCCCCTGTTTTCGAGTCTTGATACCCGATTCTATTAGATACCCGTGCGCGCGCGGTCCACGGCCGCAGCGGCTTCCCAAGACGCCGAGGCCGCGACCGGCTGGGACGCCGCCAGACCCTACGCTGACATCCCCGGGCCCAAGCCCCTGCCCGTGGTCGGCAACGCGTGGCGGTTCATGCCCGTCGTCGGCGACTACCACGGCCTCGGCTTCGACCAGCTCATCAAGGCCCTGCACGCCGAATACGGCCCCGTGTGCAAGCTGAGCGGCATGCCCCGGCCCGACCTGCTCTTTGTCAACGACGCCGACATCGTCCAAAGTGTGAGTGCCCCGCACCAGGCTGCACAGTTAATCAAGGACTCAGTTTATGGGGCGGTTCAGCCAAGAATACGAGGAAAAACGAATGTGTTTCGAAGTGCCACAGCCCTGGGGGCGCTTGGAACAGCTATTGAGAGCACCGGGACAGTTTCTGATAGGATGACTGTATGACGTCGACCCTCAGTTCTGCGACAAACCTGCACGATTTGAGCGCAATGGTGCACGGCTTCTGTTCAAAAACAAACTAAATCCCTATGCACATTTTTGTACACAGTGACGCATACTACTTTGCACATGCGTTATGCGAAGTATTATGCAAAAGAATGTAAAATTTATACGTTGTTAATTATGCAGATGCTTACGCATGTGCTAAATAGTGCGTAACTATGTACAAAAAAGTTCATAAGGATTTTGTGTAAAGTTACTAAAATCTGTATAGATTGTCTATGTCTGTGATTTTCTTTGATTTTCTTGCCCTATAAACTGGGTTTTGGATTTATTCTTTACTGTTAAAAATAGTCGTAACTTTATGACATTTATGAGAACAACAATGTTGTTTTCCGACGACACATTAATGTAACGATTTTTGTCGTAATTATACGACAAAGTTGTTGCTAATTATGATAGGGAGTGAGGTCGTTTCAAAACATGTTAAGTCGTAAATTTACGAACTTCACCGTAGATTTACAACTTCGATCGCATACGAACAATCGTATTCAAGTGCACTATTACCACTTAAGTCGTAATTTTACGATTTCGGTCGTAATTTTACGACACAAATCGTTATTTTACGAACAAAATTGTAATTATACGATACAAATCGTTACATCCTGCCATCTTTCGGCTTTGCTGGTCTAAGAAATTACGACCACGTCGTAAGAAAACGATTTTAATGTCGTTGGATTACAACCGAATCGTTCTAGAACGACTTCTGTCCCCATTAAAATAAGCTACTGATACGTCGCTTATTGGCGACAATTTTTCAAACAGTGTATCTTTCTCTCTGTCTCTGTGCGTGCGTGTGTGTTTAAATCTGAGAGGGGGTAGACAGAAAGAGGGAGAAAGGGAGTGGGGAGGAGAGAGAGGGAGAGAGAGAGAGAGAGGGTAAGTGTGAGGGGGGGGAGACTGAGTTATTTGCATGGTTGTGCCGTGCAGGTATTCCGGAGCGAGGGGCCGTGGCCCGTCCGCCGAGGGTTCCATTGCGTCGAGTACTACTTCCGCCACGTTAGGAAGAAGCATATCCCCAGCTTGCTCGCCTCGTAAGTACCAAGACTTGCTTTCTGCTCGTCGATCGATGATCTGCAAACAGTGAGGATGGCTCTCACCACCTGGACTCCCAGGTCCTGGTCCTGGAGCGTACCCGCACTCACACCTCAACGAGCAGTGTGCTTGGATGCCGAGCGGTAACCCTACTGCAAACCCAAAGGCGAAAAGATGCAAAGTACACCAGGGGGAAATTACACCCGTCAAGTTTGTACACACTAAATTACTATGTAGTTTTTTCGTGCATAGCTTTGCACGATATTGAGCATACGCGTGGAATGCACAGATTTGTGCGCAACAACGCACGTGGTGCTGCATAACAATGCACATTTTCATGCTTAGCTACGAACGAATTCGTGCATTTCCAAACGTATGCTCAATTTCGTTCTAAGCTATGCACAAAAAACTACATAGCAATTTAGTGCGTACACCCCAATTCATCAAAATATTGAAAATTACTATATATTGTTTTAAACCCATCGAAGTTTTTCTCAAAATTCAGTATTTTATGTTTCAAATTAGTCGCAATTCAACTGAAATTCATTTGATTTGTACTTTGAAATTCAAAGCTCTCTTTGCACACGCTCGACAACACAGTGTGTATCCAAGCACACTACTCGTTGAAATGTGCGTGCAGGTGGCGTGTGCCATGCAACTGTTCACTCCTGTCACGACTGTAGGCACGGCAAAGAGTGGCAGGAGTTCCGCACCGCCATCAACCAGGTCATGATGCAGCCCCGCAACATCCTGCAGTACGTGGGGCCCATCGACAACGTGGCCCAGGACTTCGTCGACAGGTCGGTCCCTCCGGCACACAGTGGGCCGGAAGACCGGTGGACGCGGGCAAAGTCCAGGACGCGTTTTGAGCTCCAGAGTGCTTAATGGGACTCGAACCGAACGTGTAACCCCACCGATGACTGCTCTCCGAACGAGGAATCCATTGGAGGGGTCACACTTTCGGTTCGAGTCCTGATTAGCGACTCAGCAGCTCAAAACGCGTCCAGAGTTTTGGCCGCCTGCGCCGGTCTTCTGGTCCCCTGTGCAACTCAGGCACTCTTTAAAGTCAAGTTTGGGCCACGTACTACATGGTGTCAACCCACGGCATGTGCTTCTTTGCTGCATGTGCCTGCAGGCATGCACTAAAAAGTGTGTGCCTGCAGGCATGCAGCAAGAAGTTTATGCCTGCCAGGCATGCAGCAAAGAAGTGCATGCCTTGGGTTGACACTGTGTAGTGCGTGCTTGGCACACACTTGAGTTTGCAGAGCAGCCTTCCGTAGAGATGCGAAAGAGACAGAGCGACGGCCCTGCTTTGCTGCAGGATGCGGCTGATTCGGACGGCGGACGGGAAGATGCCCGCCGACTACTCTAAGGAGCTGTGCAAGTGGGGCCTGGAGTGTAAGTGTCTTTGTGCTCGCACGCCGCCGGGTCAGAAAAAAATTCTTACCTTTGTCTGAGAATCACAATTCTCACCTCTCTTGCCGTGAGAGTCGAAATTCTCATACCTGTACCGGTGAGAATCGAAATTGTCACCCCTGCAGCGGTGAGTATCGGAATTCTCTGAGCGAGCGGTAAGAATAGTATTTCTCGCCTGGAACTGGTGTAAATATTTTCCACATTTAAGGTAGAAAATCAATTGTGGGTCCCTTTTTTTTTAAATCAAAATTTAGGGCAATAATTTTGGACAAGTAGCCAAAATAGCTTTTGGGCGTTGAAATATGATCCCTTGCCTACGTTTAGCAGCCGTAGCAGTGGGTCAGCATTTTTTGATGCTACCCGCCTACCAAACCTTGTACAATATTTGTCCAAATTAGGTTGACTAATGTTCCTTCATCCATTAGGAACCTAAATAAGCAAGGCCGTTCCCCTTCATTCAATTGTTCGACTTTTGGCAAATTTTTGAAAACCACCCTTTTTTCCCTTTTTCTTTGCCCCCGGATAGGCCCCATTTTCCTTTGAATTTGTAAGGTCCTTCTTTGCAGCCCAATAGGTGGCATTCTGGTCGTCGCTCAGACGTCCGCGCTGTTTCGGGTGACAAAGGAAGGTTGAGGGAAGACCCATGCCGAAATTGGAATCGATTTGTTCATTCTTGGACTTGTAGCGGCCCGTCGAAAAAATGGCCCACAATTGATCCGTGACCCACAAATGATTTTTCACCTCACAGCGGGTAAAAGAACAATAAATGTACGAAAAATAATTTAATATTCGATTCAGGACAAAAGTCCCTTGTTTGCACGCCATTAAAAGTTTCGGAATCAAACCGGAGGTATTCCGCGGGTAATCCGCAATGGGCCAAAAGACCAGTCATTATTATCTGCGCTTTGAGGCCTCATCATACCCTAAGCGTTCGAGTAAGCAAGAGGCGGTCAAAATCCTGGACTTGTTTTGAGCTCCAGTGTCGCCATAGGGGACTCAAACCGAACGTCAAACCCCTACCAATCGATTCCTCGGTAACGTCATACGTTTGATTCGAGTCCCATTTAGCGACTCTGGAGCGAAAACTCAAAACTGCGCCCAGAGTTTTGGCTGCCTTCTTCTGACCCACTGTGCGACGGTTTTAGATCCAGCCGCATGGGCCCGGCCGGCTGCCTCCGGTCGCGTGGTCATACTGGTTATTCAGAAAGCAATCTATTGCACTGTTAAAAAAAAATGTAGGAAAACAACACTTTTACCAACGATCGATTTGCTTCAAGGCAGTACGTGTCATCAGAACTCATAACGGAACAAATGCTGTTATGTAACAGCAAGTTTTATCATTGGAGGAAACGACCAAAGTAGTGTTATGGAACGATTTCCAATGGAGGGCAACAGAACATCTTGTTTTCCAAATTAATGGAAGTAGCTGTTTTGGAACGGAATCCCGTCATTTAATAACAACACCATTCAATCAAAGATTTGTTAGAGCATTTTGCAGCTCAGGGTTCAAATCAAGGCCCAACTTAGTCAAAATAAACTCTGTTGTTTCTTTACAACACTTAAGTTGTAAAGTTTTTTAGCGACACCTCCAATTTTTAAACAGCGGCGAACTGTCAAAGAATAGCACGCACTGTTACAAAACGAGAGTCATTCGTCCATTCATGCTAAGGTGCTAGAAGTTACAACTTCCTGATTCTAAGGAGGAAAGTCGATCACAAACAGTTTGCCTTTTTAAAAACAGTCTTGCACAACAGCTTTACTGTTTTCGAAAAGTATAGTTGTTTGCAACAGCTGTACTGTTTTCAAAAAGCTTCACTGTTTTTAAACAGCGTTTACTGTTTCAGCTCTTACTGTTTTCAAACAGCTTTTACTGTTTTCAAACAGCTTTTACTGTTTTCAAACAGCTTTTGTTGTTTTCAAACAGCTCTTTGCTGTTTTTAAACAGCTTTTACTGTTTTCAAACAGCTTTTGTTGTTTTCAAACAGCTCATTGCTGTTTTTAAACAGCTCATTGCTGTTTTTAAACAGCTTTTCCTGTTTTCAAACAGCTTTCTGCTGTATTTAAACAGCTTTTCCTGTTTTGAAACAGTTTTTACTGTTTAGAAACAGCTTTTCCTGTTTTTAAACAGCTTTTACTGTTTTTAAATAGTTTTTACTGTTTTCAAACAACTTTTTGCTGTTTTCAAACAGCTTTTACTGTTTTTAAACCGGATTTTCTATTTTCAAACAGCTTTTACTGTTTTCGGACAGCTGTAACTGTTTTCAAACAGCATAGTCGTTGACAGACAGCTTTTTTGTTTACGAACAGCAAAAACCGTCAAAGAACTGCACTAACTGTTTCCCAACAAGATTCTTCCTGCAGTCGTGTCGTTCTTTGACAGTTTTTGCTATTTAAAAACAGTAGAGCTGTTCCTAGACAAGTTTCGTCTGACAATAGAGTGAAACTGTTCGGGAACGACCGTTTGTGAATGAGTTACAATTATTAAGCCATCAGGAAACTCCCAACTCCTTTTTGTGAATGACTTTGTAGTAAATTACTAGGACTCAAGATTTTTTTTTCATGAATGTATAGCAGCAAGACATTTGCTTAAAAACAGAAGAGTGTTGTTTATGAACAGGTTGGTGCCATTTGGAAATGGAAATTCTGTTACACAACAAGTCATAATCAGAGGTCTGATACAGAGAGCCATCATCCCTTTTGACAACACTGCTGTTGGATAACGACTCAATGTCCAACAATATACCGTTCCTTTACAACACGTGTTGCTAAAAAACTTTACAAAGTAAATGCTGTTAATTAACAGCATATTTTTTAACAGTGTGGTGGGGTCACTCACTCTCAAAACCTTGCGAAGAATGTGTTCCTATTGCAAACTTCTTGGCGAAGAATTTGGCTTGGTGGTTCGCAATTTTGCAGACAATGTGTTTGCAAGGGTTTATAATACAAACAGGCCGTTTTCAAAATAGATGCGTTCTTTGTATTACGAATTGGTCATATTCTTCGTAAGCTTACAAACACATCGGTTTGCAAGGTTTCAAGAGTGCACGTTCGTTTCGAGTCCCATTTAGCGACTCTGGAGCTCAAAACGCGTCTAGAGTTTTGGCCGGCTGCGTCCACCGTGTAATCCGCGTACACTGTTAAAAAATATGCTGTTAATTAACAGCATTTACTTTGTAAAGTTTTTTAGCAACACGTGTTGTAAAGGAACGGTATATTGTTGGACATTGAGTCGTTATCCAACAGCAGTGTTGTCAAAAGGGATGATGGCTCTCTGTATCAGACCTCTGATTATGACTTGTTGTGTAACAGAATTTCCATTTCCAAATGGCACCAACCTGTTCATAAACAACACTCTTCTGTTTTTAAGCAAATGTCTTGCTGCGATACATTCATGGAAAAAAAATCTTGAGTCCTAGTAATTTACTACAAAGTCATTCACAAAAAGGAGTTGGGAGTTTCCTGATGGCTTAATAATTGTAACTCATTCACAAACGGTCGTTCCCGAACAGTTTCACTCTATTGTCAGAACGAAACTTGTCTAGGAACAGCTCTACTGTTTTTAAATAGCAAAAGCTGTCAAAGAACGACACGACTGCAGGAAGAATCTTGTTGGGAAACAGTTAGTGCAGTTCTTTGACGGTTTTTGCTGTTCGTAAACAAAAAAGCTGTCTGTCACCGACTATGCTGTTTGAAAACAGTTACAGCTGTCCGAAAACAGTAAAAGCTGTTTGAAAATAGAAAATCCGGTTTAAAAACAGTAAAAGCTGTTTGAAAACAGCAAAAAGTTGTTTGAAAACAGTAAAAACTATTTAAAAACAGTAAAAGCTGTTTAAAAACAGGAAAAGCTGTCTTAAAACAGGAAAAGCTGTTTCTAAACAGTAAAAACTGTTTCAAAACAGGAAAAGCTGTTTAAATACAGCAGAAAGCTGTTTGAAAACAGGAAAAGCTGTTTAAAAACAGCAATGAGCTGTTTAAAAACAGCAATGAGCTGTTTGAAAACAACAAAAGCTGTTTGAAAACAGTAAAAGCTGTTTAAAAACAGCAAAGAGCTGTTTGAAAACAACAAAAGCTGTTTGAAAACAGTAAAAGCTGTTTGAAAACAGTAAAAGCTGTTTGAAAACAGTAAAAGCTGTTTGAAAACAGTAAAAGCTGTTTGAAAACAGTAAGAGCTGAAACAGTAAACGCTGTTTAAAAACAGTGAAGCTTTTTGAAAACAGTACAGCTGTTGCAAACAACTATACTTTTTGAAAACAGTAAAGCTGTTGTGCAAGACTGTTTTTAAAAAGGCAAACTGTTTGTGATCGACTTTCCTCCTTAGAATCAGGAAGTTGTAACTTCTAGCACCTTAGCATGAATGGACGAATGACTCTCGTTTTGTAACAGTGCGTGCTATTCTTTGACAGTTCGCCGCTGTTTAAAAATTGGAGGTGTCGCTAAAAAACTTTACAACTTAAGTGTTGTAAAGAAACAACAGAGTTTATTTTGACTAAGTTGGGCCTTGATTTGAACCCTGAGCTGCAAAATGCTCTAACAAATCTTTGATTGAATGGTGTTGTTATTAAATGACGGGATTCCGTTCCAAAACAGCTACTTCCATTAATTTGGAAAACAAGATGTTCTGTTGCCCTCCATTGGAAATCGTTCCATAACACTACTTTGGTCGTTTCCTCCAATGATAAAACTTGCTGTTACATAACAGCATTTGTTCCGTTATGAGTTCTGATGACACGTACTGCCTTGAAGCAAATCGATCGTTGGTAAAAGTGTTGTTTTCCTACAGTTTTTTTAAACAGTGTAATCCGTAATCCGGCTGACCCGAAATTTACCCGTCGTTACCCCGTCGCGTGCAGCCATCTCGTACGTGGCCCTTGACACGCGGCTGGGCCTGCTCGAGGAGACCCTGGACCCCGCCTCGGACGCGGCCGTCATGCTCGACGCCGTCACTGGCGTGTTCGACGGCATCTTCCACCTCGACATCAAGCCATCCCTCTGGAAGTGGGTGGCGACGCCCGCCTACAACAAGTTCGTCGGCAGCATGGATACCTTCACTGAGTAAGGACTTAAAGTTCACGACGCGGTGCACACTCTTCGACTCGCACTAAGTTTTTCTTCAATACCGTACAGACGTCTGTGCTCATTAATGAGCATATCAATTAGTTTGTTTTATAAACCATATTATGAATTTCGTCGTGACAAATCTTGTAACCTCCGAAACGAAAGTCAATTAATGTGCACAAACGTTAATGAATATTGGTATAATGTCCATTGAAGGATGAGAGTGCGCAGTGTGGGCGAGAACTAAGAACGCACTGCGCGAAACCAAGTGTGGACAACTCAACTCATAAAACGCGGATAGGTGGAGTTTTCATTCTCCACATTTAGAAGTGCAGAGTTTGCAGTCTCCACTTTTCAAGTGTGGAGTTCTCAACGTCTGGACCATGCCCAGAGCGATAGCAGGGGCTCTGTGATTTACAGTGTTGGGACTGCCAACAACTCTGCATTTGCACGTTTGGAGACTCCACCCCACACCAGGAAGTCTGGAGTTGTCCACACTCGGTCTTGTTTGGACAGTGTGGTGGAAACGGACAAACTACAGGACGGGTTTTGAGCTCCAGAGTCACTCAACTATACTCGAACCGCACGCGTGGCCCCGCCATTGCAATGCTCTCCGGGCGAGTAATCCGCATTGGTGGGGTCTCACGATCGGTTTGAGTCCTGTTTAGAGACTCTTAAGCTGAAAACGCGTCAAGAGTTTTGGCCGCCTGCGCCGGCTTTCTGGTCTGATGTGCGCCGGCGGTATGGGCTAGGCTCCAGCGGCAATCAATCCTCAAAAGCTTCGCAAAAATCTTGCCTGTTACCCAGTTTCGTTTGTAAAACGTGCGGTTTTTTGTGCACAGGTTCGCGTCCAAGTACGTGGGCAAGGCAGTGACCCGCTTGAAGACGCTGTCGCGGGAAGACCTGGAGAAGGGCAACCGCAGCGTGCTGGAGAACCTCCTGCTCAACACGGACGACCCCGACAAGGCCGTGTCCATGGCCATGAACATGCTCCTCGGCGGCGTGGACACGGTGCGTATCGGGCTCGCCGCGCCGCACTGAACAGATGAATTCCTTGAAAAGAACGCACTCTGCGGCCGCGAGGAAAACGGCTGCTTTGCAGCCTACGACGAGACACTTTTGTAGTACGAACGATTTTGTTTGTAATATAAAAGAAAAATCATTCGTAGCCGAAATGGGACTTCCTCACTGTCGGCGAAGGATTTTTTCTTTGAACACACTAAATGTCTTACGGTGAAAGACTGCACCTCCATATTATGATGCAGATTTTCTCCATAATACAAGGAAAATTACGCAAAATATCTATAAGGTACAAAAAAATTTCGAAGGTATGTTACAAAGGCAGATGTTTCACCATATTATACAGAACTTTCTCCATAATATGGAGAATCTTCACTGTGAGACAAAGCCGCCGTTTTCTTTGTTTTTCAATTCAAAGAGCATGTGATCGTCAGTAACGGATGCAGAGGCAGCCGTCTTTGGAGGGTGAGACAAAGTAGCACTTTTTGCCAAGTTGGAGGAGCATAGTAGAAACTTTTACCAACTTACAGATGCAAGGTAGCATTTTTTTTGGCCTTCTTTTAGGGGCAAAGCATGTCCTTTTGCCTTCCGTTTCGGTGGTTAGCTAGCGTGGGGGGACCCCCCACCTTTACCGCCCACCACCTCCCTCCCATACCCCTCCCCTCCCGCCGTCTGCGGGGGACTTAAACTGAGGCGCTACCTGCTTATCCTGCGAGGCAGGGGCCGGTCAATAAATAGTCGGGGGAAGCGGACGAACTGAAACGCAGCTGGTGCGCCCCGCGGCAGCCGAACTGAGGCGCGAGCCAAGTGGGATGCCTATCCAGACGGCGCTTCGGAATGAAAAGGCTTGGCCAAGTACACAGCTGTGGGAGCCTGCCTTTTAATGGTTGGGATAAAAGTGTGCTTGGCCAAGCATACACCTACAGCTGTGTGCTTGGCCAAACATACATCTATAGCTGTGTGCCTGGCCAAGCATACATCTATAGGTGTGTGCTTGTCAAGCATACATCTATAGAAGTGTGCTTGTAAGTACGCTCCCCGCTCCCACAGCTGTGTACTAAGCACACATTTGATCTTTGTGTGAGAGTGAGGCGAGCCGCTGAGTCAAGGAGTAAGACGGCAGCGCCGGTGGCTGGTGCGTCGATGCCCAACCGACAAGCGAACAATTTGGCGCGAACTTACGTCTGACGCGGCCGGCCGGCCCGGCATCTCCCGCCGTCTAGATAGGCATCCCACTTGGCTCGCGCCGCAGTTCGGCTGCCGGGGCGCACCGGCTGCGCCTCAGTTCGTCCTCTTACCCGACTATTTATTGACCGGCCCCTGGCTCGCAGGTATAGGATCAGCAGGAAGCGCCTCAGTTCGAGTACCGCCCCGCGTCTGCTCTCGTTCAAAACGAGTGGGCCAGAAGACCGCTCCAGGCGGTCAAAACTTTCACCGCGTTTGGAGCCCCAGAGTCGCGAAACACGACTCGAACCGAGCGTGCGATCCCACCCATGAATCCTCGTTCCGACAGCAATCCATTAATTGGGTCAGAGTTCTAGACCCATTTAGCGACTCTGGAGCTGAAAACCCGTCCGAAATTTTGACCGCCTCCGCCGGTTCTCTGTTCTTCCCACTGTGGATCGTGACCGCCCCCGTCCCTCTGGTTGCAGACCGCCGCAGTCATGAGCGCAGTCATGTACCAGCTGGCTAACAACCCGGACACGCAGGCCAAGCTGCAGGAGGAGCTGGACCGCGTGCTGCCCGACAAGAACAGGACCATCACTAAGGACCAGACGGAGCAGCTTAAGTAGGTGTCCCTCCTGCCCTAGACAAAGACCAAGTCCTAGCCAGCTGGCCATCACTCGGCCAACTACGGCCAACACCCGGCCACCTCCGGCCAACACCCGGCCTGGGCCCGGTCAACTCCGGCCAAACCCGGCCTCGGCCAACAACAAAGATACTCAAGTATCGCCTTTGGATTTGCAGTGCCTGTATGGCTGATGACTGCTGCTTCCTCAACAGCGGGGGTTTGTGCCCAATGGGCTGCGGTACTGACCCAAAAAAAAACACAATTAAGGAAAGAAAAAGTTTTAGAAGAAGCGAAGAAACAGAACTGCACTGCAAACTTAGCAGTGTACTCAGTACACTCTGTTCAGCGTGTACTCAGAAGCACACTCTCATCAGAGTGTACTCATCTGAGCACACTCTCATCACAGTGTACTCAGATGAGCACACTCCAACGAGAGTGTACTCAGATGAGTACACTCTGATGAGAGTGTGCTCAGATGAGTACACACCTTAGCACGCCTGGCATTATATCCAGCTGTAGGTGTGTACTCATCTGAGTACACTCTCCTGAGAGTGTACTCATCTGAGTACACTCTCGTTGGAGTGTGATTATCTGAGTACACTGTGATGAGGGTGTGCTCAGATGAGTTCACTCTGATGAGAGTGTGCTTGTGAGTACACGCTGAACAGAGTGTGCTGAGTACACTGTTGAGTTTGCAGAGTGCTGAAGCTTGTGGCACAAGGTTCAATAGAAATACCACAGCCTGCCGATCCCCGGCCAGACCTTTCACAAGGCGTGCCCGATCGCCTTGTCGCCCGCACACTAAATTACTATGTACTTTTTTGTGCGCAAGATTCGCACAAAATTGTGCATGCGTTTTGAAATGCACGAATTTGTGCGTAACTACGAACGAAATTGTGCGTTGTACCGCATAAAATTCGTGCATATTGAAACGCATGCACAACTTTGTGCAAAGGTTATGCACAAATACACTGGGCGTCAAAATTAGCGTTACACTTCAACTTTTCTTCGCCATTTCAACGGAAATTAAGGTAGGGGCTTCTAATTTGGTAGGGAGGTACCTCAAGGGGTTATACACACACCCCTTAAGCAGCGAGACCCGGACCCACCCCCTTCCTGCATTTTCCACCCTCCGCGTAAAACCCTGTCAAATTTCGGCCCTTTTCCCTTGATTAAAAGGTCGTTCCGGGGGTCGTGGGGGGTTCAAATTTTGTCAGCTGGTTCATTTTGAGCTCCTCTTACGAACGCGTTAAGAATCAACCCCCTACCCCCATTCGTTCGGGCGCTACAGTAAAAACCACCCCCAGGGGGGGTAAATTTAAAAAAAAAATTCCGAAGGTTGAAGGTTGTAGCGCTTGCCTCCCCGGTCACAATGAAACTGTTTCCAAGTCGCTAGCACCCCTGTGAGACCGCCTACCCCCGTCAAAATGCCATCCCTAATTTTGAATTACCGCCATTTTCCGCAAAAAGGGCCCGATTATCGTCGAAAATGGAACGAAACGTTAGGGAATTATTGATTCGATCGAGCCCGGTTGAAAAATCCGCATGTGAACTGTCAAAAAAGCTTTTACTGGGCGTTGCTACCCCTAACCATTACCACCCCGTTGGGAGGGGGTTGGCGTCATGGCGGCGGGTTGGCGTGGTCACGCCTCGACGAAAGGGCCTTTGAGACAACTCCTGACCAATTTTGGTGTCAATCGCACAATTCCTTGTCACCTGACATCGAAAAAACCAAATTTTCGTTCAATTTCAACCCCCAAGTTTGCGCCCCTGTCCCTACACTGTAAAAAATAAAAAAAGGAAATTTCGTGTTGTGGGCGATGAAACGCCCCACCAAATGTCCCCGGACTGCAGATTTGCTATTCCAGTGGGCAATGAAATTCGCGATTCTACGGTATAGGAAATTTCAGGCTCCTGTGGGCAACGAACGCAACACTCCCTTGCCCAAAAATGAAATTTCCTATTTGGGCTACGAAAGCTGCGCAACCTGCCCACAGTTGAAATTTCAATGTGTGGGCAATGGAAGACTCCAAGTCTCATGAGACTTACATTGAGCTGGCGAAAAAAAGTTCCGGCCGCGAGTCGAACCCAAAGCCCTGCAGTGATGGCCAGCTTCGCTAACCACTGCGCTGCGCCTTCGCCTGGTGGCTGGAGTGACGATAGTCCTAGTGAACCCACCTGCCAGCCGGCCGACTCTTCCTTCTGTTGCCCACCATGCGGAATTAACTATTGTGGGCAAGCCGAGCATCCCTTCCTTGCCCACAGTAGAGACTTTCAATTGGGTGGGCAATGAGTGAGTTCAGGCGGTTACTGTGCCTGAATTTTCCTGGTCCAAAGGAGACCGAAATTTCCTGCCGTGGGCAGCAACGGATGCTTTCCAAGCCCAAATGGGAAATTTCATAGCTAGGATGCTAAATTTCCTGCTACAAATTTGAAATTTCCTACAACAAATGGACTTGAAATTTACTGTTTGGGCGATGGAATGCTCTTTCAGTGCCCACTGGGCCAGGGTTGTCACTTTCCTGCGGGGGCAAGTGAATCTATTTGCCCAATGGTCTTGGAAATCTCCAAGAATTTTTTACAGTGTACGTAACCCGTAGCCTTAAAAATACAGGACCACGTCGGGGAGGAAGGCGCATCCATTCCGTAACGCGCCCCCAAAGCGCAACCCCCTCCGACAAACCCGTGCGGCTGCAGGGGCTTCCAAAGTTGAGCCCCCACTGGAGCGCTGCGCCGGGCCGCCGCTGCCAGCCGCCTCATGGGTAGGCAACCCTAACGGGCACCCCTCCCAACGGGGTGGTAATGGTTAGGGGTAGCAACCCCCAGTAAAAGCTTTTTTGACAGTTCACATGCGGATTTTTCGACCGGGCTCGATCGAATCAATAATTCCCTAACGTTTCGTTCCATTTTCGACGATAATCGGGCCCTTTTTGAGGAAAATGGCGGTAATTCAAAATTAGGGATGGCATTTTGACGGGGGTAGGCGGTCTCACAGGGGTGCTAGCGACTTGGAAACAGTTTCATTGTGACCGGGGAGGCAAGCGCTACAACCCTCAACCTTCGGAATTTTTTTTTTAAATTTACCCCCCCTGGGGGTGGTTTTTACTGTAGCGCCCGAACAAATGGGGGTAGGGGGTTGATTCTTAACGCGTTCGAAAGAGGAGCTCAAAATGAACCAGCTGACAAAATTTGAACCCCCCACGACCCCCGGAACGACCTTTTAATCAAGGGAAAAGGGCCGAAATTTGACAGGGTTTTACGCGGAGGGTGGAAAATGCAGGAAGGGGGTGGGTCCGGGTCTCGCTGCTTAAGGGGTGTGTGTACAACCCCTTGAGGTACCTCCCTACCAAATTAGAAGCCCCTACCTTAATTTCCGTTGAAATGGCGAAGAAAAGTTGAAGTGTAACGCTAATTTTGACGTCCAGTGTAGTACATAGTTGCTGAGCCTAACTGCATCTGCATCGGAAAACCAACGGGCGAAGCCCTCCGCTAGGTCGGGCGGTGGTGGGGGTAGCATAGCGGCTCGCTGGCTCGAGAGGCCGGATCGCCTGAAGGTAGGCACACGCCATGCACGGCTGAGTGGCGGGCTAGCATCGTCGCCCCCTGCAGCCACGGACGTTTTTCGCAAGTTTAAGTACCTTCCAGACCTTCGATCGCAAGAGGTGTGCACCATTCGATGCGGCGTACTCACATTGACTCAAGGACCCCATGTTTCTTGAGAAATGGGGGCGGATTTACGTAGAAAAGCGAGAAAAGCAAGAAAGGAGCCCCGTAAGTAGGCAGGCCCGCCATGCATTGCTGCGTTGCGGGCTTTCATCCAACGGCGCGCACGAAAAACGCCCCGCATGCGTAAACGGCTGAGATTTTCGAAAAACGTCTTGAACGAAAGTTGTAGGAAATAGAAAGGAGAATCAAAGCCACCCTATCGAAATAAGATGCGAGCTCAAAATTTTTCGACAACGAAGAAAAACGTTTTCTGTAACTTCGGGACAAGTTTTTGGAATGAAGGAATCATTTTAGATGGGGGGTCAAAGCGAGGCGTTAGTAGGGCTTTTCACAAGCTTTCACCCAGAGAAAACCGTTTGTTGATATTCTATTTAGTTTGGTCAGGAGGGAAGATTGAATCGGGAGGTGTCGGTGCCGTTCGCGAGCAGCGGCCGCGGGCGAGAGGGGAAGGGGCATGGAGGTGGGGATGGAGGGGAGGGGGAAGGAAACTGGATGGTTTGTTTTGGTGCACGCATGAGTTTATTCATTTATAAACCGGTCACAATTTGATTCATAATCCGCCGTGCGCAATGGCGCAAACGCGTCAACTTCTGTAACGGCACCTCAGCCAGCAGGCCTTAGTTGGTGCGCGGGACGCGCACCTGAGGGATACTACGGATAGTTTCAGGTTAGTTTGAGTTATGCTAGCGTTAGGTTAGGTTAGAGTTGGTTGGACCATTTAGTTTGGTTAAGTCTGTCGCGAGTAGAGTAAGATCTGTCACGACCCCGCTAGGTTAGGGTGGGTTGGACCATGTACCTTGGTTAGGTTTGCATTATCACACCAAATTATTTGTCTCAATTCCAAGCATTCAGAAGTAAATCCACATGGAAAAGAGGCATAACTCAACTGGGCCCCTTCCACGCTCCCCATTTAGCGGAAAATGGAAACAACTGAACTAAAGTCTGCATGACTCCGTTGAAAAAGTTAGCAACAGGAGATAACTCAATCTGTATGTTTATGAATCTAGTGCAAAAAGAATCACTTCAACTTAACCCTCTTTATTTTTACAACTCAAGTTGCATAAAAGAAAGCCAAAAAATATACCAGAGTAATAAACACTTTACGCAGACCATGATTCTAGTTGTATTGTCTTTGAATTCCACTTCGCTTAGAAAAATTAAGTTAAGGTGACTTCGTTATCCATTTTAACGGAAATTGATAAGTTGAAAAACCCTCTACGGAGTGACCTTATACTTTGATGTATTTCTCAAAATTTTACTTATACATTCTTCATTCCTCATCATCCGCAACTTTTTGTTGTGTTCTTCGAACAGTCTTCTGTTTCTCCTGAAAAAATTGGTGGCCAAAATGGAGTTTAGCAACGGAAAAAAATAATTGTTTTATGCGCTGCATTTATAAATTTCAGGACTTTGCTGATATTTTATGTGTTTGTTGAGATATCCAATTTTCCTTTAATGGCTGACAGGTCCTTGTGGCACGTTTTGAACCCACAAAGTTTGAAACGGGGCCACGACTGAATCGTGTATATTGGTTAACGTTTGAGTGGAGTTACTCTGAAGTAGAAATTAGAAGCATCGGCACCAGTCTCTTGGTCTTTGCATCTACAAATGGAAAAATGATATTCTGTTCCGAAGCTACAACCAACACCGTTTCGTGGAGAGGAAATGGAAAGCACCTGTGAGAATACTTCAGTTTTAATGGAGAAGATTTGGTGATTTGATGCACTTTTTCAAAGCAATAACTTATCCCTTAAGAGTCAAATCCAGCATCCTGTAATGGCGGACGAAGAATTGGGTATTGGCTCAGCCCCGGAGCTTGCTTCCGCCTAGTAATTTAGTGGGCGCGTTGCCACTTGCTAGGGCCGATCGCCTGCCAGGGCGGAGCGTAGGCCAGCCCGCTCAATACGCGTGTCTGCGGGGCTGCCTACCCACCAGGCGCTCGTGAGACCGAAAAAGGCGCCGGGAGTGTTATGAAGAGCCTAGGAGGCGCTTGAGACAGCGGAAATACCATGTTTCTGCCAGTTAATGAGTATGGCTGGGCTGGGTGTAGGCCAAGCGATGGCGGGGTGTTATTGGCCGAGGCCGGGTGTGGACAGGTAATGGCCAGCTGGCCGGGACTTGGCCTTTGTCTAGGGTGTCGCCACTGTTGTTCAACGAATGTGCAACAATATTCGTTGGAATGTGAATTTTGTCACACACACTAAGTAACTATGTAGTATTCTAGGCGCGCCCGCGCACGAAATTAAACATGCACTTTGTGACGCACGAATTTGTACGTGTCAATGCACGATTTAGTGCGCGGGTATGCAGATAATCGTGCGTTATTGCGCACAATTTTGTGCGCAACAAATGCATGTTTTATTTCGTGCGTTACGTATGCACAAAAACCTACATTGTAATTTAGTGTGTTCAATCGAAATGTAACACAATTCACATTCTTACGAATATGACGTCACATCCGTTGAATATCAGTGGCTCGCAGTGTCTTTCGTCTCACCGTGAGCAGAGGAGACGCGGATCTACACTGTTAAGAGAAGTCATTATTTTACAACTTAAATTTCTACAAATAATGTCGTAACTTTACAGATAAATATTCGTAAAATAACGACAGGAATTGTAAAAGTACTAAAATTTTAATCTATTGACAAACTTATCATAAAATTACAGCAAAAAAGTTGTAATTTCACAATAAAATCTCAAACTTACAGAAAAACGCTCGTTATTTAACAATTTTTTTAAATTTTTTAAATGAGGTAACTTGTCTTCTTATGAGTTGAGTTCATTTTTTTAGAATTATTGTCCGTTAAATCTGTACCACAAAGTGCTCGTAAATTTACAAGAAAATTGTAAAATAACAAGTAGCTTGTAATTTTACAAACTGCTTCTTAAATTTACAAGCCAATTTGTAAATTTGCAAGGCAAATCGTAAAAGCAAGTTTGAAAATGTGGATTTTCGTTTTTTTTTACCTTAGTATAAAAGGAAGCTAAAGCTAAAAATCCCTAGATCGCAAGAAATTTGATGACTTTATTTGTTTATTTAGGAGTATTTTGTAGGTTTACGAAAAAAAGATTTATGATGTGATTGTAATTGAACATTAACAATGAGATTGTGGTACAAATTTAACAGATAATAAATCTAAATTTTACAAAAAAAAAATCTAACAGTGTAGAGCCGGCCTGAGAGGGAAGGCAAAATAGCACTTTTTGCTTAGGTACAGAAGTGTTGCTTCGACCACCTTTCAAGTAACTGTTGTAGGGGTCACGTGGGAGGAGCATTCGTCCGCTGTGCACAGTGGGCCAGAAGACCGGGGAAGGCGGCCAAAAGTCTCGGTAGACATGTTTTGAGCTCCAGAGTCGCTGGATAGGACTCGAACCCAACGTGTGACCCCACCAATTCATTCCTCGTTAGGCACGCAGTTCAATGGTGTGGTCACACGTTTGGTTCGAGTCCCACGAAGCCACTCTTGAGCGCAAAACGCGTCCGGGACTTTGTCCGCCCCCATAGGTCTTCTGGCCCACTTTCCAACCTTACGTACTGCGTGCACAAGGTACCTGCGCGCGTGCGTCAAGGAGGCCATGAGGATCATGCCTATCGTCCCCACCAACTTCCGGGACACTGGCAGGGACCAGGTCATCGGCGGCTACCAGGTGCCGAAGGGGGTGAGTCTGACCAGGGGGTGGCAACAGCGAAGGAAGTGCGTGGAGCCATGCCCGAGCGAGGTGCAGGGGCTTCGCACTTCTTCGAGATCGTGCAAACTATGCAAGTGTTTGCAAAACGCTGTGCACATACACTGCCGCTCAAAATTAGCGGTCCCTTTTTTGCCCACGGCGCTGTTTCTATGCTTTTCGAGCTAGGATGCTAAAATTTGGCAGGTAGGTGCCCCCGTTGCTCTTCTTGAGCCCTACCAAGTGTGCAGTCCGTGCGTCCCCCTCAACGGCCTGTGCCACCCCTTCATTGCTGAAGGGTGTAAAAACTGAGATAACGTGGCGAAATTTTCGACTTTTATAATCGGAAACGTGAAATGTGTGGTGTACCGACTCAAATGAGTCTCCCCTTCACAACCGTGCAAGTGGAATCGCAATCGGACAAACCCACCACTTTCCACAGTCGACCCCACCCCCTCGAGGGGGTTGTTTTCAAAAATGTTAAAAACCGGCAGCAAACGATTCAGTGGCCTCTCCTGTACTACCGTCGCCAAAAGAATCCGACCCCCCTAGGGCGATACTCCACGCTCGAGGTCCTAGTAAGGTGGCACCATCTGGTGGCGAAAAGCAGCCATATTAGCCCCGAAGGCCGACCTCGCAGAAAAAATTATTTGTCATTCTTCGGTTTGCCCGTAAATTTGGACTGGACCGGTGCTGGCTGATTCAAAAACCGGCGGACATCGGCACAAAACCACCCAACTGATATAAAATTAACAGAAATATAGCAAAATCGCATTTATCAATCGTTTGGGAAAGTAGGGTTATGGGACGTCCATGACGTCACCACCAACGTCGTCTGTAAGAGGAACACAGCGATCTCCGGAAGGTCCTCCGATGAACTGAATTTGTCGCCCAACTCAGAGAAGATTCGTCTATTCGGCCGCACGGAAATTCAGCTGATTTCATATAATTTAAACTCATTCCATAAAGTTGTGACGTGCCACAAGGGCCCCATCTGCCGTAATCCCGCCTGCCAAAGGTCCTTTAAAGTTCCCGAGACGTCACCGGACTCGTGGAAGAGTCGGCAGCCTTGCCGCACCAAGAGTAGGCAGGATATTTGTAGTTTACCGAATGTCACTCAGACGAGGGGCATAGTGAGGGGCCCCCATCTGCCGAACCTGCATGCCAAAGGACATTTTCAGTTCCTGAGACGTCGCCGGACTCGTGGAAGGATCGGCAGGCCGCACCAGGAGTAGGCAGGTAATTTGTAGTTTACCCGATGTCGCTCAAACGAGTGGACACTGGTGCCCCACTTCTGCCAAACCTGCATGCCGAAGGTCTTTTTCAGTTCCTGAGACGTCGCCGGACTCGTGGAAGAGTCGGCAGCTCGGCTGCAGCGAGAGTAGGCAGGATATTTGTGTCTAACCGAGTGTCACTTAGACGAGGGGCACAGGGAGGGGCCCCTATCTGCCAAACCTGCATGCCAAAGGTCCATTTCAGTTGCCGAGACGTCGCCAGACTCGTTGAAGAATCGGCAGCCTTGCCGCACCAGGAGTAGGCAGGTAATTTGTCGTTGCCTTACTTCGCTCAGACGAGTGAGGGGACTATCCTATGGGGTCCTCTATCTGCCGAACCTGCATGCCAAAGGACATTTTCGGTTCCGTTCCCGAGACGTTGCCGGACTCTTCGAAGAGCGGGCAGCTCGGTCGCACCAAGTGTAGGCAGGACCCTTGGAATAAATACTTCCACAGGAGTATGGTATGCGGGTTTTTACTTGTGTTCTGAGTTCGGGCAGTGAGCCGAGCGCTACCCGACGGCTGGTAGAGAGTGAGGTAGCTACTGCACCTGCCATCAAGCAGCCACGACTCTCTTAACCGAGGCCAAATTAAAACAAACAAAAAGAATTAAACAAAAAAATTAGCGTAATCAGTGATATTTGACCCCATAACGTTCTGGTTCGGAGTTGAAGTCGATTCCGCGGAGCCAGAGAGGCACGTGGTATCTTGTGTGTCGACAGCTCTTCTTGAGTGAGCACGCCGTCCCAGCGTTCTGGGTTCCCTATCCTCGGGTTCCTCTGGCGCGCCGCAGAGGCGAGGCGGGCTCGGTAACCACGCGGGTAGTGGCCGAGGTTCCCTGTCCTCGGATTCCCCCGGTTTCGTTCCATCCCCACTCTTGTGAGAACTGCCAAGGAAATGTCGCTCCTCTTGCCCACACCAACGTTGCCGTACCGCTGCCCGGCCGCGCGGTTGCCGCTTCGAGCCTCGGCTGGCGTCCAGGCCACTGCTAGCCCTGCTGGCCGACGATGCCAGTCGTGTGGGTCGTGTGTTGGAACCACCTGCCCCCACCCCTTTTCCGTGCCTCGACGGGAGTCAACAACTATGAGGCAGGAGACCTCCTGCTAACAGTGTTTCACGTGGCTTAGTGGTAACGGCCGCGCTAGCGCACCTGACTTTCCCTGGTTCTAATCCCGGTCTACCTTTATGTTTTTAATCTTTTTACGAAGCTGATACTTCATGTAGGCTTTCATCTAGAGCCCTTGACAGCTGGCTTTTTTCGGCCGGGCTGCTGCAGTCACGTCGTGCGAGGTTTGAGCTCGTGGATCCTCCGTGTCAGGCTGCTATTTTAGATCAAGCAGTGAGCCCGAATACAATGTCAGCTTCGTAAAAAGATTAAGACTCGTGGCCGGACTCGTGCGAGTCGGCAGCCTTGCCGCACCAAGAGTAGGCAGGATATTTGTAGTTTACCGAATGTCACTCAGACGAGGGGCATAGTGAGGGGCCCCCATCTGCCAAACCTGCATGCCAAAGGTCCATTTCAGTTCCCGAGACGTCGTGCGACTCGTTGAAGAGTCGGAAGCCTTGCCGCACCAGGAGTAGGCAGGTAATTTGTCGTTACCTGACTTCGCTCAGACGAGTGGGGGCACTATAGGGTCCTCTATCTGCCGAACCTGCATGCCAAAGGACATTTTGAGTTCCTGAGACGTCGCCGGACTCGTTGAAGAGTCGGCAGCTCGGCTGCAGCGAGAGTAGGCAGGATATTTGTAGTTTACCCGATGTCGCTCAGACGAGTGGACACTGGTGCCCCACTTCTGCCAAACCTGCATGCCGAAGGTCCTTTTCAGTTCCTGAGACGTCGCCGGACTCGTGGAAGAGTCGGCAGCTCGGCTGCAGCGAGAGTAGGCAGGATATTTGTGTCTAACCGAGTGTCACTCAGACGAGGGGCACAGTGAGGGGCCCCCATCTGCCAAACCTGCATGCCAAAGGTCCATTTTAGTTGCCGAGACGTCGCCAGACTCGTTGAAGGATCGGCAGCCTTGCCGCACCAGGAGTAGGCAGGTAATTTGTCGTTGCCTTACTTCGCTCAGACGAGTGAGGGGACTATACCATGGGGTCCTCTATCTGCCGAACCTGCATGCCAAAGGACATTTTCGGTTCCCGAGACGTTGCCGGACTCTTCGAAGAGCGGGCAGCTCGGTCGCACCAAGTGTAGGCAGGACCCTTGGAATAAATACTTCCACAGGAGTATGGTATGCGGGTTTTTACTTGTGTTCTGAGTTGGGCGGGCAGTGAGCCGAGCGCTACCCGACGGCTGGTAGAGAGTGAGGTAGCTACTGCACCTGCCATCAAGCAGCCACGACTCTCTTAACCGAGGCCAAATTAAAACAAACAAAAAGAATTAAACAAAAAAAATTAGCGTAATCAGTGGTATTTGAACCCATAACGTTCTGGTTCGGAGTTGAAGTCGATTCCGCGGAGCCAGAGAGGCACGTGGTATCTTGTGTGTCGACAGCTCTTCTTGAGTGAGCACGCCGTCCCAGCGTTCTGGGTTCCCTATCCTCGGGTTCCTCTGGCGCGCCGCAGAGGCGAGGCGGGCTCGGTAACCACGCGGGTAGTGGCCGAGGTTCCCTGTCCTCGGATTCCCCCGGTTTCGTTCCATCCCCACTCTTGTGAGAACTGCCAAGGAAATGTCGCTCCTCTTGCCCACACCAACGTTGCCGTACCGCTGCCCGGCCGCGCGGTTGCCGCTTCGAGCCTCGGCTGGCGTCCAGGCCACTGCTAGCCCTGCTGGCCGACGATGCCAGTCGTGTGGGTCGTGTGTTGGAACCACCTGCCCCCACCCCTTTTCCGTGCCTCGACGGGAGTCAACAACTATGAGGCAGGAGACCCCCTGCTAACAGTGTTTCACGTGGCTTAATGGTAACGGCCGCGCTAGCGCACCTGACTTTCCCTGGTTCTAATCCCGGTCTACCTTTATGTTTTTAATCTTTTTACGAAGCTGACATTGTATTCGGGCTCACTGCTTGATCTAAAATAGCAGCCTGACACGGAGGATCCACGAGCTCAAACCTCGCACGACGTGACTGCAGCAGCCCGGCCGAAAAAAGCCAGCTGTCAAGGGCTCTAGATGAAAGCCTACATGAAGTATCAGCTTCGTAAAAAGATTAAAAACATAAAGGTAGACCGGGATTAGAACCAGGGAAAGTCAGGTGCGCTAGCGCGGCCGTTACCACTAAGCCACGTGAAACACTGTTAGCAGGAGGTCTCCTGCCTCATAGTTGTTGACTCCCGTCGAGGCACGGAAAAGGGGTGGGGGCAGGTGGTTCCAACACACGACCCACACGACTGGCATCGTCGGCCAGCAGGGCTAGCAGTGGCCTGGACGCCAGCCGAGGCTCGAAGCGGCAACCGCGCGGCCGGGCAGCGGTACGGCAACGTTGGTGTGGGCAAGAGGAGCGACATTTCCTTGGCAGTTCTCACAAGAGTGGGGATGGAACGAAACCGGGGGAATCCGAGGACAGGGAACCTCGGCCACTACCCGCGTGGTTACCGAGCCCGCCTCGCCTCTGCGGCGCGCCAGAGGAACCCGAGGATAGGGAACCCAGAACGCTGGGACGGCGTGCTCACTCAAGAAGAGCTGTCGACACACAAGATACCACGTGCCTCTCTGGCTCCGCGGAATCGACTTCAACTCCGAACCAGAACGTTATGGGGTCAAATATCACTGATTACGCTAATTTTTTTGTTTAATTCTTTTTGTTTGTTTTAATTTGGCCTCGGTTAAGAGAGTCGTGGCTGCTTGATGGCAGGTGCAGTAGCTACCTCACTCTCTACCAGCCGTCGGGTAGCGCTCGGCTCACTGCCCGAACTCAGAACACAAGTAAAAACCCGCATACCATACTCCTGTGGAAGTATTTATTCCAAGGGTCCTGCCTACACTTGGTGCGACCGAGCTGCCCGCTCTTCGAAGAGTCCGGCAACGTCTCGGGAACGGAACCGAAAATGTCCTTTGGCATGCAGGTTCGGCAGATAGAGGACCCCATAGGATAGTCCCCTCACTCGTCTGAGCGAAGTAAGGCAACGACAAATTACCTGCCTACTCCTGGTGCGGCAAGGCTGCCGATTCTTCAACGAGTCTGGCGACGTCTCGGCAACTGAAATGGACCTTTGGCATGCAGGTTTGGCAGATAGGGGCCCCTCCCTGTGCCCCTCGTCTAAGTGACACTCGGTTAGACACAAATATCCTGCCTACTCTCGCTGCAGCCGAGCTGCCGACTCTTCCACGAGTCCGGCGACGTCTCAGGAACTGAAAAAGACCTTCGGCATGCAGGTTTGGCAGAAGTGGGGCACCAGTGTCCACTCGTTTGAGCGACATCGGGTAAACTACAAATTACCTGCCTACTCCTGGTGCGGCCTGCCGATCCTTCCACGAGTCCGGCGACGTCTCAGGAACTGAAAATGTCCTTTGGCATGCAGGTTCGGCAGATGGGGGCCCCTCACTATGCCCCTCGTCTGAGTGACATTCGGTAAACTACAAATATCCTGCCTACTCTTGGTGCGGCAAGGCTGCCGACTCTTCCACGAGTCCGGTGACGTCTCGGGAACTTTAAAGGACCTTTGGCAGGCGGGATTACGGCAGATGGGGCCCTTGTGGCACGTCACAACTTTATGGAATGAGTTTAAATTATATGAAATCAGCTGAATTTCCGTGCGGCCGAATAGACGAATCTTCTCTGAGTTGGGCGACAAATTCAGTTCATCGGAGGACCTTCCGGAGATCGCTGTGTTCCTCTTACAGACGACGTTGGTGGTGACGTCATGGACGTCCCATAACCCTACTTTCCCAAACGATTGATAAATGCGATTTTGCTATATTTCTGTTAATTTTATATCAGTTGGGTGGTTTTGTGCCGATGTCCGCCGGTTTTTGAATCAGCCAGCACCGGTCCAGTCCAAATTTACGGGCAAACCGAAGAATGACAAATAATTTTTTCTGCGAGGTCGGCCTTCGGGGCTAATATGGCTGCTTTTCGCCACCAGATGGTGCCACCTTACTAGGACCTCGAGCGTGGAGTATCGCCCTAGGGGGGTCGGATTCTTTTGGCGACGGTAGTACACGGTGCAAGTTTGTTTTTTTCGATTCCGACCTCTCCGGGCCGTACCAACCCCTCGGAGGACCCACCCCTTTTTGAATTTGTGTCGTTTGATTCCCAAAGACGTTGAATTTTGGCGCTAATTTTCATTGGGACTCACCCAGGGTGGGCACGAGCCCATCCCCGTCAAAAAATCCGGTGCCGGAAATTTTCATCCACCGTTATAGAGGTGGCCACCCCCTATCGCCATCCGCTCGCCCGGGAGGGGAAGGAAGGTCTTTCAAGGGTGGCCTCGGTCGAACAGACACGGCTGAACCATTCCTGAAATTTTGGAGTCGATCCGGTGCATCGTTCAACCCCCAGGACGACAAAACCGTCGAAACCAGCAAAAACAGCCCCTAAGTTCATCCCTTGTCAACGCCGAACTTAGGTGGGGTAGCGGCCAAACTCCAAGTGTCATATCTCGGCACAACCCTTCCCTGCAGGCCCCTTAACTTTCAGACCGCTGCGGCAACGCCCGCGCTCATGCGAACGACTCAAAGGCAGTGATGCACTCGGGCGTCTCGCCTTGACAGCGCCTCGCGCCGGCGAGTCAGGCAACCCGTCACGCAGGCCGCGCAGTTGTGCCAACGCACTGGAGTCGTGCTCGCGCGCCAGGTCGGTGTTTTTTCAACGAGAGCAGTCCAGCAGCACCGTGCAGATGACTCCTGCGCTGAGCATGCATTTTTGCGGTGCTGCTGGACTGCACCGGATCGACTCCAAAATTTCAGGAATGGTTCAGCCGTGTCTGTTCGACCGAGGCCACCCTTGAACGACCTTCCTACCCCTCCCGGGTGAGCGGATGGCGATAGGGGGTGGCCACCCCTATAACGGTGGATGAAAATTTCCGGCACCGGATTTTTTGACGGGGATGGGCTCGTGCCCAACCTGGGTGAGTCCCAATGAAAATTAGCGCCAAAATTCAACGTCTTTGGGACTCAAACGACACAAATTCAAAAAGGGGTGGGTCCTCCGAGGGGTTGGTACGGCCCGGAGAGGTCGGAATGGAAAAACAAAAAAAACTTGCACCGTGTACAGGAGAGGCCACTGAATCGTTTGCTGCCGGTTTTTAACATTTTTGAAAACAACTCTTCGAGGGGGTGGGGGTGACTGTGGAAAGTGGTGGGTTTGTCCGATTGCGATTCCACTTGCACGGTTGTGAAGGGGAGACTCATTTGAGTCGGTACGCCACACATTTCACGTTTCCGATTATAAAAGTCAAAAATTTCGCCACGTTTCTTTTCGTTCTTACACCAGCAATGAAGGGGTGGCACAGGCCGTTGAGGGGGACGCACGGACTGCACACTTAGTAGGGCTCAAGAAAGGCAACGGGGGCACCTACCTGCCAAATTTTAGCATCCTAGCTCGAAAAGCATGGAAACAGCGCCGTGGGCAAAAAAGGGGCCGCTAATTTTGAGCGGCATTGTACCAAGAGAGCATGAAAATTAGGGTGCATAAGGGCCAGTGGCCTGCCTGAGTCCTCTCAGTTTAGCTCTCACAAGCGAGGCAATTATCACATTGAGATGGTACGGCCGGTTTTTTTCCTCAACTTTCGAATTTACCTGTTTTTCTGGTACAAACTCTTTTTGGCCCGCCCTTCTATCCAAAAAATAGGGGGAGGGCATATGCGTTTTCCTTTGTGTCCTTTGTTTTAGTTGTCGTCTGTGTACAAAGAAGCAGTTGAGCGAGTGTTCCCAAATTTGGAGGGTACTTTAAGAATGCCGTCCAAAGAAACGATCCGGCGGAGCAAATGCTGTCGGGGCCGCAGAAGGGCTGCTGCAGGTGGATCATGGTTTACATGAGCGGGAGGGAGATTTCCGCCATTGTTGGTGCTAGCAAGGCACATAGAGGTGTTTTTGGAATCAGCGCGACGAGATAAGGTGATTGGGCCTGGTCTCAAAACAATCGGTCGCTTTCATGAATTGATCGGATCAGGATTTTGAAATGATGGGTCGACCGACTAAAACAAATTATTGCAGATTTCGATACGATTCGGAAGGGGGGTCTCGGAGCCCGACTTAGTCAGTTAGCCGAATCAGGATCTTGAAAAAAAGGGGGGGGGTTGACTGACAAAAATATTTATTGCAGATATCGATAGGTCTCGGCAAGACCTTTTCAGCGAGGGGTCGGAAGGGGGGTCTAGGAGCCCGACTTAATCAGTTAGCCAAAACAGGATCTTGAAAAAAGGGGGGGGGTCGACTGACTAAATTTTTTTATTGCAGATGTCGGTAGGTTTTGGCAAGATCTTTCCGGCGAGGGGTCAGAAGGGGGGTTGATGAGTCCGCCTTCATGTGTTGTGGGAATCAGTGCAACGGGCATGTCTTGCACTTTAACTGTAGCTGAGTGGGAATAGAAGGGCGGGCCTCAGTCACGATGTTACATCGATAACTTTGCGTTTCCCCTTCACGGGGTGTGTGGTCCGAGGGGCGAAGGCCCGAGAGATGGCCCCCGATTGGGCCCTGCTAAGTCTGATGCGAGGGCCGAAGGCCCGAGCAGAAGCCGCCGGCAGGCCAAGCAGGGCTCGGCCCCTGTCGAACCGAGTTGCCAGCGCAGCGAAGCGAAGCTGGCAAATCGGTTCGCCGGAAGGGCGGGCCCTAGCTTGTTTTGTGGTTAAAAGAGCAAGGGAGGCAACTAGCCTAATACACCCTTCATTTCATGCCCTTTTCATCTGTGCAAACCGTTTCGAAAACAAAGAAATGATTGAAGAAATGATTCGTAGTAAGAAGGACTTTGCTTCATAGTTTGAAACATGTTTCATAATTTGAAGCATTTCTTTGTAGATTTTACCATGCCTACGTTTTCTTCGCATTTCGAAGCGATGCTTCATCGCGGACTTTTTTTCTCGCTGCAAAGCCACTAAGTTTGCTTGCCACAAAATTGGCGAGCCTTTTGGAATGCCAAAAATTAGCAAGGGAGGCCTTTGTACACTCCCCTGCTTGCATTGATTTGGCATTGCAGGCGGCCGAAGCGCCAAATATTGGCAAGCTGATGAAGCTTTCAGGTCAAAACTTGCCATTTTTGGCCTTCTTAACGGCTTTCCACTTCCGTAGCAAGCATACTTGCCACCGAACTTCCACTGCTGTGGGGCGTAACAAAGCAACATTTCGGCCCGTTTCCAGACCATCACCGCCATGGCCAACGTCCTGATGAACCGGAATGAGAAATACTTCCCAAAGGCCTCGCAGTTCCTCCCGGAGCGCTGGCTGCCCGGCGGCGCCGACCTCAAGAGCAGGCACCCATTCGCCTTCCTGCCGTTCGGCTTTGGGCCGCGCATGTGCGCGGGCAAGCGCTTCGCCAATCTGGAGCTGGAGACCCTCGTCGCCAAGGTGGGCACTCTGCGAGGGGTCCACCGCTCAGCGAATCATATGTACATCATGGCCGATAATCACAGAAATCTAAATTACTACATTTGCGAGAAAATTGTGCAGAAAAGAGTCATCTGCCTCTATAATAGGCTATCGATCAACCAGAAGACAGATATATTTTTTTTAAGCTTTGAACAACATTTTCACTTTGCTTGGGTATTACGGGAATCCCCGGAATGTCCGAAATCCGGAATCAACTGTACGCTTGAATTCCGAGTGGTGGCCCCCTTGGCTTACTGTGAATCTCCTAAGGGAAGGGTATGGAGCTAACCTTGCTGCCATCCCCTTTGAAGACAGACAGGATGGTAATCAGAAGAAACGGTGATTACCGTGAGAGAAACTAACAGAATTATCCACGTAACTATAAACGGCCATTTTTGTCACAAAAATTACGGTAAACCCTGTGAAACTTTTTACGGTGAATTTTGTAACCCTCTTCAACGGTAATTATTTTTATAACAATGACGGCAAGTTCTGTGTTTTGGTAACAGTAAATTCTGTGTTTTCGCAACGGTGAATACTGTGTTTTGGCTACGGTAAACACTGGTAATTAATTAACGGTGTTGACAGGACATTTTTCTTTTAGTGTATGCTGTCATTCAAACTGCAATGCCCTCTGTCTTCCTTTTGCTGTAAAAAAATTGTTGCAATAATAGTATTGCAATTTTGCAATAAAAGTACGACAAAGGTCTTTTTTATCGCAAATATTGTTGCGTGGTCATAGCAAAATATTGCAATATTTACACTGTAGAGTGCCATGATCGTTGAAATCGCAGGTTTTATAGTAAAAAAAAGTGAAGTAAAAGGATCGCAAAATGAATGACAGTGTATGAAGCAATGCTTTGAGACAGCGTACCATACGCGCAACGGCATAGGTACATTGCACCTACGTGTGATGCGTCCCGACAATGCTCTATCTGTGCTTATACATGGGAAGGCATTGCACTTCACGTGTGGTGCAAAAGTATTGCACCAATTGATGAGATGAAAACGGGTTCGAACGCATTGCACCGATGGACGCTGTACTGTTCTCGTAGCATTTGGATTCTCAGTGTATCGACGTGGACCAGCCATTTTCGTCGTGGTGCCCCAGTCCCGTCATTTGGTTCAACCGCCCCACGCGAATGAACACGGAACACTCACAAATTAGTCATCATGGCGTATGACCATGACCAAATGCCTTTCTTCCTCGAAATTTTGACCTAATACAGTCATTAAATTTTAATGACGTCGTGGCGAGCGCTTCGGTCTTTGAGACCTTGCGAAATCTTTGGTCGTCACTTGATTCCAATTTCAAGGCTAAAATTTCTTACGAGAACGTCATCAAACTTGCTTGTTGGTGAAGCAGCTTCACCCACGGAATAAGTGGTAAGGGAAAAATAGATCATAAATGTCACATTTGAGTCGAAGATCGTCATATTCCTGTGACGAAAATAGCATCCATGATATTTCACTACCGAAGTGACAACAAATTTTTGCAGTACACACTAAATGTTTATGTAGAATTTTGTACGTGTCACACGCACGATTTTGTGCATGCGGGAAATTTGCATAATTTTATGCGTAAAAATGCATAAATTTATGCAAATTCGTGCACAATTTTATGCAAAACGTCACGCTGGTTTAAAATCATGCATCACCACGTACAAAATTCTACATAACATTTTAGTGTGTAAGCGTCCCATCTCACGATGTAAAGCGGCTGTTTCTATCCGTTTTTGTCTCCAGGTTTTCCGAAACTTCACTCTGGAGTGGCACCAGCAACCGGCGAAAACCAAGCAAATCCCCATGCTGCACTTCGTGACACCCCTGGAGTTCACAGTGAAGGACCGGTCCTAGGTCAATAACCTCGCACAGTGGGCCAGAGGACCGGTGGAGGCGGTCAAAATCTTGGACGGGTTTTGAGTCAGGGGCGAGTAGCTACCCCAGACCGTCCCCGCGCCTGCAGACCGGTTTTGATACGTTATTGGTGTGACGAGAATCTGTGGTTTATCTTAGTTAAACGATGAGGGTTTGCTGATTACGGCATAAAGGAACCAAGGTTATGAACGCGCATTATGATTGGAACAGCCTTTTCAATGTAACAATAAACCAGTATCTGTTAAAAAAATAATAGGGAGACTATGTTGGTGTGGCTTCCAAACATTAAAACCAGCAAAGGTAAAGAAAGTAGAACTATTCAATACCGGCTCTTCTTTTTTCATAAACTCAAAATCAAGTGATAAGTTCTTTGTATTGAAGCACTGATATAAAACTCGACACTGTAGTAAATCATGGCTTTGAGGTCTAAACACTGTTAAAAAATAGTCGTAACTTTACGACATTTAAGAGAACAACAATGTCGTTTTCCAACGACACATTTATGTTACGATTTTTGTCGTAAATATATGACAAATTTGTTGCCAATTTTGATAGCGAGTGAGATCGTTTCAAAACATGTAATGTCGTAAATTTACGAACTTCACCGTAGATTTACAACTTCGATCGTATATATACGACCGATCGTAATCCTTACTTCGAAATCGTTATATAGGTACGACTAGTCGTTATTTTAGGATTTCGGTCGTAATTTTACGACACAGATCGTAATTTTATGACAAAAATCGTTAGATCCTGCCATCTGTTTTTGGGCTTTGATGGTCCAAGAAATTACGACCATGTCGTGAGAAAACGATTTTAAGGTCGTTGGATTACAACCAAATCGCTTTAGGACGACTTCTGTCGCTATCAAAATTAGCTACTCATGCGTCACTAATTTACGACAATTTCTCAAACAGTGAAGGAAAAGACCTGGATAGTAATGACCAGCCATAGTTGAAAAATCGTCCACGTAGCGCAAGCAGGAGTCCGCATTTAGCTCAGCAACGCGATGTTGGAATCCTCCACGATGCCCCAGGAGCGCCGAAGGTAGCCGTCCGTCCGGAAGCCGCTGTTGAGTTACAGCTCCTGGGCGATCAAAACCGTACGTTGTCACTTGATTTCCACCGAGCTTATAAGCAGTATCACGTGGTTTCATATTTGAGTTTCCCGGGGTAGTGCTTGAAAACTAAACGTCGCAGCATAAAGAAAATTTTTCTGAACAATCCCCTTGTGGTCGTCTTCTAACCAGAACGACATTGAGATGGACACTCACGGCTTGGCCCTCAAAATTTCAAAAGTGACGTCCCCTTTTGGGTGAATGTATTTACCTTTAGGTGACTTTTTACTTTTTGAAGGCCAAGGCCGACCCGTAAAGGTAGACCCAACAGTCATGATTGGGCGTTGTACAGGACCCTAATAGGCATCTTCAGAAAAAAATTCGTTATCCTGAGTGGACTAGTTTACAGATGCTTTCCGGTGGAAAACAAATAACAACCTACGCACAAGGGGCCAGAAAACCGGATGGGGTGGTCGAAATCCCAGACACGTTTTGAGCTCCCGAGTCGCTGCATGGGTCTCGTACCGAGCGTCTGACCTCACCACCGGTAGCTCCCCAAACGAGGAATCTATGGGCGGGGCCACACTCTCGAGCTCAACACGCGTCTTGAGTTTTGTGGTCGCCTGCGCCAGTCTCCTAGCCCACTGTGCTACGGTGATTAACACCCATCTCCAGGTGGTCCTTGCTCGCTGGCGCTGCCGAACTCTACAAACTGAAGTTTGTTCTCAGTACGCATCTACAGATGCATACCCACAAGTAAACATCTTCAGATGCATACTTGGTTGAGTACACAACTACAGATGCATACTTAGCTGAGTATACATCTGCAGATGCACACTTAGCTGAGTACACTCCTACAAGGTATGCATCTGTAGGTGTGTACTCAGCTAAGTATGCATCTGCAGATGTGTACTCAGCCAAGTATGCACCTGTAGGTGAGTACTCAACCAAGTATGCATCTGTAGATGTGTACTCGTAGGTGTGCATCTGTAGATGCATCACACTTCAGTTTGCAGAGAAGCTAAGCGAAAGCTACTTGATCCTAGGACTTTTGATCCTAGCGCGCGCCCTGGGCAGCGTCTGCAGCACTGACTAGGGCGGCGGCTTGCCCCGGTGGTCCGGCAGGTCCAGCGAGAGCGACTTGATGGCGGGCGCCGCCGTGGTGAGATGGGACAGGAACGCCTTTCGCTTGGCTCGTCTTGGACGAGAGACATTCCATGCCGGTTCGGCCAGGCCCTGAAAGTGACCATTGACGATTTCCACGCCACTTACTTTTTTGTACTCGTGGAGACAGGGCGATTGCGAAATTTTTAGGTCCCTGGGTCCATTTTTGAGGCCAGAGTGGCAGTTTTTTGATTTCTCTGAACTTTCTTTGTTGTTTTTGTTGAAATTGCGTCCGTTACTCCCTCTACGGCACAACTTTAACGCCAGCACAATGATTTTAAGCTTTAAAGACGCGTATTTGGTAGATGAAGAAACCATGTCAAAATAGATTAATTTTCGCCAACTTTGAGGAGGGACCTTTTGGTGAAGGGAAACGTATTTTTAACTTTTTTTGACGGACTCTTGAAGGTCTCGGGAAGGTCTTTCGAGGGACGGTGCCAAAAAGTATGGGTGTACCCCTAGTTTACCCCTCCAAAGTTTCAAAAAAATCGCAAATTTGCACCAAATGGTGCACTTAGGCTTCCCGGCCCACGCCAATGGCCATGCGCGGCCTGGGCCATACCAGGGGGTAGAAACGGCCTAGGCTCCGCCTGGTCCCATGCGCGTTACCAGTGGCGGCGCGCGCCGTGCCGGCCGGTCACCGCAACGCGTCAGTTCGACCCGAATTGTGGGCTTGATTCGTCTTGAAAGAAAGTGAGGCCTGTGTTTTCCTGAAAGCTTGCTCTCTAAGCTTTGTGCAGGTATTTTAAAAATAATTTTAGGTGCGACCACTGCCGAGCACGGGCTTGCGAAAGACGACTAACCTATAAAAAGATCGCTGTGTCAGATATAAATCACAATGTTTATACTATTTAGATTCAGTTTTCGCCCAACATGCAGTGAACAAAATAGAGGTAATGGATCGCCATATGGAATGCACTAGGTTTCATGGTGGTTCTCAAACGAGTTATCATTATCTTAGCCATAATATGTGTGTCGCCAAAACCGCTGTAACGCCACAACCCATTTTCAAAACAATGTTTGATTAACATAAAGCCTGTAAGAAGGATAGGCAATGGGCCTATTCCACGTAGAATTTTGTGATCTTTTATTTCATGCCATTGTTTTTTTATTTTGAAGCTGCCGAAACACTGAAACTTTATACACAAGCGAAGAAGTGACGATCTCCGCGCGGCGCACGGCCGGACATTGCACATTATAGGACGGAAACTGTTCGTAAACGCGACAAATACCTTTGAACCCATGTTAGAAAATATTATGAAGGGTGCTAATATGCCTTGACATTACTGGAAAACTGCTCCCGAAACCGTCTGACAACGAAAACGTAACAGACCGTCAGCGTCAAAATCGGCTGCTAGTATGAGAAATTCTAAAGAACAGCTCAGCGCTAATTCTGTTACTTTTTCGCTAATAGAACGTTTTAGGGG
This sequence comes from Stenchaetothrips biformis, assembly GCA_030522485.1. Taxonomy (NCBI): domain Eukaryota; kingdom Metazoa; phylum Arthropoda; class Insecta; order Thysanoptera; family Thripidae; genus Stenchaetothrips; species Stenchaetothrips biformis. The sequence goes on from CM060091.1 coordinate 19,423,308, forward strand.
CAGTTTTCCAGACATGTCAAGACATATTAGCACCCTTCAGACTCTTATCTAACGGATGATCAAAAGGTTTTGTCGCTTCTGTAAACAGTTACCGTCCTATAGTGTGCAATATCGGCCCGAGCGGCGTAGACCGGCGCATGGGACCAGGCGGAGCCTAGGCCGTTTCCACCCCCTGGCCATACTGACCCGACAATAACTGGCGTCTGCAATGATTTTTACTCGACCCCCAAGCCCCTGGGTCGCCCACTGGTCGGAGGAAGGGGGGGGGGGGAAATCACGAGAATTTTCACAAAATGTAACACTTTTACTTGTGTCGTCCCAGTCCCTCCCCAGTGGTGATAATGGACCTCAGACCGGATAAGCCAGACAGATATTGACTTCCTCTTTCCTTCTCTCTCTCTCTCTCTCTCTTTTCCACACACACACACACACACACACACACACACACCCTTTTCCCTCCCGGGTGGGTAGAAGCGCCGCACTGGCGTTTTGCGGGAACGCTTGTGATCAAGAAGGGTAGGCAGCCCGTGCAGCACGTGTGCCGACAGGTGTCCTACCCTGCAGGCGGTGGCTTCGGCAACGCTTTATCTCATAGTTGCCACATACATGGACGAAAATTCCTATGTATGAACTGCCTACCCCGACCTGCCTTATAGACTTGATCCAGGAAGCGGAAGAAGGAAATAACTAGACTTATCTCCAAAAAGAGTTTTTGTTTTATTTTTGTCCATCAGGATGGTTTTCATTATAACACCAAATTATTTGACCCAATTCCTAGCAGTTTAGGAGAAAATCCACTTGGTTAATGGGTATAACTCAACTTAACCCCTTTTACGGTCTAAATTTCATCGGAAAATGGAGATAACTGGACCACAGTCCACATGGCTCCGTTCGACAAAATAGTAGGAGATAACTCTACTTGTATTTTAATGAGTCTGATGTAAATAGAGTCAATTCAACATACCCCCCCCCCTTTTTTAGAACAGTAGTTGGAACCAAAAGGTATCGTGAAACGGGGTAATTTCGGGCACTTTTGAGAGGTATTTTTAAAATAGGGAAGGTCGTGGAGTTGCCATGGACCTGAGGGTTCAAATTTATCATCTACCCACCTTTAGCTTCAATTTGACGCCAATTCCAGATATCTACGCCTCACCGTTTTTACAGTGAAGGGCCCAAAGCTGCGCCCGAAATTACCCCGTGTTTTGGGGTAATTTCGGGCAACCGAGGTAAAAACGACTTGTTCTGATTTTGGTCTCAAAATCAATAATTGTCTCTTTCTTTACAGCTTATGTGATGAAATGTGAAATTCTTAAGGATGTAGATGTGGAGGGATGGTAGGGGTGGTCATTTATACATAATTTGAAGTCATGATTTTTACAAATAGTTTGTTGTTTGGGAAAGTGGGGTGGAGCTATTTAGGACGCTTCTGGTTGAACGTCTAACTTTGAACCTTTATCCTTTTTTGTTTTTGATAATGATACAACTCGGGCCACACTATATTACGCGAAGATGAGTCGTGGATCTTCCTCTTGAAACTGACGTACATGGGAGGCAAGTCTTATGCACAATTGGAAAGATACAGGGGCTTTCTGGCAAACTCTGCATTCCGTAGCAACCCGGCAAGCCATGCGGCCGTTCTCAAAGTCAAAGTCCCGGTAAACATGATAAAATTTTAGTCACGAACCAATCATTGACACTAAGATAGGACGTGTACATATACTACACATAGGAAGTACAGATGTACCCTTGGCCCATATTTATGATAGTCAAAGTTCTACAAAGCGACTGCTGCGGCAGTTGAGTATTATCTTTGTTAATGGATTGTCTCCATCTTTCAGAAGAGCTCTGAAGAGCTGAAAGAAGCTTGCACCACTCTAGCCCTGCGAAATTCAAAGTGTTCAGAACAACCCTGTTTGCCCTTGCATGCCATTTCAGTGCCCGAAATTACCCCTAAAAGTAACAATTTTTTAGTTTTGAGCCCCTATTTACCATACCATTTGCCGCAGGTGATTGAAAATTTGACACAGCATGCTCAAAACATGTCCAAATCGAAAAAAAACCTTATGCACCGTTTGTGAACAGGCGCGGCTCCAGGGGGGGGGGGGGTGTTCGGGGGTCGCGAGGTTTTGTATCCCCAGTCTCTTTTGTTTGGTGTGAATGGAGCCGGGGTGGACTGGGCCACGTGCCTGCTCCGACCCTCGAGCAGGTCTATTGCCATTCCGGTACAAAAGGGATTGGGGATACAAAACCTCGGATACAAAATTTTTAAATTTTCGTAAAAGTCGATTTTTGAAGAGTGGTGGCGCTATCAGGTCAAAAAGCTATGAAATTGAGTGAAAACGAGAAATCGCTAGGACAATTTTGACATCAAACCATGGGACAATTTTTATTGGTATAGAATTGATCAGCGCGCTTCAAAACACATTTTGGCACTAACTTGTAAAACCGTGCCATTTTGAGCCAATTCCTGCTGCACTTGTGCACTTAGCCACCGGCTGACGCGGAATCGGCTGGGACCGCACCGAGCCTCCTCGCCGGACCCAGAGGTGGCATCCGCATGGCCATCCCAGATGTCGCCAATTGCTTTCTTCGTCTGTGCCGTCTGTCACTACAAGTGCGACAGAGACAATGCTAGAGCAGGTAGCGTGGATGCGTCCCGGCGGCCACGCGGCCAGGCAGGCGCGAGCGCAGACGGCTAGGCGCTTTACAATGGCAGTCTGGCGGTGCAGTGCTGGGCCAGCGGGGCGGGGGAGGGGCGGCGGGGGCCCTTCGGGGGCCGGTCTTTTGATGATGCCTGTTTGCCTGCTCTCAGCCTGCCTTCGCCGCGCCAACCACCCAAAAGTCGCGTTTTTCGTCTCGGCGTTTCCCAAACTACGGCCACACCGTTCAAGATTTTGACTTGAAATTTGGAGAGGCGTTTGGCAACGAGTAGGACTACGCACGTACATGGCCCGATTTTTGATATAGTATTTAGGAGCCGATTCATTCACCACCAATTCATTTGATTCAATAACTTGAAAGGAGTTCACATGAGAGTTCTTTTGGATTGTTGTCATTTTATCCATAACAAAATAAATTTCTGAATCAAATAACAAAAACATCTTAACTAACCCAAACAAAGGGAGATTATCATCGGTGCCATACAAAAGGACACATTTACTATGGTATTTATTACCATGACTAGAAGCAGATTTGGTTGATACAGTGCACCAAGTACCGCCAGGACGATCAATAAAATGTCTAATGTCGCAATACCTATTAATATCGCGAAAATACATGTTCTCACTGGCAGCTAAGTTAACAACATTACGGAAAGCAACACCACTGACAAATAAGAAGCACAGTTGCAAAGAATGCTTTAACATTAAAGTATAAGTCAAATTAATTCTATTTAAACACACTCGAGCGTATTCCTTACTCTCTCTGTGCTTCCTTTCTAAGTCCAAAGCCCAAATGTGCACAGGAGGGCCATGCATCCTGATGAGACGGGGCCCATAGTGAAGCAGTAGATGGTGTTTTGGTTTTAAAGTACCATTAAAGAGAGCCAAATACATTTCATGGTGCTCCTGAACTATCACTTGAAAGTAACGTTCCCAGCCTGGATAAAATGCAGGAGCCATCACAAAGTCAACTATCTCTTGTAGCTTCAAAAAATACAACCAATCATCATCATTCGCTGGAACCAAGTGTCCTATCATTAAACCAAGATGCCTAACAAAACAAAGCATCTCAGAAGCAGAAAAATTAAGAGAGCGTGACTGAATACGTTCATCCGATAGTTTGGAAGGAGGAGGTTTATTGTTCCTCTCCAAAACTCCACAATCAAAAGTGTCTACAATAATTCTCAAGTCTTCTGCCGAAAAGTATTGTCTTACATAAATAAGGTAGTACAATATATGAGAGACTCCGTAGATACAAACACCCTCTAAAATGTCATGAGACAAATCTACTGAGGCATTCAAAATACAGTGGTAATCAGCTACACCGTTGAAAACACAATTTTCTCGAACACCTGTTTCATATGGATTTTCCAAAGCAACATCAATATTATAATTCTCAACTGTACGCAGAAGATTAACGTCTTCAAGCGTTTGAAACTGAGTTGTATTCTTATCCATTTTGCATATTCTGCAAAAAGAATTAGCATTAAATCCAGGTTGAAAGCCAAGCATTTCATTTAAACCTTTGTTGTCACCTATTATTAGTCCTAAAATAAAATAAACTTGCTGCTGTCCACTTGTACTAATACTTATACCTGTCTCGCTCAAAAAATGGAGCTCATCAAGAACAGAATCAAAAATTACAGCATTCCCCTCTTTTTTGTATTTTGACAAGCACGAAGACGAAATAAACATACTTTCAAGCGAAGCTTGATATTCCTTGGGAATACATGGCAGACTATAGTACAAACCATCAACGCTATGATCACCTGAATGAGAACCGTTCAAATTGTCGGGTTCATATCCATCACCATGCAAAAATATTGGAAAGACTTGTTTACCATTATAATGCATTTTAGAATGTTGCCAACTTTCACCTTGTAAATAATCACAATAACAATCAGTATTACTTTCTAACTCCCTCATATTAGTGATAATGGTGTTTAATACACCAGGAATTTCTAAAAAGTTTTTCAAAACCTCCCGCATAGGCAAGGAATGGCCTTCTGTAGCATGAGGTTCAAGTTCAGCATGACCTTCATGATTTACTGTCCTGTCTTCAACTCCAATGTCAAACGGCTTAATCTTAACAAGTTTCTTTTCTTCATAAAAAGCTTCGAAACGCTGATGCTCTGTCTCTAAACCAGTAAATGGATTTTGAACTATTTTGAAATAATCCTCTACCTCTGGTTTAATTTCATTAGGTAACAGACTATAAACTTTTTCTTTAAGGTGAGAAATGTAGGAGCCAGTTAGAAAACTATTAAAATAATCAATAATTGTTTGAACATGTCACCTGGGCAATACAGGGTCTGAATACAATTTAGCAACAAGAATCAAAGCAGACGAGCTCACTGCCATGACAAAATTCTCTAGTGACATTGGAACATTTTCAACATTCAATGCTTCATGTGGCACATTGTTAATATCCTGAATAGGCTCAGCATGGTTTACTTCTGGAACTATTTCATCCATTTCATTATCAAAAATTACAAAATTGTCATTATTATCAATGTAATTGTCATTAAACTGAAAACCATTTAGGTCCAAGTCATCAACATGGGTTAGCAGATGATTGCCTAAAGAGTCTAATGTGTCATAAAACCTGCCACATCCAGGCTGACGACAGTAATATAATTGAAATAAATTTCCTATCCGATGATAAGCTCTGTAGTGACCCATCAATTGTGGGATATTTGGATGCAGAGCACCGCACATAAAACAAATGAAATCCATTTTAAGGAGGAACAAATTCAAAGTAACAAACACCAAAAAATCAGCTAAACCACAACCAAAACCATAAAAAACCATTGGAGAAGTTCAAAACATTGCAATGAACATAAAGCAATGAAACTTGAGTAAATGTAATGAAATAGTTACATTAATTAGATTCTCCAAACTGTAGACCAAAGGGAGCAATCAATCAATCAAACAATGGAAGTTGTCAACTGACATTAGCAACTTTGCCAAAAGACAAAGCGAGATTAAACAATGTTGTCAAGTGGAGTATCAAATTTGTCATGCTTGGTTCGAATGTTGTAAATACATTTCTGAATGGCTTCCCACAAATGCTGTGATTGTGCTGGATACTGGGTTTCAGTTGCAAACACAGCTTTGAAACAGAGACCTATCGATTTCATGACACAACTAGTAGCCCACAAAACCTTGTCCACACAGACATAGCTTTTCGTAATTGTGTCCAAGGATGGGCCAACAACGATGATAAGTGGCTGCACCCGTTGGCCTTGCAGGTAAACTTGATCTGTGTGCTCCTTCAGTTTGGAACGAACTTTACTAGCATTCTGAAAAATAAAAATAAAAGCGCATTACAAGAATGTATTGAAGGTGATCAGGTGTAACCAATGAAGCGTTAACGTATTCACTGCAAACCTACATGGAATGGGCCTGATAAATTTTACTAAAAGGGTGATGCTCTATGGGCAAGGGCAATGGGCAAAAAATAATTTTAAACTCTGGTCTTTACATTTAAAAAAAGACCATTCGCTTGTTTACTTTTAGATGAGCTCAATGAGAAAAGGGGGCGCTGGTCTCAATACATATAAAATTTTGTCATATAATTAAATGCTTTTGTGCAAAAGTAGAATCTTTTTACAAGATCCACACCCATTTTGAAGATAGATGCCCCGATCCGAGTAACAGACTTGAACATACCTGTGCATGGAGAATAATTGATGACCGAGACTCTGCGATTGAGGGACACCACAGCTTTTTATTTGGCAGCTTCAATTTCTGAGTTGGGATGCACAATGCAGGAAGAAGGCTGAGTGCAATGGCAGCACGGGAATCTGAATAAAGACAAATAAAAAGTTTCACAATTTAAAGAAGTGCAAATGAGATAAAAGCATTCAGTTTACTAAGAGAAGTTATGATCACAATAAATGCAAATAAACTAAAAAGCTAACAGTGTGCCTACAACCTGCTTGTAGTATGGCAATTTATATTCAAAAATAGTGCCATTGAAATAATTCAGAATATGCCAGCCGCAAACAATTGAATTGGGAGCATGCGTGAACAAAGTTAACTTTCAGAAGCAAAAAGCGAAAAACAAACACGCTCAGAACTACCACTATTCTCTTCTGATCTACATTTTCCTAAGAACTGGAATCAACCATGTAACCTATTCATTTTGACCAAATTTGACAAAATAAATTACCTGAAGAAATATTTGGCTTCAGTAGATTAAAAATGGCCTTGCTTGCTTTATCTTTCACGTCAGTCACTGCAAGCTTGAGGATCATATCCTCAAATTGAGGCCATTTGCTGAAGATCACTAGTTCTCTACCAGGCCAGATCGAATTGAAATCAGCTTCAAGCTAAAAAAAAAAAGGATTATTGTAAATAAGCATGTTTTAAGAAATCTCACAGCACAACTAGAAATATTTCACAAAATTACCAGTGTGCATCCTGTAGGAGTTTGGAGAACGGGCCAGGATTCAAAATATTGACTTAGGTATGGTTCTGTCTGCAGTTGTTGTAATCTATGCTGATGCGTCACTGCCCACTGTTTCTCTACTTCAGGCCAGGGAGATCTTGTAAAAGCCAAGAAATTAATAGTGGATTCAACATCAACACTGGGATCTGAATAACAGGGGTGGAATACAAACAAGTTATAAGTATTTTACATATTTCAAAATTCATTCCTCAAAAACTGCGAAACAATATATTACTTACCTCTGGGAGCAGACCGAATAAGCTCTGCAGGATCATCTATGTCTAAACTCTCATCTGAGATACGTTGGTTTGATGATGGTCCTTGGTCTTGCCTTCGCCTAATATTTCTCAGTTTATGAGGTAGTTTTGCAGTAGCTGTTGATCTTTTTGTGGGTGGAATGTAGTATGTAGACTAAAAGGTTAAAAAAATTTAATTGAAGGCGTTCAACAACAAGGCTACAAGAAGATCAGGAAAATTAAACACAGGAGACATACCTTTTTCTCACCAGCAATATAATTCACAATTCTGTCTGCAAGTATACTTAAATGGTCATTTTTTATACTCGAACAAAACAAGTATGTAATTAGCTTCACTAAATGACTCAACATGCTGAGACAAAACATAATTCGAATAGTATTAGCTCAAAGTGGGACCAGTGAGTTGAACATGCTAACAAATTTACCCCATAAGTCGAGGAAGTGAAAAATCAGGTACATTCAATCATTGGGTACATGAAACTGTTTTAAAATGGAGCCAAAAAGTGGATTTCAGTGCCCTTTACACTAGATTTACAATCTTTTAACCTCCAAGCTCTGAATGTGATCCTTTACTGAAGAAAACTTTAGTTTTACCATAAACAGTGCCATTTGAAACCCATTTCAAAGAAAGAAGATTTTATTATCAGTCCTCCCCTTTATCCAGGAATAAAGATAGCAGTCATCTGTTCCCCAAGCCTGTTCCTGAGATTGCTTACCTATGTGTACAGCCAAATTTTCTTGCCTGAGTATAAAGATGAGTCATAAGGGCATCTACTATTGCTGTCCGATGAGTGCCAGTTAAGAAAGAATTTTCTTTGAAAAACTTGAAGCGACATCAGCTGTTATGTGTTCCACACAAACTGTTTCAATATCCTGCAACAATAAAAAAAAAACAACAGTGAGATATAAGAACAAACACACCAATGTCACATAATGCACAAAGATAACAAAAATTAATAAAACTTACAATATCTGCCATAAATTTATTTAAGCAAAATTGAGCAGCAACTCGTTTCACAAAAGAAGAAGTTGGAGTCTAAGGGGAGGAAATGACTTTATAATTCAACACAGTATGGCCACAGTAATACTGTACATTTAATGGAAAAGAAACTTACTGATTGAGAACATGACCCAATGGACTTCGATGCAGAGGTAGATGCTTGAGTGGACGTTGAAGGCAAACTAAAACATGGCCCATTGGACTTTGATACAGAGGAAGAGGCTTGACTGGATGTTGAAGGCAAACTAGAATGTGACGGTCTTGAGATGGAAACAGACTTAGTAGTGGTGGTTGCTATTGTTGTTGTTGACACGGGACGCAGGGCCTTAGAGACCCTCCCGTCAGAGATGCGCAGAGGGGGCACCTCTCGGCCAATCACAGACGATTGGTAGTCCCACGCGGAGCGGGAAGCCCGAATCCGCCCCGCGCGAGGCTACACAGGCAGCGTCTGGTGCGGCACAGCAGGTATACAGCTAGCCTGAAGCAGGGTGCCCTTGCCTCCGCGGGACTACCAAGTGCTCGCCTGCGCATCTCTGACGGGAGGGTCTCTAAGGGCCTGCACTGTAGAGCCAGCAGAAGACTGCGATTCCTAAGTTTATAAAAAAATAAAAGGATTTAATTGACGCAACTTTAGTCTAAGATGGCACATAAAAAACAAAAATTTGAACTCACCAAGGACAAACACAACTCGCCAGCATCCTGCCTCTTATTTTGGAAGTACTGAAATGTCACAAAATAAAAAAAACACATTAAACCAATGTCACTTGACTCTGAGATAGCTAAAATGTTCATAGGGGAGAAAAACTTACCTCTTTTCTTTTTGTCAAGAATTTCATTCGCTGTCCAATCACCGGTATTAATTCTTGGAGAAGTTCTCCATTTATGGTTTCTAACATATCCAACGATATTTCTTGTTCTGTAAGAAAAATAACAAAATTAATAGTTACCTCATTAACACAAGCAAAGGCCACAACTGAACTTTAAATAAGAAATAATGAGTGAGCAGCCTTTCTTTCCAGACACACTTTGAGAGAAAACTTGGAAAAAAACACAGCAGGGTTGCATATAACCTGCATTCCCAGGCAGTCAAGTAAGAATTTAGGATGAACAGTTTAAAAACTTGAATGTAAAGCACAATAGTATGCAAGCTAAATAAATATTTCATTAATCAGAGAACACATCAACGTCAAAAAGACATCGGTTAGAACATATTTCTTTTGATATCTGGGAGTTTGGCTGTGACACTTGCGCGTCGTTCGATTGAACTATCACATCTGTCTAATATACATCACGATGCTTACTTCGCCCAGTGATATGAAATCATTCTAAACAGCATTCGACCCTGGCACGGAGCAAACATTTCAAAATAACTAGGGAAAGAGGTTTGCTCTCTGCTAAAAAAATTCTACTCGTAAACCAACTTAACGTGTACCAGAGAACCTAACCTCTTCTGAGACCACGACCCAAAACAACCAATTTGGCCAACTACACGGCACCAAAAGTGTCTAATCCTACAAAAGCAGAGTAACCTTTCGTGAGAGCCCCAGAAAACAAATGAACAGTATCAAAACTTTTATCAACCCGTAAAGGTGCAGCCGGTGTGGTCGAATACCCACGAACAGTTAAAATATGCAACGCGATTTGGGTAAATCACGCACAGACGGTTGAGAGTGCTGACCAGGGTTATACGATGAGTCCTATGAACAAAGACAGATGTCCTTTGGGTCGCTCAAACAAAGACCGATGTCCTTTGGGTCGCTCGAACAAAGACCGATCTCCTTTGGGTCGCTCGAACAAAGACCGATCTCTATTTCCTAACCTCTCCACGAGTGCACTTTGAAGTCCCAGAACTATTTACACCATTCGACTCAAGACCAACGAGTTTAACATAATCATTGTCTAATATATTTAAAACCAAACCCGCACGGTATTATTTGTGTGAGATGTCATTTACCAGAACTACGAGATAAAGAAATAGCGAGTGCAGAATCGGCCGAAATGGAGATCGGTCTTTGTTCGAGCGACCCGAAGGAGATCGGTCTTTGTTCGAGCGACCTGAAGGAGATCGGTCTTTGTTCGAATCACCCGAAGGAGATCGGTCTTTGTTCATAGGACCCATCGTATAGCGCGAAATTGAAATTTGGCCCATCCACCAAGAGAAAGAAAATGGTTTAACTTGACGGCAACGACAAATGACCCAGCTATAGCCCGCAAGGAAAAGCCACATTCACTGTCTCGCACGAGAGTGTTCACCTTTGTGGACCTTGAGACAGGGCCGCTTTCTCGATACGGTGATAGATTTTCAAGAAAAACACAACTAGGATTACGCTTACCACGGAAAACAGGAATCAGCTGGTCCAGCTGCCATGCTGACAAAATATTCTCCACCGCCTCCACGCTGTCCATCTTTAGAGGTTAGGCCAGGGTTAGGCAGGGCAGGCTCGGTTCAGATGTCAGGACCAGGCTGTGTGGAGTCGGCGGAGTCGCTCGCTAGAGGGCTTCCGTAGTCGCAAGGTGGCAGGCGAATGTGACGTCATAGTATGAGAAATTCGACTCTACCGACCAATTCTTCGTCATATCGACTAAAATTAAGTATTCGTAGCATCTACTAAGAAATCTTCGTCGATTCGAGTTTACTTTTGGGACATTGATGTTACAAGGATACACTGAAAAAGACTATCGGTTGCTGCAACTTGAAACTTTGTTGTTAGAACCAAGTCTAATTGTTAATTTTCGGGTTACCAAGTTTCCGGTTATCATTACCAAGTGACTCGGTTACACTGTGTGGGACCCACACAGGGTTACCATGTGGACTGTGAACAGGTTTGACTCGCCAGTCGAAGTTTTCACGCATACACTAAATATAGGCGAAAAGTGTAAAATACGAAAATCACTGTATCTCGAAAAGATTGGATCTGTTTCGGTCTCCAGAGGAATGATCCGACGGTTTTAAGTGTGGCGAATGCGATGCGCGCAACGGGACAAGCCTCCGAGGTCGCCGCTAGACGGCAGCATCATCGCAATGCTTTCGGGCAGAGATGCCCGAAATTACCCCGTTTCACGGTAACGTCATAAAATGTACCAGAGCAATATAGGCTCTACGCAGATCTCAGCTCCACTTAAATTACCTCCAAATTTCACCTTGTTTGGGAGAACTAAGTGAACATGGCTCCGTAGTCACGTAAAGATTCAAATCACAGACACCATCTACGGAGTGATCTAACACTTTTGAAAATTTTCAGTGTTATCACTTATGCTTTAACTAAAATCCATTTGCACAATTCATTTGTTCAGTTTAAGTTTTTTCTGCAAACAGTTTTTTGTTTCCCCTGAAAAATCATGAAAATTGAGTTATCCCCTTCTTCCGCTTCATGGCTCACTTGTTCCCGGCTTTCCTGGCGTGAAAGGCCTGTCTAAAGTACTCAAGGACTGGCCACCCTGTTGGCATTGCTGTAATCGTGGGAAGTTTCGCTTTCTTTTGTTGCACTGAGAAAACCTTACAAACTGTTTTAGGCCTTACAAAGTAGAGCAGCTTGTTAAAACAAACTATTTATAGCCTGTATAAGCTTACAAAGAAAGTAAGTTACTTCGTATTTACCGAACTATTTCTTTGTATTACAAAGTAAATTAGTTTGTATTATGTACGCTCAAAATGCTTCGTGAGGTTTTTTGTGTGTGCTGGTCTCGCACGTTGGTTGTTGTTATGAAATGTAGATGGCATTCCCTCTTTGTTGTGACTGGTTTTTTCTATTCTGCGGGCTGCTCTTTCAGAAAGTCTATTAGGCAGGTCGAGGTAGGCAGTTCATACACTGATGTTTGCTTAGGAATCTTTCATGACCTGGACGATCCTAACCTCTCCGTCATGTCCCAATTCGTCACTTATTTGCAATCTTTCGATGCCAAGACCGAACTTCTCATTGTGGCTCACAATGCCAAGGCATTTGATGCCGTTTTCGTGCTCCAAGAGCTCATTGCACGGAAACTCAAGCCAGAACTAGTCCTCAATGGTGCTAAGATCATCAACATGAAGCTGAATACATGGTCTTTCATCGATAGTCTCATGTTCCTCCCTATGCCCCTTAGTGCACTGCCAAAGGCCTTTGGATTGACGGAGCTAAAGAAAGGGTATTTTCCATTCTTGGCCAACACCCCTGAGTATTACAATTATGAGGGGCCCCTTCCCGATAGTGACTTGTACTGTGGGGTCATTCTTTCCCAAGTCACCTGAGGCCCCGATATCGATGTCTCGGATTTTGACCAAACTTTGTGGGGAAGTTCCCAGGGTAACAAAGAACACAAAAAAAATAATTCAATTTTTTTGGTCGGCTCTAAAAGCTGAAAACACACATTTTGTAAAAAATATTCAAAAAATCACCAAAATTCTGTTTTTAGCCTTAGGTCGACGTACCCAGTGGATTTCCTTTCATTTTCTCATACTGAAAAAATAGACTCTGAGAGCCGCCTCACAAGTCACATATTTCAGGTGATATGGACCAAAAAATTAGTTTTTCGCGAATACCCAAAAAATGCATCCGAATTTTTTCATGAAAATTTTTTTGAAGAAAGGTCTTATGGTGGTCTACTACCCTGATGTTTTTTTGGAAACGGCTTTTTAGACACAGTGGAGATAAAAATAAAAGGTGTATTTTGGTGCACTTTATGGCCCACAGAATCACCACTTTGAGTCCTACGTCATGACCCCCATTAGACTTTTTGTTCGCCTTTTCAAGACGAATCGATTGATATAAGGCAAAGACAGATCGGAGAACTTTTAACAATTGGTCTTTATTTGATCAAAATCGAAGAGGTGCAGGGTGCGCAAATGGGCCAATTGTTAAAAGTTCTCCGATCTGTCTTTGCCTTACATCAATCGATTCGTCTTGAAAAGGCGAACAAAAAGTCTAATGGGGGTCATGACGTAGGACTCAAAGTGGTGATTCTGTGGGCCATAAAGTGCACCAAAATACACCTTTTATTTTTTATCTCCACTGTGTCTAAAAAGCCGTTTCCAAAAAAACATCAGGGTAGTAGACCACCATAAGACCTTTCTTCAAAAAAATTTTCATGAAAAAATTCGGATGCGTTTTTTTGGGTATTCGCGACAAACCAATTTTTTGGTCCATATCACCTGAAATATGTGACTTGTGAGGCGGCTCTCAGATTCTATTTTTTCAGTATGAGAAAATGAAAGGAAATCCACTGGGTACGTCGACCTAAGGCTAAAAACAGAATTTTGGTGATTTTTTGAATATTTTTTACAAAATGTGTGTTTCCAGCTTTTAGAGCCGACCAAAAAAAATTGAATTATTTTTTTTGTGTTCTTTGTTACCCAGGGAACTTCCCCTCAAAGTTTGGTCAAAATCCGAGACATCGATATCGGGGCCTCAGGTGACTTGGGAAAGAATGACCCTGTGTCTCGGGCATGAAAGCTCAGTCTGCCCTTGGATTTAACAAGTGGTATGATGCTCAAATTGAACAGGGGATGGTGTTCAATTTCAAGAGGGAACTTGTGGATTATTGCATTTCTGATGTGACCATTCTTCGGCGAGCATGCCAATCCGCTGGTTTTGACCCTATGTTCCAATGCATAACTTTGTCCAGTGCCTGCATGGCGGCCCACCGCAAAAATTTCTTCCTAGCTCAAAACAAGGTCTTGTTGGTCAGGCCCAGGCTAAAGGTTTTTATTATCAAATACCAATAAGAGTCTAAGTCTCCAAACAGCAATCATAAGTTTCTGCAAATAACTACTTGTCCTTCGTATAGTGAAAAAATTTGGCACTTCAAGAAATAGTTGTGATCAACTGTGCCAAATATTTGGAATTCATTGTTTATAGGTTTCAATACAGAATAAGTTGATTTCAGGGTTAAAAAAAAAACGACAAATTTCAGAAAAGTATTTAATTTGTTCATAGACAACCGACTATTTAATGCATCATGGAGACACAAATTTACCCAAAAATTATAAACAATGTTACTGATTTGCCAAAAAGAAAAAAGAAATGCAAACAAATACAAACAAATGCAAATTAGACCAAACGACCAAACATTGATTAACAATGTAACACGAACTAAGAGAGCTTGGGTTTCTTGGGTGAAGGTGAGCCAGAGAACGAACCAGAACCACCTGCAATTAAAACACAAAATTAATAAAAATTAACTTAACTACTCGAAAATGTAATTGAAATCATTGAACTTACCAGATTTCTTGGGAGAATTATCAGGTTTTATAGTATGTTAAGCAGCTAAAACAGAATGAAACAAAATCAAATTGGCATTCAACAAAAAATTTGAATTTTAGAACAAAGAACACATTAACACACGTACGGTCAAACACAACAAGTCCTTCTGCTGACAGAATCTCGAGGTTCACTTTGTCAGATGACAACATTCCTCTCGACACCAAATAAAACTTGTCGGTAACAAATTCTTCCATATCAGCTTCACTCGGTTAAATTTGTAGTTCAAATATACCATTAATTGCACAGTTTCATTGTACATCACAAAAACTCTTCGACTTGATTGCTCAGCTCGGCTCAGCCTTCAGTTTGTTCTCGACAATTTCACCACGCTTTATCAAGAACCCAACATTTTCAGGTAATTGGTGGGGTCTCGTGTATTCCACATTGGATTTGGTAAAGACGAGTTTGTCACGCAGACCCATCTGAAACAACGAAACTTACATCAATCTCAACAAATCAACAAAACAGGCAACTTTAATTTTCAGCTCATCAGTTAAGGATTCTAATCCATTCTGACTGTTCGAGTGAACAGCAGCCTCCACAGAGCCCGCAACCGTAGTGACCGCGGCTCGTGACAGTCAAACAGAGTCAGAATGGGTAAGAATCCTCAAACATTATTTTAACTAAATAAGGCTATTTATTCTTCAACAGACTTGCATTTGCAAGGGGCTAACTCCTTGTTAGCACACATTAGTCGGAAAACGTGGCATGCGCCATGCGCGAGTGGCCGAGCTAGCACGTCGTGAAGCAACGACCTGAGCGTGTCCGCTACATCGCAAGCAAGCAAAGCATGTGCATGGATTCAGATACTGTCGGAAAGTTTAAGAAGGTTTAACTCTCGCACGGTCGGCCGACCAACCAAAACAAATCAAAAGGTAGCAAGATCACAACAATGAATCAAATTATATGAAGGTTTATCTTTCACACCGCCAGCCGGCCGGACAACCAGGACACAAATCAAATGCTGCTGCTGCTTCACAACAATAATCATGTTTCATCATGTTTCAACACGTGGCACAAAGACTAAAAGTTCACCTAATCTTTCCTTACGACAGATTCGTCACAATATTCAAAGAAAACAACCTACCCTTCTGGAGGGTATCATGGCAGGGGCAGACAATCACACATGGCTCTCCAGTGGATGGACTGGGAGCAACACAAATTGGGTCAAAAAATCAAGACTGTGTACACAGATAGGGAAGTGATGGTTATGGGACGTCCTGTGGATGGTTATGTCGAGGTCCCTGTTCGCCAGGGCGGAGTAGAGCGCAGGGTCTATCAATTCCACAGGGATTATTGGCATTTCTTCTCCCACCACTATCCTGCACAGCCTGAAGGGGGAGAAAATCGCTATGAGCGCACACAGCGTATAACCTCACTTTTAAGAAAGGCAGGTTATGTTGTCATCGAGAAATGGGAGTGTGATTGGCAGAATGATCTCCAATCCCCTGAAATCATAGCATATTTTGAGGCTCACCCCACAACTCGATCACCTCCCCTTGATCTGCGCAAAGCGCTCAGTGGTGGAAGGACCAGTGCCCTCCGCTGCTATTACAAGGCCGATCTCACTAAGGGTGAGAAAATCAAGATGGCGGACGTGGTCTCTGAGTACCCGAACGCGAATTTAAGGGGTTGTTACCCTCTTGATCATCCATCTATCTATCTTGAGGGTGACTCGAACATGCCCCCTGTGGATACTTTCAATGGTATAATCAAATGTACCGTGCTCCCTCCTCGAAAGCTTTACCTTCCTGTGTTGCCTTACAAATGCAACGGGAAGCTGATGTTCCCACTCTGTCGCACTTGTGTTGAAACAGAGAGCCCTGATCTGTGTCAACACACCAACCCCCTTGACAGACAAATCACGGGCGAGTGGTGCGCGCCAGAGTTCCACTTAGCCCTCCAGAAGGGATACACTTTGGTCACAGTGCACGAAGTCTACCAGTACCCACGAACCATGCAGTACAACCCTGAAACAGGCAAAGATGGCCTCCTCTCCGCCTAGCGCCTGTCAGGCGCTTTATGGCCCTGAAAATTCAGGCCAGTGGGTGGCCTTCTGAGTGTTATACTCAGGAGAAAAAAGACATGTTCATGGCGGATGTGAAAAACATGATGGCATCACCATTGATCCTGACAAAGTGGTCAAAAACCCTGCCCTCCGCACACTCTCTAAATTGATTCTCAACAGCTTCTGGGGAAAGTTTGGGGAAAAGACACTTCGATCGAAGTCAGAACTTGTCTACGACTATGGTGAACTGATGAAACTGACCACTGATCCCACCAAAGTAGTCAACGGCCTGGTCGTCTTGTCAGAAACATGTTTCCAAGCGTCTTACAAACCAGTGGAAGACTCTGAGGAAAGCCTCCCCACCTCGTCCCTCCTCCATGTGGCGTGGACTACATGTCTGGGGCGCCTCCAACTGTGCAAGTAGTACTTGGACATAGTGGGACAGCGCGCATACTATCACGATACAGACAGTGTGGCATACCTGAGTCGTCCGGGCGAGCCTGACTTACCATTGGGGTCTCATCTGGGTGACCTCACCGACCAGATCGAGGAGGATTACGGGCCAGGCTCACTTGTCACCGAATTCGTAGCGGGAGGCCCTAAAAACTATGTTTACCGAGTTGCTATCGGTGGGAATGTACAGAACACTAGAGTCTGCATCAAAGTCAGAGGTATCAGCATCAATGCCTCTTGTGCCACCTTAGTGACCTTCGAAAACTTGAAGGCCATGGTCCTGGGAGACATTTCTATTTTTTACCTTTCCCTTTTTTATCTGTCACTTTTGTTATCAAAATTACGTGCTGTCCAGCTAAAGAAATGCTCAGTTTTGGTCTGGCTGAGGTTGCATTATGTCATGTTTTGTAGTCTTCTGTGTTTATTTCATTGGTAAGCATCAAAGATTTGTTATTTTATTTTTTTTAGAAGTTTGTTTGCAATATCTTAATTGCACTCTTTAGGAACACAGTAGTGGCCCAAGTTTGTTTCATTATTTTTTCTACTTCAATCAGCTCATACAAAATGTGTGTCCTGAGTTGACATTGCCACGTTCTACAGTTTTGAGACTATTTCGTTTGTTTTATGCTGTGACACCCAGTGGTAGATGTTTCATTTGCATCTTAGTCTTAGTGAAGTTGATTACGCGTGTCCAATAAAACTCCTCAAATTTATCTTGAATTCTTTCCTTCCATGTACCTTCTTCACTCTCAGGTTCCAAATGTAAAAAAAAAAACTTAGTTGTAACCAACTAGTTACAAGATTATGAAGAGTTGAAATTTGGCCTAACTCAGTTTTATCTAAACTTGCATGTCGTCCTCCAGACCTGCTTTCTTCAGTTTGCTAAAGCTGATGAATGAATGAATCACATAAGCTACAGTATTCAGTGATAAATGGTTCATTCAAGACCCTCAGTTCCAATTGCTTTCTCGTTGCACAGAGCACTTCTCTTGAAACACTAGAGAGGAATAAGGTGTTCTCCAAACTTAATTGTTCTCTAAACTTTATTTTGAGAAAGCTAATTGTGGTTCAAAAGAAAACAGGGGGGGGGGGGCTACTTGGATATTTAGATAGTCAGCAGTAAATCAGACCTTCTTGAACAGTTTTATTTCAAATAAATACTAAGGATACAGACATGTGACAGCAACCTTTTGGAGTGAACCATTTATTTGGCAACTACAGAACATCAGCGCATGTTTCCCAAAAAATGACAAAAAAGGACATGCCGCCAAGGTAGACAGAACAAAAAGTACATTCATGCAAAACATATTCAGGGCAAAATGGTGTGATGCTTCAGAAATAAAAATCACATTAAAGTAAATACCTTTAGAGTCTAGCAAAACTGTGCGGAAAAGAAAATCAAACAATCCTAAGACATTGAAAGTATCGGAATTACCTTGCACTTTCCAAGGCAGATAATGCCTCTCTCAGGTCCTCCGGTCTGCTTGCAGGATTGCCCAGAGTGATGTGGGCTGTACACGACCTCTGGACCAGGCCCTTCATTAGAGGTAAATTCGTCTTGACTCTTGAGGCGTCTTCTCAGTGGAATATTGAGAACAGGATAACCTTGGACATCACCTTGAAGAGAGAAACATCAGCTTTTTTTAACACAGCACTCAGTGGATTTAGTTTGTTGAAACAAATGGTGAATATCAAATTATTCATACCACATTGCAGCATGTAAGATGGAACCACAGCAGCAGCTGATATAATCACAGCGTAAGACAAAGCTCTGCGTCAAGGGCTTCTCTAAAGCTACGGTGGGCTGAATCAAACCTTCAAAGGAACAAAACATTTAAGATATTAAAAATTACACAAACATAACTGCAAAACAAATGTTATGAAATCCAAACTTACTTTTTGCTGCAGTGCCGAGTCTGAAAACATACAAAAATACAGAAGAAGATTTCAGAGGAACAATATTGGAGCCAGATCAGCAAACGGGCATTCCAGGAATAACTTGGCTTCTGTTGACATTGCCCAAGGGGAGCACCACCTCTACAGTGGAAATCGTCAAAACAATAAAACAAGACAAGACAAAACAGATATCAGAGTGAAAAATGGCTATGGAAAAATAATGAACTAAAAGCAACAAATGAAGGTAAATAAGAAAAGGATAAATGATTCCTCACTGCATGCATTCCAAGTTGCAAGCATATAGACAAGGACCCTCCATATGGCAACTTCGCTTGGCTTTACAACCAAAAGTCAAACAGTCAGCGTGGCTCCATTTTGATTCAGAAATACACAGTGCACAACACTCACTCTCCTAATAATGAATGAGCTCTCTGGCGGCGTTGAGTTGGCCATTCTTCAAGAGCATCCCATGAACAAACTTCCATTCCATGGCCTTGGAGCATTAGGAGAAACGTTAATCCTTGACACCTGGGAACAATAGAAACATTACCTGAAAAAAATCTATGATGGTAGCTGCATCAGTTTGGCTTACATATACTAACTTAATGAATAAACATGACACAGAAAGCAGACTAAAGCTTAAAAAAAAAGGAAAAATGGGTTGAACAAAGCGCACAACGAGGCATATCTGTGTCATGAATTCTGAGAGCAAAGAAAAATAGTGAATCCAACAGGAAAATAGATTAAAAACAGGAAGTCACCACCACTCTCTTGTTGATTCATAAAATACAAAAGCAGAGTGTCTTTCCTTGCAACACAAGGAAAGAAACTACTCTTGTAATTAAAGTATAACAGGACCAACCACCGCCTCTTCAAAAACATCCTATTTACCTCAAAACAATATTTTTGACCACGTTTTCGCTTTTTTCGCCCTGAAGGAGTAAAGATACGGCAAAACGGTCAAAATTTTGTGCCTTGGGCGTCAAAATCACCAAATTTACATAATGGCGAAGGTCCTACATCGATACTTAGACGTTGAGTCATTAAGGGCTGTTAAGGCGCACTTAAGCCCCTTTCGCGACCTTTTCCGCTGGGCCGATTTTGCCGGCTGAGGTGCCATAATTCATCATTTGGAAAGCGGCACCGAATGAAAGTTACCCAACTCCAAAAATAGAACATGAAGGAAAAACGAACCGCTTTAACCGGCGGGCCTCTAGTCCATTGGTGCAGGGGGTATTCCTGAAGCGTGAGAAAAGTTTCAGACATATATCAATACAAAGTTTGTGAGCTTAAATGCACTTTTTGACGGTAGGCAAGTTTCTCGCCGCTGCAACGAGGACGTACATTTGATACGAATGTGTACATTTTGGCAGGTCCTTTACAAACATTAGATAATATGTTCTTCTAAAGTTATGAAAGTCTGGTAAATGTTTCCAACTTTTGACAGGGATTTCCGATATCTGTTAAGATATTTCATCGGGTAGAATACTTTCACTTCTGCACATGTGGGTTTATATATCTTTAGAAACATGTTTAAACATACGTACATAAATACATGTGTTTGTATATATTTATTCTGGCACGAATGTATTTAAATTCTGGTAGGACAACTTCTGCTAAACACCTTTGATAAATAAACATAACATATACATACAGAACTATCAACATACTTTGCATGGTAGAGCACTTTACCTCCATATGTATCATGCTTTTAGCAAAGGAAGTAAGTTATTTTTTGGTAGAGGAGTTTCTAGTAGGAGATACTCAGTAGACTCACCACGGCAGGTGCCGTTTCAGATATTGAGACATATATGTTGCAAAGATAATATTATATGGGGTAATATATCCTCAAAATACTGTCGGGCAGCAAGATATACCCTCATATATAAACCACGTATTGCGCAAGATAATTTGCAATATATTGAGCAAGTCACAATTATATTGACAACGTATGAAACATATATAGGGTCATATATTGCCCCATATTTTCCTTCTATTTTCCTTTTTACAAGCGGCCTGACAAAAAAAAAAGGACGATAATTTATTCGTGACCCACAATTTATTTTTTACCTTATTTCCCTTTTAAGGTGATGCATTTTTGTACGACCTTTTTTCGGTGATACATTCGTGTACAGCTCTTTTCGGTAATACATTTTAGTATCACCCTTTTACGGTTGGACAGTTCTGTCTCACCACTCTGAGGGTGAGATGTATCACTATGTGATCTTTAGTGGTTAAGCTGAGAGAGTATACACAGGACCTCAGCGACCACCACGTTGGCAACACAACGAACAGTAAAAGCGCCATGCATCATCTGCTGCCTGCATGGCCTACCACGCCAAGTCGTGGCACTACCTGCCTACCCCATAGGTGACGCAAAAGACTGCAACTAAGAACAGGAAAAGTGGCAATACGAATTGGCAACCTTGGCCTGTCTCGTGCACTTTGAATTCGTTTCTGTTGGACCCGAAAGGGGTTTAAGAATTTCATTGGTCTCTTCAGTCAAACTATACAATGAATGCACCGTGCGGATGCAGGGGTTGACCAAACTTAATATTGTGATGTTCAATAAGGAAAATTATGAGAAAGACCGAAAGACCCGTTCTGTACGACCTCTTGACTTACCAACATCCATCCTAAAAATTTACTGCGTTAACATTACCCCAAGTGCGTTTTGTACCCTTTTCGTCTTCTCTTGATGTTACCATGTCGTATGAAACCGTACCAGGTCTCTCCTTCGGTTCGGTGGTTTGGCATGGAATGTTATACCGGACATAAGCGCGCCTTTGCGCTCAAAGCGCGTCTCTCTCTGAGGAAAACTGTGAAGACAGAACCGGACGGACATGGCTAACCAGCCATTAGTAAACAATCCAACGCGTCACGCAGTAAATTGAAATGACAGACTCTGTAGTGGTCTGAAAGCCCCGAATCACGGAAATTGACAGGTAAATAGATCCGTGTTGGTTTTGCATCGAAACTGCCAACGGCAAACCCATTCTGCACACAAGCGACAAAATCTGTGCACTCCCGCCACGGAATCCGGACACACTGCTTTGTTCCTGTCGGTTACGATTCGCTCCACCTCCCGACTTTGAGGTTTCATAATATTGGAAATTAAGGGTGTAGATGTAGCGCGTATGTAAAATATCACTTTACAGACTTGTCAATGCAAGGAAAAGTTTGCACACGCATCAATCTATATATTGTCCAAAATATCAAGTGCGTCCAGAGGTGCAATCAGGTTGAAACCGTAACCCCTTACCAGTTTCTGAGAGCCTATTCCTATTACTTTGACTACCAAACTACGGATTCTGACATTTCGATTTGCTGTGCACTCAATGCCATGTGTCAGTGCCCCAGTTTTCTAGGTCCATGATAGCAGCCCCTGGGAACTCCCCCGCCCGGCCTGTTCACACGCTCGCCGCGCTTTTCCGAGCGCGTGAGCGCTGGCGACGCCGTTTCGCAAGATTGAAAAACGCATTAATGGTACAATATCATGGTGTCGAGCGCTGCCGAGATTTAAAATTCCCGTTTTTTCCCCTAATTTTTCCAGGTTGGTTTCACTTGAATTCCAGGATATTTGCAACCAAATGTGGACTGTTATGGGGTTTAAAATGGAAGGAAAATTTACTCAAAAACCAAGCAATCTTTTTTAAATGCAAAAGATATTTACAGTGAAACACTGACCAGCATTGGGGTAGCAACCTCAGAACTTTACTGCTATTGATCAAAATTTTCCAATTTTCCCGGATTGAAAGGAAAATTTCCAGGGTTTTTTTTTTTTTTTAGTTTTCCCGGCGTCTTATTTTTCCGGCTTATTCCTTGAATCCCCGGACGCTCGACACCATGAATATCAACTAGTATCAACTTGTGATTACCTGCAGGCGATGTTAAAAATCACTTAAAATTGTATTCTGCACTCACTTATCCCAAAAAGTGACCAGATGCGGAAATAAATGCGAGTAATGATGATGCTTCGACGCCCGTTTCGCCCGTCGCAAATTTCCCCTTTTGTTAATTCAAAGAAACCAAACCATTAAGAGGCAAACGGGCACTTGCAATGGAAAGAGCACCCGTTTTACCTTGGATTTTTCACTAAGGAATGAATGCGAGTCCGCTGAAACGATCAATTACGTCGAGAAAATAAGACACGTTCGGAATAAGAGAATATGTTGCCCTAATAAGTTAATCCCGTTTTCGAGCTCACGTAAGTCCCGTGACATATTTAGGGTCCGAGCAAATTCGAGCGAAGGTCGATGGACATCCAAGCAAAACCGAGCAAGTACCGAGCAAGTGCCGAGCAACTCCGAGCAACGACCGAGCAACTTCGAGCAAATACCGAGCAAGTACCGAGCAAGAACTGAGCAACTCCGAGCAAATGTCCTGTCGAGCAACGCAGCCGAGCAACGGCACCAGTCCACACGAAAAGGCCATCCCAGGCCCAGAAAATAGTCCGACATGCATCGACCTGTCTGTTTTTGGAAAGGGGAGATCATGAGCCACACGAATAGATTTGTGGCTTTGCCCTATTCCTATCTATTTGCCGAAGCACGCTTCGAAGTTCAAGGAACACGAACAGCGAGTGCAGCCGACGTGGAGGGTGGGAAACACGCCCCCGCCCGTGTCCAGCGGGGCGGCCCACCCTGTGGCCGCCGCGCAGTGGACGAGAAAACCGGCGCAGGAGGCCAAAACTCTAGACGCGTTTGAAACTGCAGACGCGCTGAACAGGCCTCGAACTGAGGTTCGTCGTTCAGAGAGCGATCCATGGGCGGGGTCACGTTCGATTCGAGTCCCACTTGGCGACTCTGGAGCTCCTTACGCGTCCGCGGTTTTGACCACCTCCACTTCGTCTTCTGGCCCACTGTGCGCCAGGACATTGCCCTGTGGTACGGCTAGGCCCCCACCATGGACTCCTCTCCGAACGATGGTCTTGGTGGGGTCACATGATCAACTCGAGGCCATTTTAGCGAGTCTGGAGTTCAATACGCGTCTGAACTTTTGTCCTCCTGCGCCGGTTTCCTTGCCCACTACTGTGCGGCGGCCCTGCCAGCCTGCAGGGCGGGCCGCTCCGACAAACACGGGCTTGGACGTGTTGCCCACCCTGCACGACGGCTGCTCTCGGCACGCTTCGCTGTTCATGATCCTTCAGTTCCATAGCGGGGGCCGTGCCTAGCCACGGGGGTATTTCCCTGCGCACAGTGGGCTAGAAGCCGGGGCGGAGGCGGTCTGTCGGGGACGCGTTAGGAAGTCCAGAGATGCTATATAGGACTTGAACATATCTATTCGTATGGCTCATGATCTCCCTTTTCCAAAAATATACAGGTCGATGCATGTCGGACTATTTCCTGGGCCTGGGATGGCCTTTTCGTGAGGACTGCTGCCGTTGCTCGGCTGCGTTGCTCGACAGGACATTTGCTCGGAGTTGCTCGGTTCTTGCTCGGTACTTGCTCGGTATTTGCTCGAAGTTGCTCGGTCGTTGCTCGGATTTGCTCGGCACTTGCTCGGTACTTGCTCGGTTTTGCTTGGATGTCCATCGACCTTCGCTCAAATTTGCTCGGACCCAAAATATGTCACGGGGTGTTTCAGCGGACTCGCATTTATTCCATAGTGAAAAATCCAAGGTAAAATGTGTGCTCTCTCGATTGCAAGTGGCCGTTTGCTTCTCATTGTTTGGGTTTCTTTGCATTCACAAAACGGAAATATGCGACGGGCGAAGCGGGCGTCGAAGCGTCATCATATTTCGCATGTATTTCAGCATCCGTTCACTTTCTAGGAAAAGTGAGTGCAGACAATTTTACGTGAAATTTTACATCGCCTGGCGGTAATCACAAGTTGATATTTTGCCGTTAATGCGTTTTTCAAACTTGTGAAACCGCGTCGGCAGCGCTCCCGCGCTCGGAAAAGCGCTGCGAGCGTGTGGACAGCAGGGTTGTTAAAGTTACTTTTTTTCGTTATCGAGTCATCGTTTAGTTAATTTCTACCCCTGTTTACGATAACTAGTTATCGATAACGCCTCTCGGGAACGTTATCGAGTTATCGTTAATTAACTGTTAATGAAAATCGTTAAAGTAACTAATCCCTTCTTTTAAAAAAGAAATAAGGGAATATGGGACAATAAATTACAAAATTAAATTCTCAAAACTAACGTCTAATGGAGTAGGACGGTTTATCGGACTATCGCGCAGGCCAGCGGGTGGGGGGTGGTGCGGTGAAGTGCCAGCGGCGCGAAAATATGAATGCTTGCAATGTTTTTCTGACAACTTCTGCGTGCTTTCCGGTGTTTGGGGAAATTAGTTACTTTTTTATCGATCGAAAAGTTAACGGGAATCGCGTTAACGATAACTAGTTATCGACAACGCCTCTCGGGAACGTTATCGAGTTATCGTTAATTAACTTTTAACGAAAATCGTTAAAGTAACTAATCCCTTTTTTTAAAAAAGAAATAAGGGAATATGGGACAATAAATTACAAAATCAAATTCTCAAAACTAACGTCTAATGGAGTAGGACGGTTTATCGGACTATCGCGCAGGCCAGCGGGTGGGGGGTGGTGCGGTGAAGTGCCAGCGGCGTGAAAATATGAATGCTTGCAATGTTTTTCTGACAACTTCTGCGTGCTTTCCGGTGTTTGGGGAAATTAGTTACTTTTTTATCGATCGATAAGTTAACGGGAATCGCGTTAACGATAACTAGTTATCGATAGCTCCTCTCGGGAACGTTATCGAGTTATCTTTAACATAAACTTATCGAAAATCGATTATCGTCGTTAATCGTTAAATTAACTTTAACAACCCTGGTGGACAGGCCGGGCGCGAGGAGGAGGAGGGGGGGGGAGGGTGCCACTGGCTCAGGGCCGGACTGGGGACATTTGGCCCCGTCGGGAAGTTAAGCCAGTAACCCTCAGCACCCCTCAGCCCCACCACCCTAAAAAAAAAAAAGGTTTCACCTTATCTCTTGATTAATCGTTTTCCTTTATTCAATGCGAGTGAAGCGAGCTTAAAGCCGTAGACCTATAGCCTTGTTAGAGTTACATCACGAAGAAAATATGAGTGCCCATTGCCCACGCTGTGTGCAATAAGGATCACTTTGAAACAGTTTCAATTTTTAAAGCGAGAAGAGAAATAAGCCAACGCCTAATGCACGCTAAGACTTTTTACGAAACTTCGACGAAATTTCGTCGTTAATACGACGGATCAGGATTGCCTTAGGAAGGTGTCCTCCGGGACTCCAGGCCGTGCGGAACCTGACGCCGGCACCAGTTTTCTCCTCCGCCTTGTAGTTCTCGACACACAAGAACGTACGACGAGTTCGCCGTCGAACACGGCCAGGAAGTCGTACTATAGTTCGAGGCCAAGGCTGCTCTGGCCCTTTAGGAGTCCGGGACTTTACACTTCGGCATTGCGTATGGGAGGTCTCGGATTAGGGGCCGTACCCATACTACGTGACCATTTTGGGGGGAGGGGGGAGTTTAGCCAATTACTACAACCTATCTTAATTACATAGGAAGGTTAGGTTATCCCGGTCACTATGAGGGGGAGGGGGGCAAAAAGTGGCCTAAAATCGGTCACGTAGTATGGGTACGACCCCTCACCAGGAGCCCGTCGATGAATGCGGTCCGACCACTGGTTCGGCCATCATGCCGTCAGGATGCCGTCAAGCATGGTGATAAACTGAGGCAAACCCAATTAAGGGGGAGGGGGGGCACGGTGGTCAGACCGTGTTCATATCGTCAGGTTCCTGGTGGTCCAAGACCTCCCCAGGGCAATGCCGAGGTCAAAAGTTTCGGACTCCTGACGGGGGCCCGGCCAGAGCAGCCTTGTCCTCGAACTAAAGTACGACTTCCCGGCCGGGTTCGACGGTGACATGTCGGAGGAGAAAACGGGTTGCGGCGTCGGGTTCTTCTCGTCCTGGAGACCCGGAAGACACCTTCTAAAGGGACGGCATCATGGTTCCAGGGTCCTGGAGCATACTTCGTAGAACAACGGGATGTCTTTCGACGAAACTCCGTCTGTGTTCTAAGGACGTAATCAAAGAAATTTTTTTGGTCCTACCCTCATCGACCTTTGACGAAAATTTCGTGGAGCTTCGACGCGCGGATGCAGTTTTTCGTCGTCACGACGAAATTTCGTCGCAAATACAAAAGACGTTTTCGAAAAAAGGCTGAGCGTGTGGCATCCAAACATAATTGTATAAACGACGATGCGGATTTGAGTATCAATAACCATGGCGTCAGTCATAGTTACGCTCGCGAGCGACGAAAATTCAGTGTTCCAGGAAGTCCCTTAGTGCTCTGTTAAGGCTCCCATGGAGTAGGCCGCCCTTTATAGTCTATCCCCAGATTCTGGCTGATGCCTATGACCTGGCCCAAGAGCTATACTTTGCGTGGCCCCGTCCTGTGGCCCCAGCGCCTGGCCCGTGGCCCCGTCGGGGATTCCCGTATCCCGACCCGCCCAGTCCGGCCCTGCACTGGCTGCCGATAGCTCCTATCTCAAGGCTGCGTCATGCACTGAAGGACTCGCAGACACACCTTAGGCACTCATCCGACGGTAATCTAATTAATCTCCCGGCACCTCGCGGCCGCCTCGTTGTTGCATTCAGTTCGTGGGATGGCTGACGGCTCTGGGGCGTCCAGTCCCGTGAGGCAGTGCTAACAATGGTTGACGCTGGGACGCTCCGGTTGCGCCGCTGCCTGCTGGGTCTAGTCGTGGTGGCCGCAGTCACATCCTACATCATGATGGTGCACCCCGTAGGATCAGGTTTGGGCGCGTTACACTGTAAAAAATTGTCGTTAAGTAGCGACATATTAGTAGCAAATTTTTGTAGTGACAAAAGTCGTTCAGGGACGATGCAGTTGTAATCCAACGACTTTAAAATCGTTTCCTTTCGATATGGTCGTAAATTCTTGAACAGCAAAGTCCAAAAAAAGATGGCAGGAAGTTCCGATTTGTGTCCTTTATTACTCTACAAATCTAAAAGCGTACATTGTATGCTCTACCTGGAGCATGCTTTGCAAGCACGCTCTAGCTAGCGCATGCCTGCCAAGCATGCACTAACAAGTGCATACCTGCCATGTACACGCTTACCGGAGCAGAAAACTCCCTATCTCTTATGCACTAGATATATGCTCCAGTAAGTGTGTACATGGCAGGTATGCACTTGTTAGTGCATGCTTGGCAGGCATGCGCTAGCTATAGCGTGCTTGCAGGTATGCTCCAGGGAGAGCATACAATGTATGCTTTTCGATTTGCAGAGTATTTGTGTCGTAAAGTTACGACCCAAGTCGTTAATTTACGACCGAAATCGTAGAATAACGACTCAAGTCGCACCCGTATGACAATTTCAATTTTAGGATTACGATCGGTCGTAAATTTACAACCGAAGTTGTAAATCTACGGTTCAGTTCGTAAATTTACGGCTCCACATGTTTTAAAACGAACTCACTCGCTTTAAAAATTAGCAACAAATCTGTTGGTAATTTCGACAAAAATGTGTCGTTGGGAAACGACATTGTTGTTCTCTAAAATGTCATGAACTTAAAATTATCTTTAACACACTCCCAGCGCGCTACTGATTTTTTGGTCAGTTTGTTAGTAGTTATCTAAGTAATTGCTGTGTGTGGGCACACCGAAAAGTGACTCGTCGTGTGTCTGTGTCTCTCTCTCTGTATGTACGCACTTACGTTTCTGAGCAACTACGTCTCCAATAGTTACCAAATTTTGCACCGAACATGTCTCAAAGCTCCCACAGGGAGAGTTTGTCTTATTTTGACGATTAGCACCGTTTGAAATATTCAAAACACCTTTTTGAATTAGATTAACAGCGCTGTTTGGTTGGTTGCAGTGTACGGCAGGGTATTAATTTTTCATACCCGCGCTGAGTTTCAAATACAGTACTTTCGCAAATAAAACAAAACAAAGAGCAGAACGGTTACCTAATGCGTTCGGAGATAGGTTCATAACAATTTAGAATGTTTGAAATTGCTCTGGAGTGCCAACACAGTGAAATGCGGAAAAATGAAAGTGAAAATTATTACGCGATTCGACCCCCCTCCCCCGCCAGTGAGGAATATTCACTTCAGGTCAATGGTTTGCTGGAGTTTTTGGAGTGCTGATTACCAAAATTACTTCTAAATTGACTTCAAAATTATAAATTCATGTCAAATAAGGTACTTTGGGACCAAAATTTTCAAGTCGAGCTTTGCATTGTTTCCGGCAGTTTTTGGGTGTGCTGAGCACAAAAATGAGCTCCAAAATTCCCTTACACCTATACGTCACCCAATATTAATCAATTTGGGACCAAAATTTTTAAGTCAAGTTTGGTGCGTTGGCAAGCCCGTGGCACAGAAGCGCAGTGCGGTTTTGCCTACTCGCATCGCTCGCCTGCTACGCGCCCGAACCAAACGGCGCGTACCCCCAAGTTTTTATATTCATAACCGTTTGTGCACATTAATGGAATTTCGTAAAGAGGCTTAACAGATTTGTGAAGACGAAATTGATACTATAGTTGTTTAAACAAATAAAAATGTAAATATGCTCACTAATATGCACAAAACGTCAATACAGAACTAAACTAAAACTCAGTACGAGTCTGCCAGTGCATCGGATGTGACGTCATGTTTGTTAGAATGAGAATTTTGTCACGTTGCTGTGAATACGATGTCAAAACTATTTCAACGTCACACAGCCGTCTAATTGGGTGTCACATTCGCTTCAACGTGGATCAACATTCAAACGAACGTAACACATTCACATTCGTCACATTCGTTGAATAACAGTGCTTTTGTTGGTCTTAGGTATTTCTTGGGTTTCTGAAGTAATGAGTCTTCAGTTTGACTGTAGTACAAAGAATTATTGATTCGCACTAATGAAATGAACATAACTGAACACTGGTGCCAATAAGGCAGAACATAACTGATCCATGAAGCGGAAAAAAGGAGGTAATTCAATTTTAGTCATTTTTCAGGAGAAGCAAAAAACTGTTTTCAGAACAAACTAAAGCTAAATGAGCCAATGTTGTAAATTATTTATAAGTCAGTAAAACATGACTAAAAGTTCTGATAATTTTCAAAAGTACTGGACCACTCTGTCTAGGGTTCCTGTGAGTTACTCCCTTGCATCGAAGTAGAAAAAAAAAGTCATTTATACTTGCCTCTTTCAAATCAGGCGCGGCTCCAGGGAGGGGGGGTTCGGGGGTCGCGACGCCCCCTCGGGCTGAGCCGGAGTGCGATGTCGACGGTCGACTTCGCGCTTTGGCTTGGCGAGGGTTTTGACATTGCTTGCTCCCTTCCTGTCTTAGTCAGGGGCCGGGACGGACGTTAAATCATGTTAAAAGGATGCACTGAAAAAAAAAAAACGATCGGTTGCTGCAACTTGAAACTTAGTTGCTGTAACCAAGTCCAAATGTGAATTTTCGGGTTACCAAGTTTTCGGTTATCATTACTAAGTGACTCGGTTACACTGTGTCGGTTAGGGTAACCATGTGGACTTGGTAGTACAAGTCGGTGCAGGAAACTCGGCAGACTCGGCTTTCACAACCAAGTTTTTCGGTAAGGATAACTTTTTTAAATTAAAAATAATAATGGAAATATTGGTTGTACGGCCCGCTACTTCCCGTAACGTTACTTCCGACCGTTCTTTGTGCCTCTTTACTGCCCATACCTCATTTGCTGGCCTTTCTCAGCCGGCATCTACCCGGGATCGAACCCGAGTCCTCAGCTCTCGGTGCAGTCACCGGACCAGCCGGCCATCCCTTCGCGCACTAATCCGGTCGCTAGGGTCGGAACACGTGCAGTACTCCAGCCACCAGCGGAGGGGAGGGGGTAGTCGACGCGGTGCAGCCGCAGGGCCCCCTCGCACAGTGGTTTAAAAGGAGATTTTCGGGAGAATAAGTCCCAGCAAGCGTTCCGTTCGACCAAACGCTACCAAATTTAACGGCATCATCTCTGGCAATATGGGAAGGTCCGATTAAAGGAAAATTTGATGCGATGAAAATTGGAGTGCCAATGCTAGAATCAAGCGAAAAACAGCAAAATGAGGAGAAAAATAACCGATTTGAACAAATGCGCTCAAGTAATGAATGCTCAGAATACTTCAATTTTGAGTTCTGAGCAGCTAAAACTATTTTTCCAATGAAATAAATATGTTATATGAAAAGAAAAACAACCGCACAATTGTTTTTTGCACTCTGAGCGGTGCACTCTAAGGGCGATCGGCGCAAAAACTAGTCAATTTGGCCCCTTTTTGATATGTTTTCCCCCTTTGCGCTCCGGTTTGCGGACGAGTGCGGAAAAGTTACCATCAGGGAATCTTAATATGCAGGCAAGGGAAGCGCCTCGCACCAATAACTCCGTGCCGCCGAGTGCCCCCGATGTCCGAAACTCAAACAGTGTGTTTTTTAATGTTTTGAATGCATTTGTGGCAAAAACCTGCAACCGTGGGCCAAAGCACGAACGTAATGATGCGCTGGGTGCTGCTTTCCTTTGTCTAATGATGATACGAAAAGATAACCACGCCAGCATAGCAGTAGCATCGCCCTCCTTGGGAAAATAGGGGTCGGAAACATTTAAGAAAATTAGGGGAAAGTGATCAAAATATAAAAGACTAAAATCAAACCCATCCTAGTGGCTCCCAGCGTCATATAAAAATATATAAACGTCATATTATGTTGTATTGCAGTATTATAGTCCGTTTCCACCCCCCAGGTCGCTCCCAGGACAGTTTTGAAAAATCGAATTATTCCCCCTAAAACAGGATTTTAAACCACTGTGCCTCGGGGTGAGGTGGCAAGGGGGTTGCTGCGGCGGTAGTGCGGCGGCAGGGGTAGCGGGGGCGGCAGCATACCAAGCGGCATCGCTAGAGCAGCCTCAACCCCGCAATGCAGAGTGACGTAATTGGCTGAGCGATTAGCGAAGCCAGTTACTCCAGTGGAATTGAAAAGTTTTGTCTGTCTGTTTGTCTGTTTGTCTGTGTGTCCGCACTACTCCTCCCAAACGGCTCGGCCGATCGAGACGAGATTTTGCAGGGTTGTTAGATATATCCTTGGCTCGCCACACGCCGAAATTCAGCTCTCTATCTCAAATAATTTAGTCGTACCAACGAAAAAACACTAAAAAAATGGCAGACAAAGTGCAACTTTTTCAGTGACTTTATATTTTAGTGACATTTTTACATGATTTCGTATGTTTTTGAAGGTGCTGATGACGAAAATGAAATCAATTTCGACCCCTGACCAAAATTTTAACTGCGAATTGGCTACCTCGGCCCGAATTTACTAACATAATCAACTTCAACCCTTCATCTTGAAAAAAGGGGGTCGACCGACTAAAAAATTTTATTACAGATTTCGCTAGGTTTTGGCAAGACCTTTTCAAAGAGGGGTCGGAAGGGGGCTCTAGGAGCCCGACTTCATCAGTTGGCCGAATCAGGATCTTGAAAAAAGGGGATCGACCGACTAAGAAATTTTATTGCAGATTTCACGTGGTGCATTACTCAATGCCTCAAAAATCCTTCAGACAGCTTGCCGAAGGCAAGCACACTGCAATTCAAAGGGTGAGACGTCTCACCCATTTTCGGTGATACAAAAAGTCTCACCGAAAAAAAGTCATACACGAATGTATCACCGAAAAAAAGGTCGTACACAAATGTATCACCGAAAAATGGTCAGACATCAGTGAGATGGGCCCCTGTTTTCCTGAGGAAGTATCACTCTTTTTCGGTGATACATTTGAGTACGACCTTTTTTCGGTGATACATTCGTGTACGACCTTTTTACGGTGATACACTTTAGTATCACCCTTTTTCGGTGAGACAGTTCTGTCTCACCCCTCAGGTGGTGAGATGTATCACCATTTGATTTACAGTGCAGGGAAGCGCCGCAGGCCAAGGTAGGTGTAACGCCAGGCGTGGATTGTCGTAACTGGCGCAGCATCGCGAAGCCTGTTACGACAAGACACGGTCTGGCGTAAATCTACCTTGTATGCATAAATACACCCCCAAGCACGCGCGCGCGCGCGCGCACACACACACACACACACACACCCACAACCAGGAGCGGATTAGATGAATACGTATTTTTAAAAGTCATGCATCAAATTACGACTCTTGGAGGGAGTGGAGGCCTAACCTGTGTTGGGATTTCACTGTGGGCTGCTTTCGCCAACGATGTGTCGCCGTCAGTACGCTGTGTAATCCATTTTCCTGTGAGTTTCATCAAATTTCAAGCTTTTTGGCTTCATAGGGGATAAATGGACTTATCTCTTTTAGCAGCTGTGACATCTAGACTCAATTGTACTTGCCTCCAAATGTCAGAGTGGCATTTAGACACTATCGTATTGTCTCTAAATGCAATTAGATACTTTGGACACAAGTTGAGATGACTCCTTTGTCCTAGGCACGCATAAACATATAACTTTAGTTAGCTCCTTTATCCAACCTTCTCAACGGACCAGGCGCGGATCCAGGGGGGCGGGGGGGATGGGGGCGTTCCCCCCCCCCCCCCTGAAGGCGTCGAAGCTGCCTGAAAGGTAGGCAACTAGTCGCACTTTGCCCCTGTAGGTAGGCAACTTTTTAGACACCCCCCCCCCCCCCGAGACCGCTTCTGGATCCGCCTTTGCAAGGGGCAGAGATTTTGCAGGGTCGTTATGTATGTCCTTGGCTCGGCACAGGCCAAATTTCGGTTCTCTATTGTAATGCGTTCAGTCGTACCAACGATAAAACACCCATAAAACGGCAAAAGAAGTTCAACTATTTAGTGACTTCACATTTTCAAGACATTTTTACATAGTGTCGGATGTTAGTATAGGTGCTGATGACGAAAATAAAATCAATTTCGACCCCCGACCTAAGTTTCATCCGGTAAAGGCTGTCTTGACCCGAATTTTCTGACATAATCAAGTTCGACCCGTTATCACGTGGTGCACTTCTCCTTGCCTGAACAGACCATGAAAGAGCTTGCTGGGGCGCCGCGGGCCAAGGTAGGTGTGATCGTCGCGTGGATTGTCATGACTGGCGCAGCATCGCAAAGCCTGTTACGTCAAGACACGGTCTGACGTACACCAAAAATAACGGGTCTTAATCACGATTACATTATTTTTTCCAGACACGGCAGTTCTAATTAAACAAGGTGGGTGTACGCCAGACCGTGTCTTGTCGTATCAGGATTCGCGATGCTGCGCCAGTTACGACAATGCACGCCTGGTGTTACACCTACCTTGGCCTTTGGGGCTCCCTGCTTGCCTTCGGCAAGCTGTTTTAAGGTTTGAGGCAATAAGTTATAAAGGGTCAAAAATAGATTATGTTAGAAAATTCGGGTCCTTGCGCGGTTGAAACTTTGGTCGGCGGTCGAAATGGATTTCATTTCCGTCATCAGCACCTTCCAAAACATACGAATGTCTGTAAAAATGTCTTAACAATGTGAAGTCACTAAAAAGTTGCACTTTTTCTGCCGCTTTTATGCGAGGGGGTGTGCACTCTCAAAACGAGTGACCCGACTAATACGCTATTACGCTCTATTACGCCTCAAAATTGTTGAAATTTGCCTGAAAAAACCCTAAAACAATCCCAAAACAGCCTAAAACAATCAAAAAACAGGCAAAATCATGACAACTTCGGCTAATACGCTACTATTACGCGAACTATTACGGATTGAGCGACCCGACTAATACACGAGTGCACACCCCCTCGCTTTTATGGTGTTTTTTGTTATCACGACTGAATGAATTGAGATAGAAAGATAAATTTTTGCGTGTGGTGAGCCAAGGACATACCTAGTTATCCTGAAGAGTCAGATAGTTCGGCCGTTTCTTTATACCGGGTGTAAAATGTAACACGCAACAGGGGAGCGGGTTGCCTATGCTGGACTCTGCGGGCGCATCCGAACGAAGCGGTGCTGTTTTGGGTGGAGATTGCGCCCCTGCGCCGCGGTTCACGCGGTTTTGACGGCATAGCGGTCTCGCGTCAATGCCACGTCTGGACTCAACGGTGTCGCGAGGCCGCGAAGTCGCGAAACCGCGGCTCCAGGACTTCAGGACTTCGCTTCACCGCGGACGCTAAGGACTCCAGGACTTCGCGGTGTCGCGGGCCCGTGATCCTTAACAGGGTTGCCACGCGTCATGGAAAACCTGGAAGTCATTGAAATGTCATGGAATTAAATTTTGTCATGGAAGTCATGGAAATCGGTCATGGTGTCATGGAAAATTGAAAAGAAATGGGAGGGAGAGTCAAATAATCGCCTAGCCAGAATCAGAATAATGTTTATTGTTCATAGACAGGTACACACTGTGCAGAGGGTTGGGTTATTTTAGGCACCCGTGCTTAAGTCACTTTATCCTAATTTAAATTTTAAGTACATATTGGGGAGGATTTTAGCGGGACGGCGTGCAAGTTAGGGAAAATTTAATCAAAAAACCCTAATTTAAAATTGTACGGGGAGAAGGGCGAAGTCCAGGGGGACGGAACGTTGACGCATCCTTCGAATGGAAAGCGCAGGCGGCCTGAGCCCGTCCTGGCTGTTGTATCCCCCGTTGCCTGCCTGGGGGATGAGCCCCAGGAGGTTTGGGGAGTTGGGTTACTGCAGGGCAGTGAACCTGATGAAGTTGATGTGCTTCAGCGAGAGTGTGCTTAAGCGTTGAGGCGCCAATGACGCCAGCAGTTACGCCAGGGCGTGGGGGTGCTTAAGCACCGGTGACTGCGCCGGGGACAGGTGTGCTTAATATTAAGCACCAGCCTGTTGTGCCGGCTGATGATGGGTGTGCACCGGGCAGTTGCGTCAGGTGATGACTTCTGTGCTTAAGGCGTTTAACGCTTTAAGGCACTCTGGCAGGGCTGAAGTTCTAGTCCAGGGCGTCCGCGTCCTCCTCCTCCTCGGGGTCCGGGGGTCCGGGGCCGCCGTAGTGCTGCGGCAACTTGGGGATTCTGGTCACTTGCTGGTGAAGAAGTTCTGGAAAGAATTCTCTGACTTTGTCATAGAATTTCTTATGATGAGCGGCGATGACGTCATGGAGGTATGGAGTTTCCGTCTCGCGGTGGGCGGCGGCTGTGCTGTACCCCCAATTCTCTCCGATGGCGGCTTTGATGAGCTTGTTTTGAGCAACTTGAAGCTTGGAGAATGAAGTGCCGCTGAGCTGCGCGGCATAGATGGGGGCCGCGTACAGCATGACGGGGCGCAGGACTGTCTTAAAAATCTTGATCTTAAGAGCAGGGCTCAGCAGCGACTTCCTCCAGACAAGGGACCGGAGGGCCCAGGAGAGATTGGTGATCCGCCGGACGATGTTCTCGACGTGAGTATGGAATCTGAGGCGCGGATCAAGATCCAGGCCGAGATACCGTACACAGCGGGTAACCCGTACCGGCACGCCTGAGACAAGGACCTCGAATCTGCCAGTTTGACCTCCGTTGGAGAATAGGCCGATCTGCGTCTTGGCTGCATTGACAACCAAACGCCACCTGGCGAAATAGGTCGTCAGTTCGGTGATGGCCTCGCTCAGCCTCTGGCTCAGCGCGTCGACGCACCGTCCTCCCAGCAAGACGGCGGTGTCGTCCGCGTAGAAAGCAGTGGTGGTGCCGGCCGGCTGCGGAGCGTCACTGGTGTAGATAATGTAGAGGTGCGGGCCGATGACCGATCCTTGGGGGACCCCTTCCTCCACGGCGCGGGCCTCGGAGACGCGGCCGAGCGCGTGGAGGCAGTAGGAGCGCCCCTCCAGGTAGCTCCGGACCAGGCGACGGAGAGGCAGCGGGTACCCAAAACGCCACATTTTGAAGTGCAGCGCTGCGTGCCATATCGAGTCGAAGGCCTTCGTCAAGTCGAAGGCTGCCATGGCGCAGCGCCAGCCGCGATGATCGATGTCCTTAAGGATTTTCGTCGTTACGCGCGGGAGCTGCTCCAGGGTGCCTTTACCCCTTCTGAAGCCCATCTGCGCTGCCGGCAGAACGTTCAGACGATGCGTGGCCGCTTCCAGTCTGCTGCTAAAGCATATTTCCAGTACTTTGGAAAACATGGAGCGCAGCGCGACTGGGCGGTAGCTGCTGGGCTGGTTCTTAGGTTTTCCGGGCTTTGGCAGTGCGATGGTCTTCGCCTCCTTCCAGGCAGTGGGGAAGTACCCCAGCAGGAGGCAGGCATTGATGATGTAGAGGAGTTAACCGTTGCCTTCCTGCCGAGGTTCTTAAGGGGGTAGACCAGTCTAAATGCAAGGGTTCGGTAAATCGGCTTTTACTCAAAAACCGTCTGAGGTAAAAATCTGAAATTTTATGGGCAGTTCAGACACATATCAAGGTATGCATTCAGGTAATCAGATGTTGATCGCGGTAATGCAGACCGAGTTTATGGCCTCGGAGCGGCGGAGCGACATGCCTCGATGGTGTGCACGATCCTGACCAAACCGATAGTCCTAGAACATTCAAATTTGATATGCATCTTTGGATTGTATGCGGCTATCGTGTGAACCAAGGGTATAAACGTCAAAAAAATTTTAAGGTCGATTTTGAACTTCTGAAATTAAAGGTCCGTTTTTTAGGAAATTTTTTCGAGTTTAAAAAATTCTGGACGAGTCAAATCGCAACGGAACTAAAAGTTGGAGGTTCACACGATAGCGGCACGTCTTATCTACATGTGAAAAAAATTTCAAGTCGATAGCTCAATTTTTGTGGCTTCTACCTTGCACACCAGTTTGAAAACGGGCATTTCGAGAAAAACGCGAAAAACTAAAAAAAGACAGTTTTACTTTGCGTTTCCGCGGGGGGCAGTGGAAGGGAGGGAGGGAGTCTTCAGAGGAGGGGGGAAGGAGCGACCGTGTCGCGGTGGCGGTGGCGGTTGCAGCGGCGCGACACGGCGCGCCAAGAGTGGAGGGGGACCGAGCCAGGCTGCCTCCCTGCCCGTCCGGCCGCCGCCGCGCCAGGACCTTTGCCGCGCCGCCACGCAGCAACCGCTCATCGGATCGAGACCGGGTTTGCGGCGTCCGACGCAGAAAACGACAGAGAAAATTTTAAAGCATTTAAAAAAAAAAATCGATTTTTTGAAAATTTTAGACTGGTCTACCCCCTTAAGCACCCTGTTGCTTACACCGTCAGGTCCGCAGGCCTTCCTGACCTTTGTGCGCTTAATGATGTTATGTAGCTCTCCTGGCGTAACGAGCTTTAAGCGCACTCGGTCGGCTTCAGTCTGCGGTGTACAGCTTGCCTCGTTGGTCATGAACTTATTGACCTCGGCGTCCAGGGCGGGATAAGCGGAGGGTGGTGGCTTGAAGCTGATGCAGTCCATTATGGCCTGCATCTTCTCCTCGGCCTTGGTGACCAGCTGGGCTCCCAGGCGCAGCGGCGGTATGAATGTATCAGTTCTGCGCTTAAGCGCGCGCTGAATCTGATACAGCCGCTTGTTGGATGGGTCCTCCTCATTGATCGCCTCGCTCCATGGGCGGTCGCAGTACGCCCTCTTTAGCTTGCGGAAGGCCTTGTTGAAGGAGTAGTAGGCCTCGCGATTTTCAGCCGAAGGGTTGCGTTGAAAACGGCGTCGGTCAGCGTGCAACTGGCGTAACTCCAGTGATGTTTCCTCATCAAACTCCTTTTGGCCAAGGCGGTGGGTAAATGGAATCGCGGCCTGCATGGCTTGCTGCACCGCCGCCGAGAGGTTGGCAACCCGCTCGTCAATTTCCTCAATCGTGTCACAGCGCGCCGGCAGCTGCAGGGCCTGGTTCAGCTTCTCCCGGAAAAACTCCCAGTTGGCCTTAGAGTAGGCCGGGGAGACCGGCAGCGGGAAGACCCAGCTTTAAATTCCATCTGGATTTTACTCTGGATTTCCAGGTTTCCATCTGGAATATTCTTATCCATATGGATTTAGAAATATCCAGATGGAAAAGATAAATTCCATACTGGGCTTTTGTCTGGAAATTATGATTCCAGATGGAAATTTAGTTTCCATGTGGAATTGTCAAATCCAGAATGGGAATAATAATCCACTATGGAATTATGAAATACCAGAGTGGTTTTTTAAAGGACCAAGTCCATAATGGATTTTCAAATTTCCAGAGTGGATTTTGTGAGCTTCGTCCGCAAGGTGGCGCTAGTGTCGCTTTTTCTAGTCAAGCAGTTAAAAGAGCTCCCCAAGCCGGGAGAGAAAGTTCCAACACTTCGAAGTAGACGGAAACTGCAAGGTCTACTTGAGACTCACGTACCTACGTATGAATGAACTCTGTATGAT
The DNA here is from genome assembly GCA_030522485.1 of Stenchaetothrips biformis. Classification (NCBI taxonomy): domain Eukaryota; kingdom Metazoa; phylum Arthropoda; class Insecta; order Thysanoptera; family Thripidae; genus Stenchaetothrips; species Stenchaetothrips biformis. Next base: position 19,462,460 of record CM060091.1, read on the forward strand.
AATTGTAGCCTTAGCTATTTAAAATCTTGGGTGGCTCTCGCTTGTCGCTACGGGTCGCGATTTAGTTAGGTAAGCGGGCTCTCTTCCCCCCTATGTGTGCGAAGTGAACTGCTAACCGCACATCACATATTTTTAAGGCTTGCCTTTTCGCCCTCTGGGTGCTAGCCTCTGCATAGCCGATTAGGTCGGCTATCAAAGCTCAAGATTTTAGACGAATCTATAACTAGTATGCACCACTATGGATCTCATTGTTTCCAGAATGGATTTTCAGTTTCCATATATGGAATTTTTTTTCCAGCATGGAATATGAAAACCCAGAGTGGAAAAATGTTCCAATTTACATATGGATAATAAAACCATATGGATATCAGAAACCAGAATGGAAATATTCCAGACCAGATATCCAGATGGGATTTAAAGCTGGGGACTTCGGGTTTCCCCAGCGGCAGTAGAATCGGCAGGTGGTCAGATGTAAGCGCATTAAGCACTTCCACGTCAAAGCCTGCGCTGAAATTTGCCAAGGCAATATCCAGGACGCTGGGGAGGCCGTGACGTGGAATGAAGGTCGGTTCGTCGGGGTGGATGAGAAATACGTCGTCCCGGTTTTGCAGTAGCTGATACAGCGTCTTGCCGCGCTGATTGTTGCTGGAGCAGCCCCAGGCGACGTGCCTCGCATTCAAATCTCCGAAAATGATGGTGCGGGGGTGCAGGCGAAACAAGGTCATGATGTCTCTAACCGGCAAGCGGAAGTTCGGATTGACGTAGGCGTAGACAAGCATAAGCTCACTACCGTCCTCTTGTGTGACCAGCACTGCCAGCGCCTCCATGTCCAGGTCAGGGAGGGGGACGAAGTCGGCTCGAAGTTGTTCATGCACGTACAGGGCAAGGCCGCGGCGTCCGTCTGTGGCTGGAGTGGCGACGTGGAAAAAGCCCTAAACGCGCAGACTTAAGGTGGTGGGGTCCGTGACAATCGTCTCCCCCACTCCGACGACTTGAATTTCTGGATGGTGCTTAAGCGTTAAGCGCAATTCTCCGATTCGCCGACGCGCCGCGTCTTCTGCTTCCGAGAGCGGCCGGGCGCTCGTCGGCTGAGGTTGGTTAGTTCTTTCGTTGGCCGCCGAAGGGTCTCCGCGACGCTGATCGCTAGTTGTGCCGGCCGCCCGGTACCGCCGCGCCACCCCTCCCCTCGCCCAGCCTGCCGAGCCAGCGCAACAAACAACACAGGCTGCGTGCGGCGTCGTGTTCGGCGGCCGGTGTTACGGAGGGCGTGTAGAAACAAGTTTCCTTCATATATGGTGAGTTTTCCGCTTTATTAATGTACTTGAGAGAAGTGATAGTCGGCTGATGCACGAGGTAGTGCGTTCGTTGTTTGTTCACAATCAAGGCAGCGCGTTTGGTGCTCGGTTTTTCGCACCACGGGAGTGTTGTTTACTTTCTGATGTTTTTGTTTTTAGGTCTTCATGCTACGTGTCAGGCGCGTGTACAATGGCTAGACAGACGTTTTACAACGAAGAATGGAAACGAATTCCAGAATTCAAGTACTTTTCACCGGTGGCGTCGCCCGAGACATTCTTTCGCAATGCAGGTTCGCAGTTATAGGTTTTGGGTTTAGAGGTTGTGCTAGGAATGAAACGAGGTAGTAAGTAACAGAAAGCAGTTTTAATTTATACACAAACTAAATAATTACTTAATAATAAAAATCAAGTATGTGACTTCACATCAATTACACAGTAATTAGGCAAGTCATTACAATTCATTACAAGAACATTATTACTATTATTACAAGTACATCAAGTCATGACACAGTAATTAGACAAGGTCATGTGACCACAGCTCACACATTCTGCGTCTGTAGGAAATAAATACAAATAATTAGTAGGTAAATTGTTACCTTAATGTGTATACTTTTGATAACAGCACCGTACCGTTTGCTTCTCTTTGCTAAGAATGTGGTCTCTGTAAACCAAGGTGTCATTGACTGTGACTGGGAGCAAATTTGTCCTCAGATCAGAAATGAGCCGCCCAGCATCACTAAAATCACTATCACTGGCGGCACTGGATGCTGGAATGTTTAGCACAGTGAGTGCAATTTTAGTCAGTTGGGGGAATCGAGTGGCACCCTGAGAAAAGAGAAAATAGTGATTATACGTGGCACAGTGGGCCAGAAGACCGTTGAGGTGGCCAAAATCCCGGACACGTTTGAGCTCCAGAAGTCACTAAATGGGACTCGAACCGAACGTGTGACCCCACCGATGGATTCCTCCTTTGGAAAGCACGTTCGATTCCAGTCCCATTTAGCGACTCTGGAGCTCAAAACGCGTCAAGCATTTTGTCCGCCTCAGCGCTCTTCTGGCCCACTGTGCGTGGTGCAGTGACAGTCCAAGTGCAGTAAAATTAATTGCGCTCAAATATACGGATCACTCTCGCCTCGCGCTGTGCTGACCTGTATCTTCCACCAATAGAGCAGGGATGAATCATCTCCGATCTCGGACTCCGGCATGAGCAAATATCGCTCCAGCTCGTTGGTCTCGGTGCTTGACTTTTTCATCATAAGAGCGCCGTACAAATCTTGGTCGGAGCAGCGTCGGCTCGAGGAGGGAACGTTGCTGTTGCTGCTGGTCGATGCTATGGGCTCTGTCACCGCCCCAGACGACCGTCGTCTCTCGTCTGCAGCAAGGGCCTGCAGCCTCACCCGTACCAGATCGTGCACCTAAATACACATCAGCATTGTATTTCGACCAATTCGTTCGAAGTAGTTTCAAAAAGTAAGCCTCAGGAACAAACCTCTTTTCTTTCAGATTCCCTATCAAACACCATCAGCTCCTTCATTCTGGGCCAGAAAAGAGTGGCCAACTTGTGCTCGTCTGTGATTTGGAGTTTTGCCAGCAACATCCGATGCGCCCGTGCTCTTATGGCAGCCATGACATCACAATCGTTTGGCTCTGGTGATAAGTGCATCAACAGAACCTTCCGCGAGGTCAGCACGTATTGCAATGTAGGGTAGTGGCGCCCCTGCAACTTCGTGGTGTGTTGGGCAAAAGGTTCCAAAAAGTCGATAAGGGCCCCGACGAGCGCCTTATCAACTTTAGCCAATGACGGTACTTTTGATTCCTTTCCCCGCTTGCTCTTAGCACTTTGCAACACCTCCTCAACCTGACAGTAAAAAAAAAAAAGATTTAGAAGCTTTAGAAGTTTTGGAGCACTGAAAACCATGAGCTATATTTTGTACCTTGTCCCATTGCTTATGTATGGACTGCAGTAAAGAGAGCTGTGAGCTCCAGCGAGTTTCCACCTCCTGCTTGGTGCTCCACTGAAGAACTTTGTTGAGACCAGCTCGCTTAAGATAAGCTACAACTGCTTTGCAGCTTTCAATGGTCATGACTGCATCAATAATCTTGATCTCAGCCAAGGCATGTTGCTTAAGAGCACTAGTGTCAAGCATTGAAGTCGCATCGGCCTCAGCCGGCTCCAGGTGCTTCGTCAGAAGGGGAACCCTTGCAGACGTGACACTAGCACTTTTTTCACGGCCAGATCCACAATCAAAGGGCTCAAGGAAATCAATAAGCTCCTTTATTTCAAGGGAGTTTATTCCGATCAGTGCCATAGGGGTTTCCTTTAGCACTTTCTCAACCTGCATATAAGAAAAGCAATTGCAAATATAAGTATTTCTCTCAAAGAACGACAATTACAAAAAAAGACAAAGAACTAAGAAAGCTGTTATGCTGGGCACTGTACCTTTTCTCGACAGCGTAGAACACCTTGAAGCATGGGTACATGTGATTGTGAAATTGGATTCGACTTCTGCAACTGCTCTACAATATTGTGGTATCTTTTAGGAAGCACCTTCCGAACTTCCTCAATCCACTCATTGCAAGAGACCACCAACTCACCAGCTCTAGGGACAGCCTCAAGAAGTCTTCTTATAATCTCATGGTATTTGCAACTGAGCGTACTGCGCACAACTGTATTAAGGGCATGAGTTGCACAGTAAATTCTCTTAAAGCCACCATCCTCCAGAGCTTTCACTATGTCACTGCCTCCATCAGTGACAAAAATAATGTTCACAGCGTCGGCAGGTTTGATATTGAACTTAGTATCCAGCTGTTCGAAGAGAAATGCTCGAAGATTGTCCGAGGAGGAGTCCTTCTCTATATTTACTGTAAACGCATTACGGTCACGGAGCTCAAAATTGTCATCAATATAGTGCACAGTTAGAGTGTAGTACTTGTCCTGATCATGGCTTTCTGTCCACCCATCAGTTGTAGCGGCACACCTGCCCTTCCGTATGTATACTATAATCTCCTCGCCCAGTGCAGCTGTTGCCTTTTCAGCCTCTTTGTGAATGTGGCGAGTGGTGGTTTTGGCAGAAGGAATGAGTTTCTTTGGGTCTAATGCACCATGTTCAAGGGCTAGGTCGATGGTCGTCCTAATAAGCTGTTCCATCCCTGGACTTTCCAAAGATGTGGGGGCCCTCAAGTCCCGAGCACAGTATTGGGCGGCTGCTTCAATAAAAGTATTCTTAGCATTAGCAGGGGGATCCACCCGCTTTGTTGGGTCCACAGAGGCAACTTTTAAAGCTACACATGATTTTAGATGACGCCCTAAAGAAGATGAGCCCGTGGCATGCCCGCGGTAAACGAACAATTTTCTGCAGGATCTGCACTGTACACCTTCAGTGAGCTTCTTGGTCTGAGCAATGCGTACAAGCCAAACTTTATCCCAAACGGGGCTTGACCAATCACGGCCAGTTGCGGCGTTGCTCTCCTGAACTTCTTCTTTGCTTGCAATTTCGTACTCTCCAGTCAAAATTTTATTAGCGATTTCAGTCTTTAACTGTACAATTGAGCCACCCTCTTTCTGGCTTTGTCTCTGCCAAGGAAAAAATTAACATCAGCGTTGCTAAAAAAATGCGTAAAAAACACAATAAAAATAAAATGGCATGAGAATGACGATTTCTTACCGCACCCGAGTCCGAGTCCCGCGACTAGATTCATCGGTTCCCAACCGCATGGTGGACCTACTGTTTCTTACCCCTTCCGTCGTAAGCCACGTCACGCGCTGAGATCCAGCGGATACATCACGTTTCGTCACAATTCGTCACGACTACTACTCCCCCCCCCCTCCCCGTGCTCATCCCGCCCCTTGTCGTGCTGCCACGTCCACCCTGCCTAACCGCCACGTCCCGTGCCATGCTGCCACGTGCCGTCACGTCCCGAACCGCGCTGTCATGCCCCGTCGTCACGTCCCGAACCGTGCTGTCACGCGCCGTCGTCACGTCCCGAACCGTGCTGTCACGCGCCGTCCTGTCCGCCTGTCCTGCATCCGTCACGCCCCTTGCCGTGCTTTCCCGTCAGCTCTGCCCAACCAACCCGTTGTGACGTAACCCGTCACACCCTGTGACGTGGCCGTCTTCGTCACCCTCAAACTGATTCAAAAAGTCGTTCTTGCCGCTCTCTCTCTCTCTCCGTCTCTCTCGCCCCTGGGAGGCTCCATGAGGGAAAGAGAGACGGACCGACGAAAACGACTGTCACAATCAGTCTGCTTCGCGTAGTGGGACAGGAGACCGGAGACCGGTAGAGGCGCTCAAAATCCCGGGCGTGTTGTGACCTCCAGAGTCAATAAATGGGACTCGAACCGAACGTGTGACCCCATTCCCACCAGGGGATGGCTCTCCAATCCATTCGTGGGTGGGGTCACACGGTGGTTTTGAGTCCCATTTAGCGACTCTGGTCTGGAGCTCAAAACGCGTCTGGAATTTTGGCCACTTCCACACCTGTCTTCTGGCCCACTGTGCTGCGCCGACCTCTTACCCTCTCCCCGCAACGCGTTTGCTCCCCCCCTCCCCTCCGGATCCCTATACAGTAATGAGTCTGAGCAATGCATTATGATGTCATCATGAGCGATCTGAGATCATACCTTGCGTTTTTTCCCCTTGTTGTTTGTTTCCTGATGTACAACATCCTGCTCCTGCTCTACTTCCATGTCCTCCGTCTCTGCTCCGGATCCAGCCATGTATCCTTCGCAACGGTCGCTATTGTTGTCGGTAGCGGAGCGGGCGGTTGTTTATAGTTTATGTCCTAAACTAGTACACCTCTCCCAGCCCCAGCCCAGCAGCAGTGCATCCAAGTCAGGTCCAGCAGCAACAAACAGCAACCACGCCAGACCCAGAGTGCGGCGAGTGAATCCTCTGCCGGCTGTCACCGTCGCCCTTCCCCTTCCGCATACCCCTTGCCCGCCGAGCCGAGCAGCCAAGCCGAGCCGAGCCGGAGCCAGCCGGAGCCGGGCCCGGGCCGGGCCGGCCCGGGCCGGTGACGGGCAGGTGAGACGACAGCGTCTCGTCACAGCATCTCCGCCCGCCCAGCACCCAGCGACCGGCCGGCCCGTTGGGTAGAAATGCCCAGATTGTTCACCGGCCTTCGGCTATCTCCGGCAACAAGGGCTAGCTCGCTCGTGCAGTCGTGCAGTGGCGCCGCGTTGCGTCGGCCGGCACTCCCCACCCCACCTCACACCCCTGGGCGCGCGGGCGGCACAATACCCGCCCAATGCCGGTCTCTGCCTGCGGCGCTTCCTGCTTGCCTTCGGCAAGCTGTTTTAAGGGTTCATTGAGGCAATGAGTAGTTCACTTCGCGATGTATGGTCGAAGTATGCAAGCTAGGGCGCGCCCTTCCGTCGAACCGAGTAGGCTGCTCCGCTTCGCTGCGCCGGCAATTCAGTTCGACAGGGGCCGATACCAGCTTGGCCTGCCGGCGGATTCTTCTCGGGCCTTCTTTGGCCCTCGCACCAGACCTGGCTTGGCCCAATCGGAGGCCGTCTCTCGGGCTTTCGGTCCTCCTACCTCACACCCGGTGGAGGTAAAGCGCAAACTTATTGATGTAACATCAGGACTGAGGCCCGCTCTTGTGTTCCCACTGTGCCAAAGTTACTGTGCAATTTTACCAATTTTCACAATACATGAAGGCGGGCCCACAGACCCCCCGTCCGACCCCTCTTTAAAAAAGTCTTGCCGAGACCTATCGAAATCTGCAATAAAATTTTTTAGTGGGTCGATCTCCTTCTTTCAAGATCTTGATTCGGCCAACTAATGAAGTCGTGCTTCTAGACCCCCCTTCCGACTTCCGACCCCTCTTTGAAAAGGTCTTTTCCGTACCTATCGAAATCTGCAATAAAATTTTTTAGTCGGTCGACCCCCTTTTTTTCAAGATGAAGGGTCAAAGATGATAATGTTAGTGAATTCGGGCCGAGGTAGCCAATTCGCTGTTAAAACTTTGGTCAGGGATCGAAATTGGTGTCATTTTCGTCATTAGCACCTTCAAAAACTTACGAAACCATGCACTAAAAAGTTGCACTTTTTCTGCCGTGTTTTTAGTGTTTTTTTCGTTGGTACGACTGAATAATCTGAGATTGAGAGCTGAATTTCGGCGTGTGGCTAGCCAAGGATATACCTGACAACCCTGCAAAATCTCGTCCCTATCGGCCGAGCCGTTTGGGAGGAATAGTGCGGACACACACACAGACAGACACGCTTGAATAGGACAAGTGTCATTCATGACGTTCAGACATTCTTGTCGTCAAATGAGGTTTTTAGGTTGCCATGATCATATTGCTGTACTAATGTGGCAAGTCAAAGTGGAGAACCCTCAATTTTAAAAATAAATCTCAACGTTTGTTTTTATGTTTAATTCTAGACTTGGGGTTGCAGCAGAAGTCCGACCTTGTGCGAGGGGAGGCTGAACTCCAATTACGCTCTGAACTCTTGGACGCACTGTACCGGCCCGGCATCGCCAAGATGCAAAGCCTGTCGGAACGCATTGAGCAAGTCGTGTCTACCGGCAACAGATCGTCCTCCCTCAGACCTGAGGTAATAGGGTAGAGGGTAGGTAACCTGAAATCAAACTTTGGCGAAAGCTAAGCGCCTTAAATTAGGTTCAATCATTCGATCGTAAGGATGGCCTGATACTATCGATGTCAGCTTTTAAACCACAACCTGCAGTTAACGGCCGATAACGGATCCAACGATCCAACGGATGAAACGGGGTAATTTCAAGCACTTTTGATAGGTATTTTTAGAATTGTGAAGGTTGTGGTGTTGCCATGGACTTAGGGTTGAAATGTATCATTTACCCACCTTTATCTTCAATTTGACGCCAATTTCAGATATCTACGCCTCACCGTTTTTGCAGTGGAGGGCCCAAAGCAGTGCCCGAAATTCCCCCTCGTTTTGGGGTAATTTCCGGTACCCTAGGAAAAAACGGATTGTCGTTCGATTTTGGTCTCAAAATCAGTAATAGTCTTTATCTTTTGAGCTTATGTGATAAAATGTGAAATTCGCAAGGATGTAGATAGGGAGGGGTGGCAGACACTAAATGTCATAGGACTTTTTATGTCCCATGAATGATGCATGAATTCTAAGCACATGCGTCCGTGATACAATTTCGTATCCACCAGGTGACACAATCTGTCCAATGACACAGCAAATTGCATTAAGCATCCGACATCTAATATCACCTGGTGGACACAAAATTGTATCACCGACGGATGTGCTTAAAACTGCATCATTCATTGGACGAACAAAAAGTCCCATCACATTTAGTGTGTACCATCCCTCCACATCTTTGGCGCGTGGTACAGCATGCTCAAAACAAGTTCAAATCGAAAAGAAAAGGCAAACCTCATAAACCGATAAAGAACAGTTTCGGCTTTCCAGTCCAGGTTTTACGCATACACAGAATTTAGGTAAAAAGTGTAATCTCGCAGGGTTTGGGTCTGTTTTGTTCTCCGAAGGAATGATCTGACGATTTTAAGTGTGTCGAATGGGCACGGTAAAAGTGCCGCCTTGAAAAACAAGGGAATGCCTTGTTTTAATTTCCAAGGGGTTTGAGTGAATTTTCAAAGTTGTCCAAAATGACATCACTAAACAGGTATAGATTCGTCTCGACAAGACAAACAAAAAATGTCAGCACATGTCCTAGGTTCGGATATGAAATCAAAAAGTTATTGACCTTCAAAATTTGTAAAATAGCCAAAAAGGCCAATTTTGTACTTTTGAAGTTCAATAACTTTTTAATTTGCCATCCAAACTTATAACTTATGTTGACTTTTTTGGCATGTCTCGTCGAAACAAATTCATTTCTGAATGTCAATTTGGACAACTTTGAAAATTCACTCAAACCCCTTGAAAATTAAAACAAGGCATCCCCTTGGATTTCAAGGCGGCACTTTTACCGTGCGATGCGCGGAAGGAAAGAACTTCATATGGTCGCAAAATAATTTTTTTTGTGAAAGAACTTAATCGGGTTGTTCGACATTTTTTAAATATTTTTTTTTTGGGCCAACCAAAAAATGAAAATTCCTTTAACATATCTCGGGCGCTTTAAGAATATAACCACCAAGTTTCATCACAATCCGAGACGTTAAACTTGAGGTCCTGGGATCTGGCATGGAATGCCCCCTCCACACTTCCTGGTGTTAAGCAGTTCAAGTAGCTTACAAGGTCTTCATCTCTTGGCATAGTGCAAACACGGTGCAAAGAGTGGAGACTTTTAACTCTGCACTTCCAAGTGTAGAGTTGTCCACGCACTAAGGTCCTTCGTGTCAAATGAGGTTTTCAAGTTCCCAAGATCATTTAAGGATTGCTTAATACTAATGTAAGTCAAAGTGTAGGAGCCTTACAGTTACAGGGTTTGTAGTTTACAGATGGTGTTGTGCAGCCATAATACGGATACAATTTTGTTTGTAATGCAGATAAATTTGCCTGGGTGTCCGCAGGGTGTCCATAGCTTGCGGAACATTTCTTTGTAACTTACGGGCACTAAAACCTTCGTAATACGGACAAAATCATCTGCTTTAAACAGTTAGTTGCATCCGTAATTGTGGCTGCACAAAACTATCCGTAACCTACGAACCCTGCATCCGCAAGGACTTGAATGTGCACACTTGGTTTCACACAGTGTGCCGTTTGCACAGGCCATGCAGCCGACGCAAAACCCGAGCGCGCTCCACCACAGCCTGCCGGACGCCAACAGCCGGCCGCTGCAGCTGCCCAGTGCGGTGGACTTCCTGCCGCACCTGACGGACGACGGTGCGCTGCGACCCGCCTTCTGCATGTGCGGCGCGCGCCGCAGCGGCGTGTCCATCGTCTTGGGCGTGCCCACTGTGCGCCGCCAGGTGCAGGACTACCTGATGGGCACTCTGAACAGTCTGGTCAGCTCCATGACCCCCGAGGAGAGCAACGACACCCTTATCGTCGTGTTCGTCGCAGAGGTGCATGCTGCTGCCGGTTGCCAGGCGCGGATCTAGGATCCTTCCAAGGAGGTGGTGCTGTCGCGCTCAGCGTTAAGATAAGTGACCCGCTCTTGACCCACTACGAAATGCAGGTGGCTACAGTGCGTAACACACGTCGCTACAACCTATTGAGAGATATGGACAGCTTTGTCTCGCAATAAGTCAGAGCGGGTCCTTTTCACATCCCTCCTAGCAGGGAAAAGGCAAACTTAGTGAAACTTAGCCTACCTTTTAGGTGGCTTGGCTTACCCAAGGAGACGGTGAATTCCGAGTAAATACCCATTTTCCCCACCCTGGATCCGCGCCTGCTGGCGGCGTTGTTTGCTTCGTGAACCGCTGCGCGTGGAAAACACAAGCATGAGGCCGATAAGCATGTAGGATCAAACGACACATAGAATAACTACGTAATGTTTGGTGTACACGATGATTAGCATTGTGCGCATTTAGCTGAGTATTCTGAGCTTTCATAAGGTTACAAAGACAACACTTCGTAATTTACGAACTATTTCTTCGTACAACATACTAAATAGTTGGTACCTGACATATGCTCAGAACACTTCGTATGGTTTTAAGCGTGTGCTGAATGGGACTCGGTCCGAACGTGTCACCCCAGCAGTTGATTACTCTCAAAGGAAAAGGAGATGGCGTCACACTTTCGGTTCGAGAACTGTTCAGCGACTCTGGAGCTCAAGACACGTCCATAGTTTTGCCCGCCAGCCTCTCGGTTTTCAGGTCCACTGTGCCGTAATGATGCTAAGGTTTCCGGCGTGTGTTTGCCTCCAGACGGACTTGGAGTACGTGATGCAGTTGGCCGGCGAGGTTCGTGACCGGTTCGGCAGCGAGGTTCGGTCTGGCCTCATCGAGCTCGTCTCCCCGGCGGCCTCGTTCTACCCGGATCCCGGCAGCCTGCGCATCACGCTGGGCGATGCGGTGGACAGGGTGCGGTGGCGCTCGAAGCAGAACCTCGACTACGCCTTCCTCATGATCGAGGGGGAAATCACTCTTTTAAAATGTGACCCGACTACTCCCTATTACGTTCTATTACGCTATTACAGAAGGCTTATTGCGCTCGAAAATATCCAGATTTAGGCTAAAATCGGACCCTAATTAGGGCAAATTCTAAAAAAATTGCCTATTACGCTATTACTATTACGCGTAATACTAGGAATCGGTGACCCGACTATTACGCGAGTGATTTCCCCCTCGCTCATGATGTACGCCCACCCAAGAGGCACCTTCTACGTGCAGCTGGAGGACGACATCGTGGCCAGTAGGGACTTCATAACGATCATGAAGAACTTTGCGCTGGGGAAGACGGTGCAGCGATCACCTTGGTTCGTTCTCGAGTTTAGCCAGTTAGGTTTCATCGGTAAGATTTGACTCTTCCATGCTAAGTGCTTTCACTGAGAATGGAAGAGTCAAGACCAAACTTTAGGCCAGGTATACTTTATCACCTAATGATGGGTTAGGTCAATTTTAGCACAGTAAAGAAGATTTCCTCTTTCAAATTTGGGTGATAAAGGCGTGTATCAGCTCCCTATACAGCTAGATAGTAATATCACTGAAATTTGAGTGAGGGAACCATCATCCAACTTAAATGCCTCACCAAAAATTTTTGTCCTGATCTGGACACTTTTATTCTCAGTGCGCTATAACATTTTGGTACAGTTCACACACCTCCTAAATCGACCCCCTAGAGATTAATTATCTGATGTTTTTTGTGCCCGAGGAACCCATCTTAACTCGCCTGGGCACTAAGAAGCCATCCCAAATCGGCGGGACGCTTTGTAACCATTTTCACTTTCACCAAAACCTATCAAGACAAGATTGTTTTCTGAGTGCCATGCGAGATAGGATAGCTTTGAAGCGCCCGGGCGAACGTGGATGGTCTTCCACCGCCATGGCGTGGCGAGTTAGGATGGTTTTCTTCAGAGGGTTCGAAATATTTTTGTTTCAGGGAAACTGTTCAAGTCTGCTGACCTACCGAGGCTAGTTCAGTTTTTCCTTATGTTCTTTAATGATAAACCTGTTGACTGGTTGTTAGACGATTTTATTTTCACCAAAGTCTGCACCCCAGAAAATCAGCCTGTAAGTGTTTTTACCTTTTGTTGCGAAACTACTTAAAACGCAATTTTGAAAACTCTTCAATAGGGAACGCACATCACACAGTCCACGGTATCCGACAGACTAATTTTTTACGACCTAAGAGTTTAAAGAATGTGTTTATTTTGGCAGGTCCAATGTGAGATAGCAAAAAAAGAACTCTGGATCAATTTCAAACCATCACTTTTCCAGCATATGGGTGAACACTCTTCGCTTCCTGGTAAGATGCAACACCTGAAGGTGAGTAGAAATCAGTGCGGGGAGGAACCGAACACCTTCAAGGTGGGCAAAAGTGAGACGTCCTACACTGTGAAAAAAATTCCACGCAAATTAACGAAAAAAGTGTAGTTGATTTTCTTTTACGAACTGTTTGTAGGGTAAACTATACGGTTACCGTCAGGGGTACAGTTATCGTCTACCTCGGCGATCATTGGGTACTGCGCTGCAAGTGCGCGTCCGGTAGTGACGCGGCAAGTGCACTGAAAATGTAATGGTCGGACACATGGCCAAATTATGGCCGGACAAAATGTCACGCGAAAAATTGGCGTGACAGGAAAATCACGCCGAAAAACGGCGTGACATGTGAGTCACGCCATCACGGGGCGTGAATGACAGTGAGTTGTACGAGAAAAGTCACGCCAAAGAACGGCATGACAGTGAATTCACGCCAAAATTTGGCGTGAATTTATGAGTCACGCCGATTTATGGCATGACTTCTTGTCATGCCGGTTTTTGGCGTGACACTTTATTCACGCCCCTAAAACGGCACGAAGTCACGCCAATAGATTTTCAGTGTGCTGGCCGCCAGAGACACCTTTTGCCGTAGCGTTGACAGCAGAGCCTTTGCACTGCAATTCCATTGGTAAGTCTGCTTGCCACTCCAGTGGCGCTCCGTTTTGAATGCCAAAATTTGGCATTCTGGGCCGGATTGGCCTTTAAAAATGCCAAAATTTGGCGTCCAAGTTCACCGCAATGCGAAACTTTGGCATTCAAAGAGGCCAATCCGGGCCCAGAAGGCCAAATTTTGGCATTCAAAACGGAGCGCCACTGGAGTGGCAAGCAAACTTACCAATAGAGTTGCAGTGTGGTTTTGATTGATCGCATAAGCCAACAGAGCTATGTTTCTATTCTAATGCAGAAGGAAGCAAATTCGTGAATTTGGGCCAAGAAAAATTATACTTTTTGCCAGGTTCCTACTCTCCGTGCATTGACAAGAACATACTGTGCTTTGTTCACAGAAATACCTCTTGCTTGGCCTTGATCGGGGAGTGGCGATACCTAAGAAATCACAAAAAACACAGTTATCTTCAAGGTAGCATTAAACTTTTCTGATGTTTCGGAAGTAGTTCGGGGGTTAATATTTTGGTGAATTATGATCATGAGAAGACCCCTACTAAATTTAAGCGAAAATATGGGACCACTTTTTCCTGGCGATCTGTGCGATTTAGGGCCGTAGCCGTGTCCTCGCGTCCCGGGGGGGGGGGGGGGGGCAATCTGCAGTGGGGGTTGCCTACCCATCAGGGGGTTCCGTAGGTGCTTTTTTTCTGTTGTTAACACACGATTGAATCTATTTAAATGGCGGTGAACGTAAATTGTTTGCAAGCGAAGCGAGCCCAGAAAATTTGCGGGTCTTGAGGTTATTTGGTGGTAACGTTGGGTGCGAGTGAAGCGAGCTGAGAAAATTTGCGATTTTAAAGGGTAAGGGTGGTTAACATAATTTAATTTGTTCGCGAGCGAAGCGAGCTGAGGAAACTTGCAGGTCTGAGGGTTATCTAGGCTGGTAAGCGTTTGTCTGCGAGCTGAGAAAATTTGTGGGTCTTAGGGCTATTTAGGTTGGTAAATGTAAATTGTTTGCGAGCGAAGCGAGCTGAGGAAATTTGCAGTTTTTGGGGATATCTATGACCCTTTTTAACGATATACTCGCGCATTTCTTGGCATTTCTGTGTCTACATTGATTGCATTCAGCCACCTTTTCCAGATTTATTGCCCCCCCCTGCCCCCCCCCCCCTGGCAAAAAATGGGGGAATGGGGGTTAGGTATCAAAGTTATCATTTCGCAGACCATAGTGCTAGTTGTCTGCAAGTCTGATATGAAGGGCTTGAGAGGCATAAGAGAGAGGGGGTTTGTAACACGTTGCGGGGTGCTATCGAGTGTCGGCGATGACTGATAACATTTTTCGTTACTTTCGGTTAAGTTTTTCTTGCAAAACCAGGGGTGACGATAACTGCTACATTGGGTGCCGATAACTGTGTTTTTGATATCAGTTATTACAGGTCAAAAAAGAATAAGAAAAGAAGTTTTTTAGTGAAATATTTGTCAGCAACTTCGTTGTCTAGACTCTTCAGTGTAGCCCGGAACAAGTCGCACGGGCTTAAATGCCATATCCTACCGTCGAGGCCCTCGGAACGAACACTATGCCCTAAAACTGACGGTAACTGTATACTTTACCCTTATTTTACAAAAAATGTCGTTAGTCTGCGACATATGTCGTATATTTTCGTAATGTTTTCGGCTCATTATTACAAGGTAGGTTTACGCCAGACCGTGTCTTGTCGTAACAGGCTTCGCGATGCTGCGCCAGTTACGACAATCCACGCCTGGCGTTACACCTACCTTGGCCTGCGGCGCTTCCCTGCTTGCCTTCGGCAAGCTGTCTCAAGGATTTTTGAGGCATTGAGTAATGCACCGCGTGAAATCTGCAATAAAATTTTTTAGTAGGTCGATCCCCTTTTTTCAAGATCCTGATTCAGCAAACTGATGAAGTCGGGCTCCTAGACCCCCCTTCCGACCCCTTTTGGAAAAGGTCTTGCCGAGACCTGTCGAAATCCGCAATAATTTTTTTTAGTCGGTCGATCCCCGTTTTTCAAGATCCTGATTCGGCCAAGTAATGAAGTCGGGCTCCTAGATCCCCCTTCCGACCCCTCTTTGAATAGGTCTTGCCGAGACCTATCGAAATCAGCAATAAAATTTTTTAGTCGGTCGATCCCCTTTTTTCAAGATCCTGATTCGGCCAACTAATGAAGTCGGGCTCCTAGACCCCCCTTCCGACCCCTCTTTGAAAAGGTCTTGCCGAGACCTATCGAAATCTGCAATAAAAATTTTTAGTCGATCGACCCCCTTTTTTCAAGATGGAGGGTCGAAGTTGATTATGTTAGTAAATTCGGGCCGAGGTAGCCAATTCGCAGTTAAAACTTATGTCACGGGTAGAAATTGATTTCATTTTCGTCATCAGGAACTTCAAAAACATACGAAACCATGTAAAAATGTCTCTAAAATGTAAAGTCACTGAAAAGTTGCACTTTTTCTGCCGTTTTTTTAGTGTTTTTTCGTTAGTACGACTGAATGGAATGAGATAGAAAGCTGAATTTTTGTGTGTGGCGAGCCAAGGACATACCTAATAACCCTGCAAAATCTCAGCCAGATCGGCCGAGCCGTTTGGGAGGAGTAGTGCGGACACACAGACAGACAAACAGACAGACAGACAGACAAAACTTTTCAACCCCAGTGAAGTAACTGGCTTCGCTAATCGCTCAGCCAATAATACTGATATCACATAACAGTTTCATTCAATCTACTTCATAATGCCAAAAAAAAACACCAAACCCAAAATATTCCATTCACAAACATGCATTACCTCCATAACACCACATTTCATACTCACACTCCTTTGTTCCTATTACTGAGGTTCCACAACACTGATATTTAAAAGTTTTTCACATTTCTCAACGACATTTTCGATGCTTTCATCTTTTCCTTCACTGCCACTACCAATATCATCATCAATTTCCATACGATTGTTCCTGAGAAAAAAAAAAAACACCAATTTAGGTCAATCTACCTTTTCAAAAATAATATACACAATACAAGGTAGGTTTACGCCAGACCGTGTCTTGTCGTAACAGGCTTCGCGATGCTGCGCCAGTTACGACAATCCACGCCTGGCGTTACACCTACCTTGGCCTGTGGCGCCAGTGAAGTAACTGGCTTCGCTAATCGCTCAGCCAATGATTTTCAGCTTCAAAAAGCGTGCTTTCAAAAAATCTTCAAAAAAATAATTTTTTTTCTTGTAACAACAATTGTTTTTGTTCAAAAAGTTCACGAAATTTTTCAGAAAAAAAGCATCTTTGCCATAAAAAACAAAAAAAAACAACAACTTTTTCGTTGTTTGTTTACAATCTTTCGTAAAGCCTCACTAAACAAAACATTTCGTAAAGATATTATTGTCAGTAAATCCGCTAATTAAGGAAGATTTCTCTCCACGAAGTGATTTTGAAGGATTAGGATACATTTTGTAATTCTGTAGGATTACGATACATTTTTTAAATTGATACTCAAATGACGGTTTTTTTAAGGACCAAATCGTGTACAAATATTTCGTAAATTCACGATATTTATGACAGTGCATTTTTAGACTGGATTTCCTTATTTTGAGACTAACTTATCATAGAACGCGATATTGTTGGATACCATTACCAGCAGGGAAAAATAATTACTGGGGCCAAAATGGGACAATTCAGTCTAAAATAAAGGTGTGCGACTTTTTCCCGCCTTTGCAGTGTTCAATTTTTCCTCGCCTTGACCCTGCTAACATTGCAATTTCAATGTGTATTAGGATAAGCTTGCTAATTGTACCTTCGGTACAAACTTCAAATTTTTTTATCACCAGGATACGCAATTTAGGAAAGTGCCACAAAGCGACATACGCTACACCTCAAGTTTACTGCAGCGAACGCCGTGCCAAAGCCGTTGGTGCGCTGTTGGTGTGAACGCTGGGCGTCGCAGCCATAAAGCCCAAAAGACGCGGAGTACGACCGCCACAAGGCCAAAGCAGGATGGGGACACCCTCCTGCTATATCCGTGAGGCACCCCCCGCCGCTGAGGGTGCCCTAGGCGCTGTAGGCCAGCCTTCACCGCCAGCGCCACCACCCCCAACTCGCGCTGACGGCGAGCGACGTTACAGCGAAACAAAGTAACACGGGATTTCTCATGCCCTCCGCACTAGCCTCGCACCGAAGTGCCACCTTGCCTACAACGAAAACAAATACCAGGTAAGGTTAACACTTAAGGCTGAGCCAAAGTTCTCACTTTTAAGAAGTTCAAGGTGAAGAGTTTTATTTTGATCAACTATTCTTATGTGATTTTCAGAAAGAAAAGGCCTTATAACCTTTGTATCAACACACACACAGCTGAAAATAAACTTAAAGTGGAAGTTGAAGTTCCCATGAATAATTTTGAGATATAGATCTTTGGCCTTACAATGAAACATCCCTAGCGCCGAACCCACATTGTCAAATGTAAATTAGTCTTCTGCTCAGTAAAGATAGAAAACCAGAAGAACCAAAACAAGTGACTCACTACTACTGGTGAATTATGATCATGAGAAGACCCCTACTAAATTTAAGCGAAAATATGGGACCACTTTTTCCTGGCGATCTGTGCGATTTAGGGCCGTAGCCGTGTCCTCGCGTCCCGGGGGGGGGGGGGCAATCTGCAGTGGGGGTTGCCTACCCATCAGGGGGTTCCGTAGGTGCTTTTTTTCTGTTGTTAACACACGATTGAATCTATTTAAATGGCGGTGAACGTAAATTGTTTGCAAGCGAAGCGAGCCCAGAAAATTTGCGGGTCTTGAGGTTATTTGGTGGTAACGTTGGGTGCGAGTGAAGCGAGCTGAGAAAATTTGCGATTTTAAAGGGTAAGGGTGGTTAACATAATTTAATTTGTTCGCGAGCGAAGCGAGCTGAGGAAACTTGCAGGTCTGAGGGTTATCTAGGCTGGTAAGCGTTTGTCTGCGAGCTGAGAAAATTTGTGGGTCTTAGGGCTATTTAGGTTGGTAAATGTAAATTGTTTGCGAGCGAAGCGAGCTGAGTAAATTTGCAGTTTTGGGGGATATCTATGACCCTTTTTAACGATATACTCGCGCATTTCTGTGTCTACATTGATTGCATTCAGCCACCTTTTCCAGATTTCTTGCCCCCCCTCCCCCTGCCCCCCCTGGCCAAAAATGGGGAGGGGGGTTATCAAAGTTATTATTTCGCAGACCACAGTGCTGGTTGTCTGCGAGTCTGATATGAAGGGCTTGAGAGGCATAAGAGAGAGGGGGTTTGTAACACGTTGCGGGGTGCTATCGAGTGTCGGCGATGACTGATAACATTTTTCGTTACTTTCGGTTAAGTTTTTCTTGCAAAACCAGGGGTGACGATAACTGCTACATTGGGTGCCGATAACTGTGTTTTTGATATCAGTTATTACAGGTCAAAAAAGAATAAGAAAAGAAGTTTTTTAGTGAAATATTTGTCAGCAACTTCGTTGTCTAGACTCTTCAGTGTAGCCCGGAACAAGTCGCACGGGCTTAAATGCCATATCCTACCGTCGAGGCCCTCGGAACGAACACTATGCCCTAAAACTGACGGTAACTGTATACTTTACCCTTATTTTACAAAAAATGTCGTTAGTCTGCGACATATGTCGTATATTTTCGTAATGTTTTCGGCTCATTATTACAAGGTAGGTTTACGCCAGACCGTGTCTTGTCGTAACAGGCTTCGCGATGCTGCGCCAGTTACGACAATCCACGCCTGGCGTTACACCTACCTTGGCCTGCGGCGCTTCCCTGCTTGCCTTCGGCAAGCTGTCTCAAGGATTTTTGAGGCATTGAGTAATGCACCGCGTGAAATCTGCAATAAAATTTTTTAGTAGGTCGATCCCCTTTTTTCAAGATCCTGATTCAGCAAACTGATGAAGTCGGGCTCCTAGACCCCCCTTCCGACCCCTTTTGGAAAAGGTCTTGCCGAGACCTGTCGAAATCCGCAATAATTTTTTTTAGTCGGTCGATCCCCGTTTTTCAAGATCCTGATTCGGCCAAGTAATGAAGTCGGGCTCCTAGATCCCCCTTCCGACCCCTCTTTGAATAGGTCTTGCCGAGACCTATCGAAATCAGCAATAAAATTTTTTAGTCGGTCGATCCCCTTTTTTCAAGATCCTGATTCGGCCAACTAATGAAGTCGGGCTCCTAGACCCCCCTTCCGACCCCTCTTTGAAAAGGTCTTGCCGAGACCTATCGAAATCTGCAATAAAAATTTTTAGTCGATCGACCCCCTTTTTTCAAGATGGAGGGTCGAAGTTGATTATGTTAGTAAATTCGGGCCGAGGTAGCCAATTCGCAGTTAAAACTTATGTCACGGGTAGAAATTGATTTCATTTTCGTCATCAGGAACTTCAAAAACATACGAAACCATGTAAAAATGTCTCTAAAATGTAAAGTCACTGAAAAGTTGCACTTTTTCTGCCGTTTTTTTAGTGTTTTTTCGTTAGTACGACTGAATGGAATGAGATAGAAAGCTGAATTTTTGTGTGTGGCGAGCCAAGGACATACCTAATAACCCTGCAAAATCTCAGCCAGATCGGCCGAGCCGTTTGGGAGGAGTAGTGCGGACACACAGACAGACAAACAGACAGACAGACAGACAAAACTTTTCAACCCCAGTGAAGTAACTGGCTTCGCTAATCGCTCAGCCAATAATACTGATATCACATAACAGTTTCATTCAATCTACTTCATAATGCCAAAAAAAAACACCAAACCCAAAATATTCCATTCACAAACATGCATTACCTCCATAACACCACATTTCATACTCACACTCCTTTGTTCCTATTACTGAGGTTCCACAACACTGATATTTAAAAGTTTTTCACATTTCTCAACGACATTTTCGATGCTTTCATCTTTTCCTTCACTGCCACTACCAATATCATCATCAATTTCCATACGATTGTTCCTGAGAAAAAAAAAAAAACACCAATTTAGGTCAATCTACCTTTTCAAAAATAATATACACAATACAAGGTAGGTTTACGCCAGACCGTGTCTTGTCGTAACAGGCTTCGCGATGCTGCGCCAGTTACGACAATCCACGCCTGGCGTTACACCTACCTTGGCCTGTGGCGCTTCCCTGCTTGCCTTCGGCAAGCTGTCTCAAGGATTTTTGAGGCATTGAGTAATGCACCGCGTGAAATCTGCAATAAAATTTTTTAGTCGGTCGATCCCCTTTTTTTAAGATCCTGATTCGGCAAACTGATGAAGTCGGGCTCCTAGACCCCCCTTCCGACACCTTTTGGAAAAGGTCTTGCCGAGACCTGTCGAAATCCGCAATAAATTTTTTTAGTCGGTCGATCCCCGTTTTTCAAGATCCTGATTCGGCCAAGTAATGAAGTCGGGCTCCTAGATCCCCCTTCCGACCCCTCTTTGAATAGGTCTTGCCGAGACCTATCGAAATCTGCAATAAAATTTTTTAGTCGGTCGATCCCCTTTTTTCAAGATCCTGATTCGGCCAACTAATGAAGTCGGGCTCCTAGACCCCCCTTCCGACCCCTCTTTAAAAAGGTCTTGCCGAGACCTATCGAAATCTGCAATAAAAATTTTTAGTCGGTCGACCCCCTTTTTTCAAGATGGAGGGTCGAAGTTGATTATGTTAGTAAATTCGGGCCGAGGTAGCCAATTCGCAGTTAAAACTTATGTCACGGGTAGAAATTGATTTCATTTTCGTCATCAGGAACTTCAAAAACATACGAAACCATGTAAAAATGTCTCTAAAATGTAAAGTCACTGAAAAGTTGCACTTTTTCTGCCGTTTTTTTAGTGTTTTTTCGTTAGTACGACTGAATGGAATGAGATAGAAAGCTGAATTTTTGTGTGTGGCGAGCCAAGGACATACCTAATAACCCTGCAAAATCTCAGCCAGATCGGCCGAGCCGTTTGGGAGGAGTAGTGCGGACACACAGACAGACAAACAGACAGACAGACAAAACTTTTCAACCCCAGTGAAGTAACTGGCTTCGCTAATCGCTCAGCCAATGATTTTCAGCTTCAAAAAGCGTGCTTTCAAAAAATCTTCAAAAAAATAATTTTTTTTCTTGTAACAACAATTGTTTTTGTTCAAAAAGTTCACGAAATTTTTCAGAAAAAAAGCATCTTTGCCATAAAAAACAAAAAAAAACAACAACTTTTTCGTTGTTTGTTTACAATCTTTCGTAAAGCCTCACTAAACAAAACATTTCGTAAAGATATTATTGTCAGTAAATCCGCTAATTAAGGAAGATTTCTCTCCACGAAGTGATTTTGAAGGATTAGGATACATTTTGTAATTCTGTAGGATTACGATACATTTTTTAAATTGATACTCAAATGACGGTTTTTTTAAGGACCAAATCGTGTACAAATATTTCGTAAATTCACGATATTTATGACAGTGCATTTTTAGACTGGATTTCCTTATTTTGAGACTAACTTATCATAGAACGCGATATTGTTGGATACCATTACCAGCAGGGAAAAATAATTACTGGGGCCAAAATGGGACAATTCAGTCTAAAATAAAGGTGTGCGACTTTTTCCCGCCTTTGCAGTGTTCAATTTTTCCTCGCCTTGACCCTGCTAACATTGCAATTTCAATGTGTATTAGGATAAGCTTGCTAATTGTACCTTCGGTACAAACTTCAAATTTTTTTATCACCAGGATACGCAATTTAGGAAAGTGCCACAAAGCGACATACGCTACACCTCAAGTTTACTGCAGCGAACGCCGTGCCAAAGCCGTTGGTGCGCTGTTGGTGTGAACGCTGGGCGTCGCAGCCATAAAGCCCAAAAGACGCGGAGTACGACCGCCACAAGGCCAAAGCAGGATGGGGACACCCTCCTGCTATATCCGTGAGGCACCCCCGCCGCTGAGGGTGCCCTAGGCGCTGTAGGCCAGCCTTCACCGCCAGCGCCACCACCCCCAACTCGCGCTGACGGCGAGCGACGTTACAGCGAAACAAAGTAACACGGGATTTCTCATGCCCTCCGCACTAGCCTCGCACCGAAGTGCCACCTTGCCTACAACGAAAACAAATACCAGGTAAGGTTAACACTTAAGGCTGAGCCAAAGTTCTCACTTTTAAGAAGTTCAAGGTGAAGAGTTTTATTTTGATCAACTATTCTTATGTGATTTTCAGAAAGAAAAGGCCTTATAACCTTTGTATCAACACACACACAGCTGAAAATAAACTTAAAGTGGAAGTTGAAGTTCCCATGAATAATTTTGAGATATAGATCTTTGGCCTTACAATGAAACATCCCTAGCGCCGAACCCACATTGTCAAATGTAAATTAGTCTTCTGCTCAGTAAAGATAGAAAACCAGAAGAACCAAAACAAGTGACTCACTACTACTGTGAATTAGCTAAGACCTAGGCTTATAGACAAATGTCTGTTCAAAGACCTCTTATGGGCTCATAGAATTACGGACACCAGAAACAAATATCATTGTATACCTCATGAACCATAAGGTTCCGTACATGACAGATGCAACAACAGGTTCATTCAGAGACGTACATAGTCAAAATTAAATTAAATCTAAGATGATTAAAGTAACAGATCAATAATACAATGGAGACTAAGCTAGAGCTGAATTACCACCTATGTCAAGATAATTAGCTACATGAAAAATTTGAAAAAAAAAATTAAAAAATAACATAAAATTGGAAAGGACTTCACCCATATGTCAATAGTCCGTATGAAGGAGATGTGAACCTGAAACAAAACAGAAGATACAGGACACAGTCAAACATTCTACCACTACAATCAAAACAACGAGCTTTCGAGTGTAAACTTAGGATAAACAAAATACCAGTTTAAAACAAAACCCTGGTCAAAAGTGCAGTCAACAAATTTCAAATTTAAATGCAATGTATCACATGCGTCACTTACCTCGCTATGTACTGTAAGAAGTGTTGTCCTTAACAAACCAAAGAGGGGCAGCAAACACAGCTTTGATTAAATATGTATCACAATATCACGACCTATCACAGACCCAATCTAAAACCACACTTGTCACCATAAAGGCAACAACAAGCCTGCTGACATTTCAATTCAACAACAGTCATTAGAGTGACAAAATTATTAACTACATTTCAAGTAAAACCAACTGACACCTAACAAAATTACCTTCTCTACAATAATCCAAACTGGATGACAAATAAGGCGGATGTTTGTGTTTGAGTGGAGGGCTTTACATAACTCAGACCTTTTTTTTAAACAACTGAGTGAACAGAAATGTCGACTGAGTTGGCAAACCGTGAAGGCGACAACAAGCTTGCTGACATATCGGTTCAACAACAGTTATTGCAGAGACATAACTACTATTGACTACATTTTCAATGAAACCAACTCACACCAAACAATAATATCTTCTCTAGGCAAATCCAAAGTGGACGACAACTAGATAAAATGTTTCTGTTTGGGTAAATTGTTTCACTGCTGAGGACCCAAATGGAACCCAACTAGAGAAGTGTGGCCACGAGCTTGGCTGCGAGCATGCTGGACGCATTTCTGTAGGGTATGTATTAAACATAACTGATCCGATCGCTTTGTAGTCGCTTAACGTATACGTTTCAAGAATGAAGTGTGCCGGCAATCAGGGGGTGGCGGTACCCTAAGCGGTATAGGCTCGTTATTGGGAGGTAGTGCGGGAGTCGGCGGGACTTGAGGGAACGCGGAGAGGTTTGCCGCAGACAGGGAACGGGAAGAGGGTTTGAAAAGTTGATTCAGGGCGTCACTAAGGACTAGGGGCTGGTGGATCGCACAGCAGTGGTCCTGTAAAGGAGTTGCCCGAGACGTCAGTTTTCGACCGCTTTACCATTTTGGACCGGGTGCATTACTATGGCCCGGCGTTCGTACTGAAGGCGAAACGGCACACAGTGGCCAGAAGACCGGTGCAGGCGGCCATGACTACAGATGCGTTTTGAGCTCCACAGTTGCAAAACAGGACTTGAACCGAACGTGTGACTCCACCAATGGATTCCTCGTGCGGAGAACAATCCCTTAGTGGGGTCACACGTTCGATTCTAGTACCGTTCAGCGACTCTGGAGCTCAAAGCGTGTCTACAGTTTTGGCCGCCTGCGCCGGTCATCTTGCCCACTGTGCGGCAGCGGAAAACGGGTGCATCACGTCCAGATCCGTCGTCATTGCTGGAAACGAGTGACCAGCGCGAAGCAGCGGCTGTGGAAAGGGGAGGGGAAGGCAGGGGTAAGGGGCAACGCAGGCAACCCATCCCGCTGGGCCGCGCAGCGGTACAGCTTGCCTGCCGGGCGCGCTGGCGACCCTGCTGCCGCGCCAAGGGGTCGACAACTGCCTAAAGCCGTGTACGAGGTAATATATATTACCAGTAATATAAGTAATATAGGGTAATATAAGGTAATATACGCAAATAAAATATCGGTAATATACGATAAAATAAGTTGAAAACGTGACAAAGTATCCTCCATAAAGGCTTAAATCTTAACTTCTGGTAAGAATTCTGGTACGATGTGGACATAATCCTTATTTGATAGTACAGCCCCTATCTCAAGCAAGGTATGCAACCCGATGCAACCTATCGCTGAGTGTACTAGGCATAGCTTCGTCTCAGGTTGAGTGCGGACATTTTAATCCGAACTCCTTTCAAGCCCAACGAGAAGCTTAATTGCTCAACATCTTAATATCACGGTTTAGTACGACAAAGTGTGCGTTAAATCGGGAAAACAAACAAGAAAATAAAAAAAAATGTGGTAATATGGAGGTAATATACGGTAATATATGGTAATATACGGTAATATAGAGGTAATATAGCCTCCGCGTACGAGGTAATATGGAAGTTGTCGACCCCTTGTGCCGCGCTGCGCACTAATTTCCAGGACTGACGGCAGACTAGGAAGTACGACAGCAGCCCCCAGTCGGCGTTGAGTCCGTGCGTCTCGTCGCCATCCCCTCGAGCCATTCCTTTACTAACATAGCCTAACCGCGCAATCATATCGTGGACTGTTACTGCGAGTGGGAAAACGCATGGCGAAGGGGTCCCTGCCTTCAGTCAGGGCCACAGAGGAAGGCAGGAGGTTCATGCGGATGGTGTTGGCCCTTCCTCTCCTACCTGCCAATCTTATTGTAAGGGCCTTCGTATCATGAGGTGCTCCTGCCCCTATCTCGGAGGCTAGGTAGAAATGGCCGACAAAGGCGAGACCTTCGTGTTTTTATGAGCCAGTACTTGCTAAGATTTTGGATCCGCAAGGATTGTAAATACGTTTGACAAGCACATTAGTTTTTGTCAGATTCATCCACAAAATTGTTTATCATTAATGATTGGAAATTGGCAGTAAAAAGTTTGATTCTAGGTGGGGGCACATCAGTTATCCGTGGCAGGGCCTGCGCCGGAGGACCAACAACGATGCAGAGATTTGGAAACTCTTACCTCAAATCCATAACCCTTTCGACTAAAGACAATATTTGGTTGTTCACAGGTTCGGGTATTTTCTTAAAAGTTGTCAATTATTTTCATATCAGTTTGAATTTTCTTAATTAAAAAAAAATTGCAGAAACACTGCGTCGAATCGAGTCAAGAGGACCGGCTTGACTTCATGCGTTACGACAATGATGGCATGACACCACGCAGACCCTGCCGATAGCCATGAAGGACCGGGATAATCGGATAGCTCCTTCTCTATCCAACCTCCTCCCGCCTGGTGGCCCACCCAACAACGGAGGCCATCAACATTTTCTTAAGGCAAATGGCGTGGCTTGGTAACAATATCATACCTGACATCAATGGTAATTACGAGAAACCGTTAATCGCACTTTATCTGTTTTGCTTACAATTCGGTAAAACAAACTTTTTTGTCGTTTCATGAGATGTCCATGTACTTGAGGACGACGAAGGCGAGGACCAGGACCAGCCTGTCTACTACATGGGCGAGGACGGGGACGACCCTGATGACGACAGCGACGGAGACGATGGTACAAACACTGGAATGAACGCTAACTTTGTCGACCAGCCGGCTCCGGCCGACGAGCAAGAATTAAAGTGGTTCAGTAAAGACACTGGCATCAGAAATTGTTGTAACCTGCAATTTTTGACATTCAGATAAATTGTGCTGGGATCTTTACTGGTTTGAACTTTGCATTGCTGAATGGAGAATGCATTGCAAAAATAAATAAATTAATTTTGATTAAAACCAATGCACAACATTACAAGGAATTCAAAACAAACAAATTTCTTGTGTCAATTTAAACGGAATGGAACCTTGGGCGATAGAGGGCACACTTGTTGGGGAGCTGGGATTGCGATTCAGCCAATCTTGAACAGTGTCATCTGTAACAATACAATTTGTTATTACTATTATGTTGTAAATTCATGAGACAAGATGAAAAGAAAAAAGTAAAAGCTGCATTTTATGTACTGTACCTGGGTCAGCAACTTCAGACGGTGGTCTCTGCCGAGCCCCCTCTCCAGCAGTTGATTTGACAGTTGACACATAAAGTTCATTTCCTAAAAAAAAAGAAAAAAAACGAAATCTTTCTTTTAAAATAAGATATAAAAGAATTATCAAAACAAAAAAAAAATGATTTATACCTTGGCTTTGCCACAGGTGGTTTAAAAAGGTGTATTCTGGGGGGAATAAGTCCTAGCAAAGCGTTCCGTTGGACAAAACGGCTACCAAAATTTTATCGGCATCATCTCTAAGCAATAGGGGAAGGCCCGTTAAAAGGAAAATTTGATGCCATGAAAATTGGAGTGTCAATGCTAGAATAAAGCGAAAAACAGCAAAATTAGGAGAAAAATAACCGATTTGAACAAATTCACTCAACAAAAAAATGTACAGAATTCTTCATTTTCGACTTCGGAGCTGCGCAAACTATTTATTCAATGAAAAAAATATGTTATGTGAAAAGAAAAACAACCGCACAATTGTTTTTGGCACTTTGAGCGGTGCACTCGACAGGCGATCGGCGCAAAAACTGGTCAATTTGGCCCGTTTTAGATACGTTTTTCCCTTTGCGCTCCGGTTTGCGGACGAGTGCGGAAAAGTTATCACCGGGGCATCTTAATATACATGTAAGGGAAGCGCCTCGCACCAATAACTCCGTGCCACTGAGTGCCCCCGATGTCCGAAACTCAAACAGTGTGTTTTTCATGTTTTGAACGAATTTGTAGCAAAAACCGGCAACCGTGGGCCAAAACACGAACGCAATATTGCGCTGGGCGCTGCTTTCCTTTGTATAATGATGATACAAAAAGAAAAACACGCCAGCATACCAGTAGCATCGCCCTCCTTGGAAAAATAGGGGTCAGAAACATTTAAGAAAATTAGGTGAATTTGATCAAAGTACAAATGACTAAAATCAAACCCATCCTAGTGGCTCCCAGCGTCATATAAAAATATGTAAACGTCATTTTATGTTGTATTGGAGTATTATAGTCCGTTTCCACCCCCCAGGTCGCTCCCAGGACAGTTTTGAAAATTCGATTTATTCCCCCTAAAACAGGATTCTAAACCACTGTGCTTTGAGTGTCTGCAGGAGGCAGTCTGTTTGCGACACGATTGGTAGCAACACGAACTTGGCGAGCTGCAGTCATGATGCCTGGTCCAGGAGTACGGTTAGGTGGTGGCCCTTAAAATAAAAAGACCATGACATTGTTTTCTACAACACTTAAAGGGGCGTGTCGTAACCCATAACATGGGAAACATAACCTATACGCCTGTAGTTAGAACAAGTTTTCAGAGACAAAATAGGGATTTCCGTACACTGAAAATGTTACGGTCGGACACATGGCCAAATTATGGCGTGACAAAAAGTCACGCCGAAAATTGGCGTGACAAGAAATTCACGCCGAAAAACGGCATGACATGTGAGTCACGCCGTCATGTGGCGTGAATGGCTATGCGTTTGAAGAGAAAAGTCATGCCAAAAACCGGCATGACAGGAAATTCACGCCAAAAATTGGCGTGAATTTCTGAGTCACGCCGATTTTGGGCATGACTTTTTTGTCAAACCGTTTTTTGGCGTGACACTTTATTCACGCCCCTAAAACGGCACGAAGTCACGCCGATAGATTTTCAGTGTAGGACATAAAATTAATTCAGTATCAACAAGACGTCGAATTAAAATATTTTTAAAGAAATATTGTTCTAACCTGTAGGTTCAGTAACCATCCGAGTTAGTCTCCGGCTTCGAAGTGACGCAGAAGGCACCTCTTTCGGCGGCTTCATGATTGCAGCACGAAACTGCCAGCTCAATTAAAAAACCAAGATGACGAAAAGCTAAAGATTTAGGTACATCAACTTAGATGAACGAACACAGAGAAACTTTTATACTTAAAGCGACTTGAAGAGTATTTGCAGAGAAATGTTGTTGGGGTCGGCGTTACCTGAGCTTACGACAGATATTATCATAGTCGATTCAGTTTAAACTCCGCTCGATGCGAAACAAAAGAAAGTATTTCCGGTGTTCAAATTTATAATTTCGAAAAGTAGAGGTACCACTTCCTAGCATGAACGTCAAAAATGACTAAATATTGTCTTTCTTTATCTACAATGGTGGCTAAGGGATAAGTACGTGTGTATCCAATCGAAGTACGTGTGTCTCCAAACAAAGTACGTTGGTTTTGAGGCTGGCCGCCGGCCGGGCCTGGAAACTACGTGCTTGTTGAGACCGCGCTACGAAGTACGTTAGTTTTGAGGAGGGTGCGTGAACTACGTGAGTTTTTAACCCATGACTCGAACTGCGTGGGTATCGGAACTCGGGTTCGAAGTACGTGTCTATTCGGTTTCGAGTTTACTTTGCCCAGATCCAAAATACTAAGTCTAATAATGCAAAGCTGTTTTGTTATTACGCTAATGCACACTGTTAAAAAAAATGTCGTAAATTAGCGACGTATAAGTCGCTAATTTTCATAACGACGAGGGCCGTTCTGGAACGATTCGGTTGGCATTCAACGACTTCAAAATCGTTTTAGTACGACATGGTCGTAAATTATTTTGCCAGAAAAGTCCAAAAAAAGATGGCAGGACGTTACGATTTTGTCGTAAAAGTACGATTTGTGTCGTAAAAATACGATTCGTGTCGAAAATTAACGACCTAAGTCGTTAATTTACGACCGAAATCGTATCATAACGAGTTAGATCGTACCTGTTTGACACTTTCTGTGGTAAGATTACGATCGATCGTAAATTTACGATCGAAGTTGTAAATCTACGATGCAGATCGTAAATGTACGATCGAAGTGATAAATCTACGATGCAGTTCGTAGATTTACGACTGTACATGTTTCAAAACGAACAATATCGCTATGAAAATTAGCGACAAATTTGTCGTATATTTACGACAGATTCGTATATTTACGACAAAAGTCGTAGATTTACGACAAAAGTCGTAAAATAAATGTGTCATTGGAAAATGACTTTCTTGTTCTATGAAATGTCGTTAAGTTACGATTATTTTTAACAGTGCATGAATTGAGAAAGTGTTTAGGCTAGGTTTCATCTCTAAGGCTCCAAAACTTTTCGAGATTAACGTTTCGAAAAAATAAGTTGACACTTATTTTGAAGCGTTTTTAGGTAAAACCCATTTTTCTCTTGTTTTCGCGATGCGTTTTATAGGGGTAAATTGATTGAAAGTGGGATGACGTTCAATTACGACAACAAGTGCAGCGCGGCAGCCCAGATGGTGCGAAGAAGGGGTGGGGTGAAGGCTTAATTTCAGCGCCAGCCAATCAGAGCGAAGGGCTGAAAACCGACACGGCCGAAATTCGTTGTATTTCGCGTTTGCGCACGAATTAAATCGATCTGAAGTGATCGGAATGTAGAGAGCACTTGGAAATATCGTCTCGATACATTTACTTTCTTCCACCATACAAAAAATAGTGAAAAAAAGGAAACCTGTTGAGCCGGCAGCGGCTTTTGAGTTGAGATTACACGGCGCTGCCGCTCGTCTCGTATTTCGAATAAAAAAAAATAAATAAATTTTGTGTGGTGTAACAAAACATACACTTGGCATCAAAAGTAGCGCCCCACTTCTGTTTTACACGATAACTTTCTCCTCCCTTGACCAAAGTAGTTCAAATTTGGCACAGAGACACCTCAAGGGGTGTCCTTACGATTGATTCTTCAAATGGCAAACCTGAAAGCTACCCCAAAGGGGATAAACCACCCCCTCGAAAAAAGGTGTTAACACTGTGAATGAAAGAGTCTTGGTCAATACCCATTTTTGGGTGAGGAAGGGGTATCGGCTACCTATATGGCTACATAGTATTCTCAACCAAATCTGGGTGAGGAAACCTTCCTCACCCAAATTTGGGTGATAAAGAATTCCTCACCCTAAATTTTAGTCATGATCATGACCCTTTCATTCTCAGTGAAAATAAGGTTTAAAAAAAGGTATGAAAAGCGATTTGGCGAGTTTCAACCACCCTGTTCATACCCACCCCTTTCACCCCAACAAGGGGTAACTTCTGATCGGGTAGTCGTAGAGCGACGGGACCGACGCCAGTTTGTCGGGCGGTGGATGGAACATGGTGGGAGCCTATTATAACGCCAGTGTTGTCCCGTTTTGACACTTTAAGGTGGAGAGTAGTAAGTACACCCCCGGGTCCGGTCCGCTATCTTGTACCCCCCCAGGTCCTCTGGGGAGGGGGCGGATTGGAGGGGGGCACCACTGAAAAAAAAAATCGGATTTTTTTTTTCAATTTTTTCTGGGCGAGGTTTCGATGCGAGCTCTAACCTAACTTAACCCAAGGGGTGGGTCTCACCTACCCTGCGAGGCCCCCAAGTCACCTGACTGCCCGGAACCAAGGGCAACCCACTGTGCGCTTGTGTGTGTGCGGAGCGCCTGGTGGATAGGCAACCCGCTGCGATGTGTCCCCAAGTCACCCGCGCGACTGTTGGCGGGGCGGGCCTGCTTGCTGTCTCCCGTGCGCCCAATCAGACGTATATCATTGGCATTTTTTTTAGGAAGTTTTAATATTTTATGATTTTTTTGTGCATTTTTCAGTTTTTTTTTTACAGTGTACACTCATTTAGGTGAGTTGAGATACCTTTGCATCCACAAACCCACACGCTTGGCATTGCGCGCTGCGCAATTTTTGGAGCTATGTGACCCTTCAATATTATTTTGACATGGCGCCCATACCTTCGGTAGTTTTCTCAGGCTGGGGCAACCGAATTTCTCGACGTCAAACACACGTTTCGTGGGTAAGAAGAACTCGAGAATTCTCTTTTTCTCATCGCCTTTGACGTAGAGAAAATCATACTCCGCTGACATCTCGCTCAGTGTTTGAGGGAGTCTGTCATAGGGGGAGAAGCCCGTGTCCCAGGGAAGGGAATGGAGGCGATTCACAATGTAGTTGTTTTGCCTCTTCTGCTTCTCTGGGATTGCATCTCCAGGGTAAGGAGGGAGGAATGTGGTCGACTTGTGGACCTGGGCCGCCTCGTTTTGTTCATAGAACGAAACCTCTTTGAGCACATACTCCCCGTACTTGCCTCGGAGCATCTGAATGTCGCAGATAGCGTAAGTCATCGTGCTGAGCTGATGTGGACTGGTCAGCGTCTGAATGAAGAATGATGCCCTGGAGGGCGCGCTCCCTAGATTTATACCCTGCCGCCAGCGCCGCGTGCGCCACCTCACGGCAGGGACACGAAGTTAGGTAAAAAAGGCGTCTTCGCCCAGTGGGTATTGAACCCGTGTCTCCGCGCTGAGAAGCGCAACAGAACACACACACTAACCCACTGAGCTACTGAGCCGAGCTTACGCAGCGAGTGTATGGTCCGAGTTTTGATCTGTGAGCGCCGCGCGCCGAGCGCGGAGCCAAGCGCGGAGCCGAACGCCTTACGGTCAATTTGAATTGTCCCGCCACCGCACGAGTTCCGACCGGAGCGGAACCCTTCCCCGCAACGCCAGGCCACGCCGCCGGTGCCGAGCCGAGCGCCGCAGCCCCTCCCCTCCTCCCACGCGCACAGTGTGCCGGACGCCCTGACCGGCCTCAACACACGTTGTCCCATTAATTTTCCGCATGCTGACGAGTGTCCGATATCATTTCTCCGGATGAAATATTTTTCTAGAATTACTGAGAATACTCCCCCGTCAAGTCTTCTGCGTGGGAAAACTGTCTGAGTGAAAATGTATTGGTCCAGATCCCCCATCCCCCAAAACCTCCCCTCCCGCCCCTCTCACTACAAGCCGTGCCGCATCCGATTGAGCGAAACACCTGTTGTCATCACATCAAGACGATGTCAAGTCATAAGAAAAAATATTTGAGAGATTTTGGCATCCTACTTTCATTTACAATTGTCGCGAAATCGAAAAAAATTTGAATTTGGCCGGCCGTTAGAACGACCGGTGCGCCCTCTGCCGGCCGCAAGCGGTACTACCCTTTCCTGCTTCCTTCCGCCCCCGGCTGGTCCAGTCAGTTCTTGCTCAGTCGTCCACCATTGTGTGTGTGTGTCTGGTGATCTCAGGTGATCATGGCGTTTGCTATTGATAATGATCTTGACTATGAGATAGAAGAAGGTGAAATTGAATCCTCAGATGAAGAAACACTGGACCTCAATGAGTCCGGTGAACTATTCCGCGAGGTAAGTGAAATGTAGTGTGTCAGTTTTCGCGAGGTCAGCGCACCTCGTGGCGCAATAGCGTCATGTCACTTTCTCACTGCGTCGGAGTGTTTTTCGCGTCTGTGTCGTCCTCTCTGTGCTCGCTTCTGAAAATCCTTTTTGCGGAGGTAATATTTTCGTGTCGGTTTTGTTAATATCATGAGATCTGGACTCGGCGTCCCATGCGCCATGCGGTCGGGGGGGCGCACCGGCATGCCTCTGCCTGTTAGGCTTGTTTATGTGTTCTCTCATTTCTAATCTTTTGCGAGACGCTTCGCGAGGGTGCTCGCGTGTGAAATTCGTAAAAATTTTGGTCAAATAAGTGTCGAATTTGGGCGAGTTGACGCAACCACGTGAGCGTGGGAACCGGGTTGTCTCCGTATATGAGCCGCTTTCTGAGGGTAAATTCGGTGTGTTATCGGTTCGAATCGTGTTCGGGGCGCTTCGTGAGGGACTCGTGTGTGAAATTCCGAAAAATTTGTGTTAGAAATATTCAAAACAGAGTAATGTTGTCCTTCCCTCTGGCGGCGTGGGTCGAGAAATTTCAGTCATTTGCTTGTGTTGTCTCTGTTTGCACGCACTGAGCGAACGCGAGGCGGCTCGCAATTGAAAAGGAAGGTAAATGATTTGATGATTGTGAGAAAAATTTGAACCTAGTAAGTGCGGCTGTTTACTTCAAATCGACGCGCGGGGAGGTAGGAGGTGGGGGAGCAGTGGTGACGTCACTGCCTGGCCGGAGTCTGTCGCGAAGTGTCATGGCCACCGGAGGCTTGTTTACGTGCCACAGCGATTTTCGTTGTTTTCTTTCAAAGATTTATCATTTTTTTGTGTGAAACGTACAAGTGTTCTGCCGAAATCATCCGTCTGTCCGTGGGAATAAAAGGGAAAATGTGTCGTTGCGAGAAAAACGCTCTGATTCGCATGCTTGGTTCAGTCATAGAGGTTAGGTTCTCTTTAGGTCTTGAAATGAGTTCTACATTTTTGTTTCTTTTCGTTTCAGAACAACGTCGGTATTTGAAGGGAAAGAAACCACCGCGATGAAGTCCATCGCCCTGTAGTAAGTTCTTGTCATTTTTCCTCGATTACATTAGAATGTATTAAATGACGAGCAGCATTTTTATGCGATGTTCTGTGTTTCTGTTGCAGACTGTGTGGGAGCGACTTGGGCCGAGCAACCGCAGGGAAGAGAGAGGGCCAATTGAAGTTCATCTTGCACCAGAAGTTGAGGAACCAAGATTTAACCGCTTCCATGCAGAGCGAGTAATGGTGGAAGCAGCACCTAGTGGCGATCCCTGCGTCCGCTCGAATGCCCCTCGAGGGAAAGTAAGCTCAGGAGGACGTCGAGGAGCTCAAGCTGGTGGTGCAGGAGCTCAAGCTGGTGGTGCAGGAGGCCATGCTGGTGGTGCTGGAGGCCCAGATGCAGGAGTCTCAGCTGATAATCGCGCAGGTCCTGCACAACGAGTCCGCGTGACGCGTGGAAGGGGCGGAAGGCGAGGCTTTAGCCCCTTGTTTTTGAAGAGCGCTGTAAGTCTCACTGACTTTATTTATATTTATTTGTAAGCATTGTCATTGTACTAATCTAAGTGATTTCTGTTACAGAAAATGGCTGAAGCTGAAAAAGCTAAACGCAAATGATTTATTTAACTTTTTGTTCAACAGTTTTAAATCAAAACTGTTCATCTGTTTGTTTCGTCACGTTGTTTGATAATAAATGATCATGTTCCGCTTAATTACTTATTTATTTAGGGTGATAGAAACTCAAAGCTTCCTCGAATCAAAACAGTGCAGTTCACTTTTTTAAGATTTGGAACTTATTTTGAGTATGAGTGATAGACTCTAAGCAGGAATATGAAGGGAATGAGCCTTTCGTTATGTTTTAGTGGAGTGACACTCTTGAAATTATCTATATTTGAGCAATGATATACGGACAACATAACCTTCTTATGTCTGGCTAGACACAGCAGATATGGAAAGTTGTACAGGGGAGCTGTGCAGCCTGTATTGACCTGCTGAATGCCCCATTGATTTTCAATAGAGATTAAGTAGTGGAGAAGCTTCTCTAATAGTCATTATGATGAGATTTTAAAAAATTATTGGTTTAATTTTGAGGTCAAGAGTCATCTACTTTCTCGGCTCAAAATCCAACGGCAGAGGTGACCATAATGTGTATACTCTTAGATTGTCTTATGACTCCTTCTGTTTTCATTGATGAAAATGAAAGCACAATTGGTATTTACAGGCCAGAGTATCTTTTTGTTTAAGGGAGTGAAGAATTAATGAAAAAAGTTGAGTTTTTTGAACACTACACTGTAGGATTTTCCTCAAAGGTTATTTTTTAGCTGTGCTTACTTATTTTTTGTTAGGCATTCTATTTTTTAGTGAGAGAAGGCTTCTGTCTCTTTTCTTTTAATTAGAGCTCAGAGAAAACTTTCTCAAAGTCATCATTGCTCTATAAAATTTAAACGGCCAGCCTGCTTCTCCGTGCGCTTTTAAATCAGACTCATTTCATTATTTTTTTTTTTGGGTTTAGTATTGTATTCCTTTTTTTGTTTTTTCAACTATTGTATTCCTCTTTTTCTCTGGGTTTTGTTTTTTTCAAAAATTATGTTGGATTTTTTTTATATTTTTAACTAGACTGCCTCATTGACTGATAAATGGCTTCTTTGATGAAATCTTTATGATAAGCCATCAGATCTAGTCTCACAGAGATAGGGAACGAAGTCAATAAGTAACTTCTCATAGCACCAGCCATCAGATTATCTGAATGGTCTCGAATCATCTGAACTATAGACTGGGGTGTCTTGTATCCAATCCTTACACAGTAATCTCTGCAGTGAGAAATAAAATGGTCAAAGTTAGACCTCGCAAGGATTGACATTTCAGTCAAATTCATGAGATGGTACTCCATATTTTCTTTCAGGTTGAAAATCATTTTCCGCGTTGAGAGTGCGAGGGAAATTTTAATAGGAGACTCTTTTTTCTCCACACACACTATAATAAATTTTTTATTTTCATCCTTTATTATGGAAAGGGTGATATCACCAAAGGAAAGAGGTTCCAGCTCAGTTCTATTTTCAAGTGCATTCAAAACATGCATCTGGACTTCTCTGGACATCATGATGTTGAGTTCGGCTGGACTCATCCTATGGTAAATTCGATTGCCATTTTTATTGGTTTCACCGAAAAACAGGACGAAGGGGGAAAAATCAGTGGCTACATCTAAGCCAACTCGAATAGTTTTTGAACCATTCTTAGTGAGTGCAAAATCTCTGGGGATGCACTGCAAAGGGAATTCAGAGGGACTTGAATTATTTTTTAGACTGACATGAATTTTCATGACAGTGGGTGTTTGGTTTAGTCCAAATTCCTCGACAGTCTCCGACAGTCTCTGTAGCCATCATCTGGTTGTAGGCCTCGTTACACATTTGGTCTATCAAGTCAGACGTGGTACTGGACTCACTAGTGGAGTCTGACAAGTCAGAACTTGAACTTGAAGACTGTACGGCTGTTGGGGCAGGGGCGGGGGGGAGGTCATCGAAATCCATGAGAAGGTCCTCAGGGATCTGGGGGAGGGGAGGGAAGGGGGTCTCGACGCTGGGCACCTCGGCGGCGGCCTCAGGGGCCTCCTCGCCGTGCGCGGGCTGCTCGCTGCTGGGCACTACGACGGAGGCCTGCTCGCCGCGCACAAGCGGGAATTCTACAATGTCGGCGGGTGCGGTGGCGGCCCCGTCGACGGGGACCTCGAGCAGAGGCATGCTGGGCGCATGGCGCGCATTGTCCTCTGAGGCCGGGAGCACACCAACTACGCCGGGCTTGACGCCGGTGAGGGCGCCGCCACCAGGGGCAGCTGATGCACTTCCCTCCTCGTTGGCCGCGGCGGGGAGTTCGGAGGTTCGACTCTCCTCGTCCAGGCCGAGATCGGCCACAAGGTCGCCAAGAATTTGGCGTTTGGCGCGGGGCTTGAGGCTGAGGCTCTTCTTGGCCACCCGCTTAACTGCTTGCTTCTGGGCAGGCATCATCTTTGTCTTGATAAAGACACTTTATTTCTTCTGTGCTGCGACTCTTCTTGCTGCTGCTTCTGGGACTTCTTGACACTGCGACACTTGACGTAAGACTTTGCTGGTCCTGGATCGGGGCGTGCTTTTATCCTGCCGCCGCGCGACAGTAGCGCCGCCTCACGGCCAAATTCGGAACTATTGAACAGAGCTCGCGCATGCGCAGTAGCGCCCGCTGGAGCGCTGGAGCGCGACGCGCGCGCCACCTCAAGTTCAAATAATGTACTACGGCGCTCGGATAAATACGGCCGCCGGCCCCCAGGTCTCCTCAGTTATTCGTCGAGTGTCGCAGTGTCCCAGCAAGAAGAAGTCGCAGCAAGAAGTCCGAGTCGCAGCCTAAGAAGAAAACTGTCTTTTTCAAGACAAAGCCAGCATCATGGCTTCAGTCCTGTTGGACATTCTGGAAGAGTGGGACGGCGGGTGCTACTATGACCCCGCCCTGCTCTCCGAGGCCTACACCACGGCCCTGCTGGCCTTGTTGGAGGCCACCCCGGAGCAGAGGGCTGACCCTCGGGTCGCCCCGTTCCTGGAGGCAGGCTATGAGGCTTACTGCAGTGAGCAGGATGGCCTCGATAGCCATAGGCCGAGGTGACCCGGGACATGGCCTTGGCCATGGTCGGCGGCGGCGTCAAGCACCGCGACGACGCGGCGCCACGCCCCGTCACCCCTCCGCCGCGCCCCGTCACCCCGCCACGCCCCGCCACCCCGCCGCCGCGCTCCGCCCCGGCCCGCCCCTGGAGGCCTTGGACGCCCTCCCCGCCGCGCCCCGCCACTCCCCCGGCCCGCTCACCACCCGCGCAGGATGGGGTGCCTACCCTGCAGGCGCCCCGCCGAGACAAACGTGCGCGCAGCCCCTCGCCGGAACGCGCCGTGCCGGTGGACGAACCCGCCCCGGAGCAGCCCCAGCAGCCCACGCTGGAGGTGTTGCAGTCCAGGGAGCGCCGACTAGAGCGATTCAGCACTACGTTCCGGGAGGAAGTGATGCAAGTGTCCGGTCTCGGTAACACCTTGCCCGACGAACAGGTCATGGTGGACCTGTTCGAGACGATGTTGTCCAGGCAGAGGGATGCACTGCAGGCCCAACCACATGACCGCGTTGTACTGGAAATACAGAACAATGACAACGAAAATCCCCTCTGGTTCTCCATGCGAACACACTAAATTAATTTGTACAATTTTTGTTCAAAGCTTTGAACAAAGTTGCGCATACATAACTTTTGCACTACTTTGTGCGCAGAATCGCTCAAATTCGTGTGAATTTTTGCACAAATTCGTGTAAAAGTTTGCACAAATTTTGTGCGAAACGGACGTATGCGCAACTTTGCGCAAAGCTTTGTACAAAATTATACAAATACATTTAGAGTGAAGGGTAGACCAGCTCAACGGACAGGTCATCGTGGATAAACTGACCCGAGTGCTTAACTCGAATCAGAGTTTTATGATAGAGGGTCGCATGAAAATCAGTTTCATACATGTTCCTACGCCACAACCAGCAGGCCGACGCACGAACCGTGTGCCGAATGAGTCACTGGATGCGTGGGTCGAAAGGAAAGTGAAAGAAAAACAACTTTTCTCTCCTGATAACGCCCTTGATAACATGTGCCTGACTCGCTGTGTCGCAGTGGCTATGGCACGCGGATCTATGGAGAAGAGGGCTTATCACAGGATGAAACAGCCCAACTCCGTCGTGCAGCGGAAACAGGCTGAAAAGTTGTGTGAATTAGCAGGGATGGATCCCACGCAACCGTGTGGCCTCGACGAGGTACGTACATGTCTACAGTTTTGACTGTCCCAATTTCACAGTCCATTCCGTTGCCTTTTTACAGTAACTCCAGTACTTATTCAAACGGTCAACACTGAGCATAGGTTAAAGTAAATTTTTGAAAAGTGTCAGAATTAAATTTTTGCTGCACAAATGGATTTGTCTCAACAAGACAAACAAAAAATGTTTTCACATGTCATGGGTTAAGATGCGAAATAAAAAAGTTATTTTACTGTCAATGTACTCAATCCTTATTTTGGTTATTATAGTACTTTTGAAGTTTAATTTCTTTTTCAGTTTCCATCCAAGCGTTTATCATGTATTGACATTTTTTGTTTGTCTTGTCGAGACAAACCCATTTCCGTTTAGAAAAATCGATATTGAGGGTTATGAAAATTTGCGTTTCATCTGTCTGTATGGTACACTTTGATCAGAAATAACGGTTGACTGTGAAGAAAGAACAGAAATGACTGTTAAAAGAGAAGGGTAATTGTGGTCAATAAAGTACGGGATTGACTGTTAAATGAGTACAGGTTTGACTGTAAGGAAGTACGGTCAATTGTGGCAAAAAAATTAACCAGGATTTACCGTGTTTTTTTCTCACAGTGTATGGGGAGGGGGCGACAGTTCGGCTATTCAAAATCCCAAACAGGGTGCTTCGCTTCGCTCAGCAATTAGAATATTCTAGTCGAGGTAGACCCTACGTGGTTGACACTTTGGTCAGGGATCCTAATGGATTTCGTTTTCGTCATCAGCACCTTCCAAACCATGCGAAACCATGAAAGACTCTAAAATGAAAAGTCACTATAAAGTTGCACTTTTTCTGCCGTTTTTTAAGTGTTTTTTCGTTGGTACGACTGAATGGATTGCGATGGAAAGCTGCATTTTGGCGTGCGGCGAGCCAAGGACATACTTGATAACCCTGCAAAATCTCAGCCAGACCGGCCGAGCCGTTCAGGAGTAGTGCGGACACACACACACGCACACAGACAGGTAAAACTCTGAAAAGCTCACAAACTATTCAAGAATTAACGAACAAAAGTAGCTTGCCACAACAAAGTATGTATTTTCAACATACATGCGCTTACAAGGAAAATACTTCGTCATATACGAACTTATTTTCCTTTAAACAAAATACACTAGGGTCCAAAATTAGGTCCCCACTTCTTCAGATTGTTATAACTTTTTACGTAATGAACAGAAATCCTTTAAATTTTGCTCAAAGTTACCTCAATGGGTCTTCTAAAGGTTACCAAAATGTCGCACATGAAAGATACTCCGAAAGGGGTAACCCAACCCCCTTAGAAAAAAGGTCTTAAAATGATGTCCAAAAACAGCCGAAAAGGGGCTCTAAAAATTTTGTTCTTACCAAATCTGCTTAGAGGGAGTGTCACTGACCGGTAAGAAAGCGATTTGCCGAGTTTCCACTCCCCTGTTCAAACCCACCCCTTTAACCCCCAAGAGGGGTAGCACTTGAACGGGTGGTCGTAGCGCGATGGGACCGACACCAGTGGGTCGGGCAGCGGATGAAATATGAAAAGCGGAACACCGGTGCAAGTTTTGCCCTGTTTAGGCACCCTCAAGTGGAGAAAACTGCGTTTTTTCGTGATGATTTGACGCTAAGATCAACGACATGTTCATGCGTTTTCTGTTCATGAAATTTTTGGTCCTTGGCAGTTTTGAGAAGGCCAACTCAAGTTCTCTGAGGGACCAGAAGAGCAAAGTTGTGGAGTGACTCTTTCAACCCCTGATGGTGCGTCAAAAGTACCCCTGCAGACGATTGTCGAAATGACACATGTGTAAAATAGTGAAAATTTTGTAACAAAACGGTTTCTCCGAACAGGTAAGGAGCCAGTGTCAGTCGCTCGAACCCAAGCAGTCTGGTTTTTGGAACGAAAACAGCTGTTTATTAATTCTGAAATTTCTTTGAGCACGTGCAGAGTACTTTTGACGCACCTTTAGGGGTTGAAAGGGTCAGTCCACGACTTTGCTCTTCTGGTCCCTCAAAGAACTTGGGTTGGCCTTCTCAAAACTGCCAAGGACCTAAAATTTCATTCACAGAAAACGCATGAACGTGTTGTCGAACTTTGCGTTAAATCATCACGAAAAAACGCAGTTTTCTCCATTTGAGTGTCTCTAAACAGGTCAAAACTTGCACTATTGTTCCGCCTTTCCATGTTAAATCCGCTGCCCGACCCACTGGTGTCGGTCCCATCGCGCTACGACCACCCGTTCAGGAGCTGCCCCTTTTGGGGGTTGAAGGGGTGGGTTTGAACAGGGGGGTTAAAACTCGGCAAATCGCTTCCCTTCTGGTCAGTTACACTCCCTCAAGGCAGATTCGGTCAAAACGAAACTTTCAAAGCCCCTTTTCGGCTGTTGTTTAGACATCATTTTAAAAAACTTTTTTTCCAAGAGGGTGGGTTACCCCTTTCGGAGTACCTTTCAGGTGCGACATTTTGGGAACCTTAAGAAGACCCATTGAGGTACCTTTGTGGAAAATTTAGACGATTTCTGTCGATTACGGAAAAAGTTATGATGATCTAAAGAAGTGGGGACCTAATTTTGGACGCCAGTGTAATAGCTTGTGCCTTACATATGCTCAAAATGCTTTGTCAGGTTTTCAGCGCTTTGAAATCATATTAGGAAAATTCTCTCTTTCGGCTCCGGGATCAACTATTCTTTAGCGTGTCTGCACTGCAAATCCAAGGGCGATACTTGAGAATCTTTTTTGGCGATACTAAATTGTATCGCCTAAAAAGGTACTCAAAGTATCACCTTTCGATTTGCAGTGTGACAACCTTCTCAAAACGTTTCAGTCTCGAGTGGTCATGGCCGTTCGATCAAACAACCAATGGAAAGAAAACGCCTTCATCTTCAATTTTCCCAAAGTGGGCTGCTCTGCGATTCGGGACCAAGTCCCAGACCTTTACCGCATGTTAGCGAAGAAAAGCGGAGCCTCAATGGACAAGACCACACCCTGTCGGATCCCAGCGGTAAGTCGTCTAAGTACAGTCATGAGTCAAGTCCCCTGCAATTGGACAACACGCTCAGAACTTAACTGATTTGTTTCTGTATTGTAGAAAATGCTCGGCGGCTTAGTGATTTTCGAGCGTAACTGTAATAAAGAAAATATTTTCTATAACTTATTGAACACTGCAATTAGATGGGTAAGTTTGCTTGCGACTCAAGTAGCGCTCCGTTGTGAATGCCAAAATTTGGCCTTCTGGGCCCGGATTGGCCTCTTTGAATGCCAAAATTTCGCGTTCCGGTGAACTTGGACGCCAAATTTTGGCATTTTAAAAGGCCAATCCGGCCCAGAATGCCAAATTTTGGCATTCAAAACGGAGCGCCACTGGAGTGGCTAGCAAACTTGCCTATGGAATTGCAGTGGATAAGTTTTCCTGAGATACAGATAAGAAGCCGGAACAAGTTTAGTTAATTGGCTGAGCGATTAGCGAAGCCAGTTACTTCACTGGTTGAAAAACTTTCCCTGTCTGTCTGTCTGTCTGTCTGTCTGTCTGTGTGTCCGCACTACTCCTCCCAAACGGCTAGGCCAATCGAGGCGAGATTTTGCAGGGTTGTTGGGTACATCCTTGGCTCGCCACAAGCCAAAATTCAGCTGTCTATCTCAATTCTTTCAGTCGTACACAAGCGAAAAAACACTTTTAAAAACTCCAGAAAAAGTAACCCTTGTGAGTGACTTTTAATTTTTAAGACATTTTTGCATAGTTTTGTACGTTTCAAAAGGTGCTAATGACGAAAATAAAATAAATTTCGGGCCCCGGCCCAAGTTTCAACCGCGTGGGTACTACCTCGACCCGAATTTTTTAACAAAATCTATGCCTTCCATCACGTGGTGCACTACTCATTGCCTCAATGAACGTTGTAACAGCTTGCCGAATGCAAGGAAGAAGCGCCGCAGGCCGAGGTACGTGTAACGCCAGGCGTCCATTGCCGAAACTGGCGCAGCATTGCGAAGCCTGTTAAGACAAGACATGGTCTGGCGTACACCTACCTAGTTTAATTTACGTCGATTCCCAAAAAGTATAAAACCAACCAGATATACACATACTTAATTAATTTCTTTAAATTTTTGTCTGAGCGATTAGCGAAGCCAGTTACTCTACTGGGGTTGAAAAACTTTTCCCCGTCTGTCTGTCAGCGTGTCTGCGTACGTGTGTGTCCGCACTACTCCTGAACGGCTCGGCCGATCTGGCTGAGATTTTGCAAGGTTATTAGGTATGTCCTTGGCTGGCCACACGTCATAATGCAGCTTTCTATCGCAATCCATTCAGTCGTACCAACGAAAAACACTGAAGAAACGGCTGAAAAAGTGCAACTTTTGGTGACTTTTCATTTTAGAGGCATTTTTACATGGTTTTGCATGGTTTAGAAGGTGCTGATGACGAAAATGAAATCCGTTATGACCCCTGACTAAAGTGTCAACCCCGTAGGGCCTACCTCGACTAGAATGTTCTTATACAATACAATATACTTCGACCATTCATGACGTAGTGCACTACTGATTGCCTCAATGAACCTTAAAACAGCTTGCCGAAGGCAAGCAGGGAGCGCCGCAGGCCAAGGTAAGTGTAACACCAGGCGTGGATTGTCGGAACTGGCGAAGCATCGCGAAGCCTGTTACGACAAGACACGGTCTGGCGTAAACCTACCTTGTATTCTTGAGGCGCGCGGTCAGTTTATAGTTTCCTTCGCGCAGACCCTCTCTCACCAACGCCCTCTCTGCGGAAAAGTGAGGAGCTACGGCTGGCTAGTCGGCGCCCAGTGAGTTTACCGCATCACAGTGAAACCAAGTGAGGGCAACTCCACACTTCAAATGCCGAGTTGTGGAATTTTCAGTTTCTACGTTTGAGGGTGCAGAGTTTGCGGTCTCCACCCTCTAAGTGTGGAGTTCTCCAAGTTTGCACCATGCCAAGAGATATGGACTCTGTGAGGACTCCACATATGAAATGTGGAGACTTCAAACTCTGCATTGGCAAGTGTCAAGATCGTCTTCACACCACGAAGTGTGGCGTTGTCCACACGTGGTTTAATCGAGAATCCCTGGGCATTCTATAACTTAACGCATTAAGACGTTTGCCGACATCAAGACGCCCTAGGGCAATCTAGTAGCTCCACGCCATACCTCATTTTAAATTATACACTGTTAAAAATGATCGTTAATTTACGACATTTTGGAGAACAATTATGTCGTTTGTAAACGATACATTTTGTTACGACCCAAGTCGTAAATATACGACATATTTG
Organism: Stenchaetothrips biformis; assembly: GCA_030522485.1. NCBI lineage: Eukaryota > Metazoa > Arthropoda > Insecta > Thysanoptera > Thripidae > Stenchaetothrips > Stenchaetothrips biformis. The sequence continues at coordinate 19,506,365 of CM060091.1, forward strand.
TCGCTAATTTTTATAGCGAGACGTGTCGTTTTAAAAAAAACTAAGTCGTAAATTTACGTCTTGATCGTAATTTTACGAACGATCGTAATTTATTATGAAAATATGTCGGACAGTTATGACTAAAGTCCTACATTTACGAATCCGGTCGGACATATACGACTTTTGTCTAAAATTTACGAAACCAATCGTAAATGAACGACACAAATTGTAAATAGGCGATCAAAATTGTAACGTTTTACCAACTTTTCGGGGATTTCACATTTAAAAGTATTACGCCATTGTCGTCGAGAAATGATTTTTTACTCGTTCAGTTACGACGAAATAGTCTAAGAACGACTTCCGTCGCTATAAAAATTAGCGACTTTTTTGTCGCTAATTCACGACAGAATTTCTAGCAGTGTACCTATTCCTATGGTTTACAAAGAAAGTTGAAAAGTTTGTTACCTCTTTTCAAATGCAAAATTTAAAAAAAACAACTTTTACCAAGCAATTTATTTGTTTGTATAAATTTATACCTATACTTCCTGACACGCTGAAAATAATTTTCAAAAATGTGTATATCTGGTGGGATTTATACTTGTTGAGAATCCGCGTCAAATAAAATAGTGTTATCAGATAGGAATTATACCTGGTGAGATTCTACCTGGTGGGACTGTACACCTGGTGACATCACCTCATACAGAAAATTTACAATGTCAGTAGGATTATGATGACAAATTTGTTTCCAACCAAAGAAAGAATTTTTTGCAAATGTAGTAAATACAGTTTGCTTTCATAGATAACCTGTCGTTGATTTATTAGATATCTATAGTAAATATTTTCAATGAAATTGTTATCTGTTCTAAAAAAGCTGATCAAAAGGTAATACGCTTAGTCGAAATGATCTCACAAAACATTTCTAGCCTCGACAAGTCCAAAAAGAACTCATTGTAAGCGGCTTTTGAAAGATGGTGGAGTTGTAACTTAAAGCGGTAACGTCCAAGAATTTACACTTACCCTAAAACCTTTTCTGTTGTTTCTAGTAAATATTACCTGTAAGTAGAGAACATTTTGTCAACATTTATAGTTAATGTTTACTAGAATGGAACAGTAATTTTTTCTGCTTGATTATACTGTAGTTGCATATAATACAAGGTAGGATTATGCAAGACCGTGTCTTGTCGTAACAGGCTTCGCGATGCTGCGCCAGTTTCGACAATCCACGCCTGGCGTTACACCCACTTTGGCCTGCGGCGCTTCCTACTTGCCTTCGGCAAGCTGTTTTAAGGTTCATTAAGGCAATGAGTAGTGCACTACGTGATGAATGGTCGAAGTATATTATATTATAATATTCTAGACGAAGTAGCCCCTATGTGGTTGACACTTTGGTCAAGGGTCATAATAGATTTCATTTTCGTCATCAGCACCTTCCAAACCATGCGAAACCATGTAAAAATGTCTCTAAACTGGAAAGTCCTAATAAAGTTGCACTTTTTCTGCCGTTTTTTAAGTGTTTTTTGACTGAATGGATTGAGGTAGAAGGCTGAATTTTGGCGTGTGGTGAGCCAAGGACATACCTAGTGACCGTACTAGATCTCAGCCGGATCGGCGGAGCCGTTCAGGAGGAGTCGTCCAGACAGACAGACAGACCACCACTCGAGTAACTGGCTGAGCTATCGCTCAGCCAATAATTAACAGACCAATTTTCTGTAGTGGTGCTGATTACATTTTCTTTCCTTACAGTTAAAACTACTACAATTGCAGAAAAATAATAACTGCACTGTTATTCAACGAATGTGACGTCATATTCGTTCGGATGTGAATTTTGTCACGTTCGTTTGAATATGACGTCACATTCGTTTGAATGTTGACGCACGTTCAAACGAATGTGACAACCTAATTTAACGGCCGTGTCACGTTCAAACGAATGTGACATCGTATTCAAACGAACGTGACAAAATTCACATTCTAACGAATATGACGTCACATTCGTTGTATAACAGTGTGTAGGTATACTGAAAAAATAGTCAGTAGAGTGTCTGAGAGTGAAGGTCCTTCCACAGTCCACGCCTTCCCATCCATAGAAAACGGCATCGTAAAATTAACAAAAAAAAGCACCGCATTAAGAAGCAAAATCCTTCGTTCATATGAGCATTTTTTCATACGTAGCAATAGGGTACTTCGGAGAAGATTCAAACCGGAAACCGGCATCACAACGAGAGAAACAATTAAGTGTCGTGCGGCCGTGCTAGGCGGTGGTGGGGGCTTTGTTCGGTATCGTGCATCGTGCGCGCGTCGACTGTACCCTCACTCCGTCCATTTTGGCCCCCACCACTGCCTAGCACGACTGCGCGACGCTTGAGTCTTCTCCGAAGTATCCTATTCTACACTGCTAATGCCTTAATTAGGGTAGGGTGATCGCCACTTTTAGCGAACAGTTGCGCCTTCAACCCCTTTACTAAGTCACTCGTACGTGACATCGGTAGGAAAATTTTTAGGCTCATGCAAGAAGGTTAGAGTAAAGAGTCCCTGCCACTGTGGCAAAAGGTCACAGAGAACTCGGTAAACAAGTTGTGCTAATTCTCTGTAACCCTAAACCCAGTATTTACTGTAGCCTCTTTACAGTATTCACTGTGCGACTCACAGTGTTCTCTGTAGGACTTACAGTCGTCTCTGTGCACCTCAAGGGTCTGCGACGGGTATGCGGAGAATACTGTGCGTCGCACAGTGATTACTGTAAGGAGGCTACAGGAAATACTGGGTTTAGGGTTACAGAGAATCCTGGCAAAAAAATTAACTGACTTCTCCGTAGGTTTTTGCCACAGTGTGGTTTAAAAAACAGAAAAATTAAATTTAATCTGAGGAAAACTAACTAAAATATGAGTGCAGGTTGCCTAATGATGGGCCCCTTTTGCCCAGCGATGGCCACACTAGGGTTCGAGCACATTGCTTTCGTTTTTGATACACTCTAAATGTCTGTCAAAGAAATTTCCCTTATCACGAAGGAAATGGCGCAAGCATAATATGAAGGTTTCTCTTTGCATCTTACAAACCAAAACCTGAAAAGATTCGTATTACGAAGAAATATTGCTTCGTATTATGCTTGTGCCGAATTCACTGTAACATACGAATAGCAAAGGTCTAATTTCATCGAGGGGGTAAACACTTCCGTAATGGCCTGTACAAGCTGTCGCGTAATACCGTGTAATACTCTGTGATACCGTGTAATACTCTGTGATACCGTGTAATACTCTGTAATACCGTGTAATACTCTGTAATACCCTGTAATACCATGTAATACCCTGTAATACCATGTAATACTTTGTGATACGTGCGTATACCCCTAATCTTCCATGCAAAATGACCTCCCTCGATGACCTCCTTGACTATTGGTATAGAATTTTTTTTCATTTTGACCCACACCTCCCTTGTAATTACGGGTGTATTACGCGTATTACGGGTATTACGAGTGTATTACGGGTGCATTACGGGTGTATTACGGGTATTACGGGTGTATTACGCGTATTCCGGGTGTAATACGCGAATTTTAAGTGTTTAAAGCGCATTGCGTCCGTATTATTTACGTTTCACTACATGAAAGTTGTTCCGTCGATTTTCAGTGCGCTCACTAATACACCCGTAATACGCGTAATACACTCGTAATACACGTAAAACACCCGTAATACGCGTAATACACCCGTAATACGCGTAATACACTCGTAATACGCGTAATACACCCGTAATACGCGTAATAGGGAGTTGTCTGTACACCAAAATCCTGAGTGTTTACGCCCTCGAATTTCATTGTATGACATTTTGAGTATAGTTTTTGAGCCCAGTTTGGACTGGTCTGCACCGTGCTGAATGATATCAAGACTGTATCTCTGGAAACGGAATTAACGGTAGCCGAGGGGGTAAACACTTCAAGAAATCGCACTGTTAAAAAATATTTTCCATTTACGAAATATTTGGGGATGAAATATTTCGTAAAATAACCAGTTTTTCTTCATTTCTTTTAGAAAATTTTCCTTAAGATACAAGCTGCTTCGTAAACCTACGAAATGCATCGTGAACCTATGAAATAATGTGGTAATCTCACGGACTATTTCGTCATTTTAAGACAAAGAACGTCACGAAATGTTTCATTACGAGGGTTTTACGAAATTTATTGTAAATTAGCGATGAAATCGCTGGAAATTTTTATAAACGAAACGGTTGTTAAGCAAGAGGTACGAAACAAGTCATCACTTATTTTTTGGTAAATTCAGGAAACATGACTTCGTCTTAGAATTCGGTTTGTTATTTCAAAAAAGAATGTAGTAATCTTACAAAAAATTTAGGGATGAGTTGTGTCGTATTTTGTGCTTTCCAAACGTTTCGTTTATAAAAAATTCCAGCGATTTCATCGTTAATTTACAATCAATTTCGTAAAACGCTCGTAATGAAACATTTCGTGACGTTTTCTGTCTTAAAATCACGAAATAGTCCGTAAGATTACCACATTATTTCATAGGTTCACGATGCAACTCGTAAGTTTACGAAGCAGCTTGTATCTTTAGGAAACTTTTCTAAAAGAAATGAAGAAAAACTGGTTATTTTACGAAATATTTCATCCCCAAATATTTCGTAAATGGAAAATATTTTTTTTAACAGTGCGTGTACATACTACTCGCTATAACGTGGTATTACGTTGTCTTACGGAGATAATACACGTGTATTACGGCCTTAAAATGCCAAATTTTGGCACATTTGACCAAAAATGGCATGACGGTCACGTGTATTGCGCTTAATACACGGTTTTTGTTTTGTGTACAGGGTTTTACGCGAGTGTTTACCCCCTCGACGGTGCCTCGTTAATTGTTCAGACTGTGTGTCAAACCATCCTTCTCATTTATTTATTTTTTGTATCTTTCCTTGACAGGGTGTCTGGCATTTCCGGAACGAACCTGTGAACTGGTCGTTTCCCAACTTCCCTATTAGGCCGTACGGTCGATACAAGTTTCGAGTGATGATGCGAAGCAGCAGGAACCCAGACATTCGCTCGCTCAATGCCTGCTTGGAAGTCGATTGCGAGGTCATTCCCAGGCCGTAGAGCATGAGTCCTCGTACAGTTTTTCCCCCTTAGTGTGTGTGTGAGTGTGCCCTAGCGTTGCCTCTACTGTACCACTTTGAAACTCATTTTGAACATTGTCATAATTTCGTGCAGAGCTAAGAATAGTCGATATTTTAAAATGGCAAAGGTCGGTGAAAAACCCTAGATGTGCGTACTTACGAAAACCACACATACAGATTCGAATTCCACAAAACGAATGCTACAAAATACAGGGGCTAAACTCTTTGAGTTTGAAAATGTATGTCCATTCGACCACCCCTAGGACCGGGTACGATCTTACTTATTTCTCGTCTCGATCACGATCGTCCTCGGAACGGAAACCTCCCCAAAATCAGTTTCGAAACCAAGGTCTTAACGCGAACTGTCCGTGTAACGGCCTGGACTTGTTTCGGTTTTGGTATCGTCCCTGAGTATGATTCGGAAGTTTTGTGTGTCTGTCCGTCTGTTCGTCGCCGGCGGGTGGTTCTGACCAACCAAATTCTCCAGGACCTAAACCTCAACAATTTTTTTCTTTTTTTTTTTGAAAAAAAAAATTTAAAAAATTGTTTTTTTTGGGAAAGTGTGAAATTGGCACTATGTTTCATTTTTTTTTCCCAAAAGTTAAAACAGAGGTATATTTGATTTTTGAGGTTCAGGGCGTAGGGCAAAGGGAGAGGAACGTCTCCTAAAACTTTCAGACTTCTATCTCAATTTTTCTGGCCTGGAGAACTCTAGCCATTTCGAAAATGGCGTTTCGACATAAACGCATTTAAATTTTCTAATCGGGAGGGATTTACTCTTATCTTCTTATACTTAAAGCGCATGCCATGTTCAGGAAAATTCGAATTATGTGCTCAGTCATCTTCTACCGTATTAGGGGGACCCTTGAGAACATTTTTAGGCCAAAAAAAGAAATTTGATTTTTCGCCAAAAATACGTGTGGATACCCCCGTAAGGTAATCTAAAAACCTGGCCTTTCCAGTGTTAAGTGACACACATAATAGGTTTTTTTTTTCCTTACATTTTACTCTTTTTAAGTTTTGAGTAAACGTTGTGATTGTCTTCTTTTCCTTATTCTAGTGTTTGTTATACCTTGATTGCAATAAGGAGTAATTCGTGTAATTTTCATTCAATTTATTCATTACTCGACGTCAACAAAATTCTATCTTTACGTGGACAAAAATCTAATTAAAAGTTCAGAAAAATTGGACGTAAGCCAAAATTTATCTTTACGTTTGCAAAAACTCAACTTGACGTTAACAATGTAACATGGCGTTAGTAACAAAACGTTTCAATGGCTTGGCCAGCCTTGATTTAAAAAACACAAATATTAGTACTTGGTGTGGCCACCGGAAAACTATACATCGAACATTAACCTCAAATTAACCTTAACTGTGGGGTATTGCCACCAGGTGAGGCGAATTCTTTTTGCGGTGATAGTACAGTACAGGAGCACTGAAAATAAAAGAGTCATGATCAGGACTAAAATTTTGGGTGAGGAATTCTTTATCACCCAATTTTGGGTGAGAAAGGTTTCCTCGCTCAAATTCGGATGAGGAGGGTTTTTTTTTTTTTTTTTTTTTTTTTGACCTCAGATTTGTCTGCTAATTTAGCTATAGAAGGGTTGCTCCCCTGATCCCGCTATGGGTCGCGGGGGAGAGCTCCCCTCCGTCAGCTGTTTGAGCAGGGTTGCAAGAACAGGCCTAAGCCTGGTGGGCTGGATTAGATTAGATCAACATCATTGGTCAAAATGGGGGAAAAACCTTGAGTGGGCCTGAAGGGAGCCACCCAAGGAAAAAACCCCTGTGTCGTGTTTGTGGTGCAGTGTGTTGTGCGTGTGGTGTTCCTGTAGGGAGAGAAGCGAGATTAATAAGACGGAGAGGATAGCAGATATAGGTGCTAGGGGGCAAGATGGGAGACAGATTGGAAGCAGAGGATAGTTGGTGGAGACGATAGAGGGCTAGGTGGGTGAGTCGGCGCTAGTGCTGTCGGAGTCCTCCTCCTCGGTTGTGGTGACGACATCTACCAGTCTCGCGCAGAACTGGTACGGCTGCTCCGCCGGCTGTCCTACTGGAGTCAAGAGAGGATTAGTGTGTTCTCGGACCCGGTTCAGCAGCAGCCGTTGCCTGCGTCGTACGAGCTGTAATAGCGGGGTGATGCCGTGCCCTAGTGCCTTCTCATAGAGTGCCCGGTTGCCCGCCCTGCGCCGTGCCCTGAAAATGGAACGCAGACAGTTTCGCTCCGTCGTTGCCAACAGCTCCTTGGTGGCGGTGGTGGCCGTAGAGCAGCATTCGAGGCCGTATAACAGCATCGGTTGTACTGTCGCTCTGTAGAGTTTGGCGAGGATGGCTGGAGTTTGGACAGCTCTGCGAAGAGGGGCAAAGCGCTGCTTTGCCTTGGTGGTGACCTTGATGGCGTGGTCCTTGAATGTGAGTCGCCTGTCGAGGGTGAGGCCAAGGTATGTCGCAGTCTGCTCGTCCCGGATGGTTTGTCCCTGGAACTGTACAGCGATCGGCCTCTTCTTTCGGGCACGTGGGTTGAGCTGCACGAGTTGCGTTTTCTCGGCGTTTATCTTAACCCTCTCTTGATTGGCCCACGCGCTGATGTTGTCTAGTTGTTTCTCTAGTGCTGCCGCAGCGGCCGCTGGAGTCCTGGCTGTTGTCATCACCGCGGTGTCGTCCGCGTACAGGCCGAGGAGGGCTCCCTCACTGACTGGAACGTCCGCCGTGTATAGTGCATACAGTAGTGGCGAGGTGATGGCTCCCTGTGGCACTCCAGCACAGATGGGGTGTGCATTGGAGAGTGCCCCCTCGACCCGCACGCGGATGGTGCGGCCCGATAGGAAGCTCTCTATGAGGGTGACCAGGGGGTTAGAGAACCCTTGCCGGCGAAGCTTGGCGATCAACTCGGCGTGCGGCACTCGGTCGAACGCGGCTTCTACGTCCAGTGCTGCAAGTACCGTTGTCTGACCATCTTCTGCTGCTGCAATCGCCTTGTCCAGCACCCTGAGCAGCTGCAACACCGTACTGTGGCCTCGGCGGAAGCCGAACTGCGCATCTGGAAGTACTTGTAGGTCCTCTGCCTCAGCCAGGAGGAAAGGAAGTAGGCATCGTTCGAATAGTTTGGCCAAGTTGGAGAGCAGGCTAATAGGTCTGTACGATACCGGCAGCGATGGATCCTTCTTCGGCTTCGGCAGGGGGGTGATGATGGCTTCCTTCCATTGTGCCGGGAAGATGGAGTGGGCGATGAGCGTGTTGAATATCGCATGGAGGCAGTTCAACCACTTCTCCGGCAGGATGCGCAGGACTTCATTTGTGATGTCATCACCACCTGTTGCTTTGCGGCGGGGCAAGGCCTCCTGCAAGGCGGTGATGGTGATCTTTGGCGGAGGCCGCTGTGTAGCTGCAGTCTGACCCGGCGGCTCACACGACCTGGCGGCGCGCGACGCAGGCCGTGAAGGATCATTGTCACGTGGCTGGGGGTCAGGGGGGAGGGTCACCACCCGCTGGCCCAGTGGCTCACACGACCTGGCGGCACTCTGTGCAGGCCAGGAAGGGTCATCACCACGCGGCTGGGGGCCAGCAGGCAGGTCCTCAACCACCCGACCCAGTGACTCACACGACCCGGCGGCGCCGCGCGCAGGCCAGGAGGGATCACTGCCGAGTGGCTGGGGGTCTTGGTGCTGCTCTTCGGTTCGCTGTCCCGACGGCTCACACGACCTGGCGGCGCGCGACGCAGGCCGTGAAGGATCATTGTCACGTGGCTGGGGGCCAGGAGGGAGGGTCACCACCCGCTGGCCCAGTGGCTCACACGACCTGGCGGCACTCTGTGCAGGCCAGGAAGGGTCATCACCACGCGGCTGGGGGCCAGCAGGCAGGTCCTCAACCACCCGACCCAGTGACTCACACGACCCGGCGGCGCCGCGCGCAGGCCAGGAAGGATCACTGCCGCGTGGCTGGGGGCCAGTCGATGTTGGTTCGGCAGCAGTGCTGGGCGGGGCATTCGGTGCGGCGATTGGATTTGGCTGCATCCGACTCTCAAAGGTTTCAGCCAGGGCCTCTGCTTTCTCCGCACCCGTTATGCACCAAGTGTCCCCGTGTCGGAGCGGTGGCATCGGTTTTGGGGGCGGCTTAGTGACTTGGTTGTAGAACTTCCACAGGCCGCGGTCCCTTCCGCCTTCACTCTCCTGGCTGATGAGATTTTCAACTCTTTGTCTTCTGTGGTGTTGAACCGCCCGGCGAAACACTCTTGCTGCTCTTCGAAACTCCCTCTTGGCCTCTGCGGTGGGGTTCGCTTTCCATGATTTCGCTGCCTGCTTCTGGTTCTGCTGAAGTGTCCTTAGCGCTGGTGTCAGGAGGGTGCGTCGCCGGCCGGTTGTGGTACGGACTATTGTTGCGTTAAAAACCTGCGCCTGCAGTGCGTATGTGAAGCGCTCGACGGCCTTCTCAGGGTCTTTGGAGATGGTTTCAGGGTCCGGCGGTTGGTTCTCTTGATCATTCTTCAGGTTTTCTAGCAGTCTGGCCATGTCAATAGATGGAATATAGTTGATCCTCTCTGTTGTCCCGGCGACCAGCACTTGTGGTAGGTTAAGGATCCAGGGGGCGTGGTCTGATTCGGTTCCATCCCAGGATTCTACTTGTGTGGTGCAAGTATAGTCCCGGTTTGTCACAGCATAATCGAGAATGGAGGGCTGATACCTTCCCGAATGATGTTTGTGTGTAAAGCCACTTGGTACGATAACTTTTAGGTTATGGGCTTTGTTGCCGAATAGCTGGTTTCCGTTTACATTATTATAGGTGCTTCGGGATATTTTGTGCCTTGCGTTGTAATCTCCCACTGCTATCACCGGATCCTGTAATGCTGCCAATTTACGGAGGGTTTCGACTCTGAGCTGGCCGGTCCTGCAGTAGGCCGAGATGAAGATTATTGGTGCTTCTCCTGGGAGGCTGCATTTGACCGCCGTAGTCTCGATCCCTGGTAGTTGAATATAAATTCGTTGCTGTGGGATGTTGTTCTTGATTAGCAGAGCGGTGCCTCCTCCCCTGCCGCTTGGTCTTGGGTCGTGATGCTCTTGGTAGTCTGTGAAGGAAACTCTCTGATCAACCATTTGGACCTCTTGGAGTGCTATGATCGTTGGGTTGTGTTTCAGGATAAGATTTTCTAGTTGTTGCTTTTTGCGCTGCAATCCATCTGCGTTCCACACAAGCAATTTCAACAGATCATGGTCTGGATCCATGCTGTTGGGTTAGAAGGGTAGTGACGAGTGCAACTAAGTTGTTGATTGAGGCGAGTACTTGTGACATCTGTTCGTGCATCTTTTGGTTTTGTTCAAGGATACACTGCAGGATCTCATCATTGGTTGTCGTCCTTCTGGGCTGGTCCCTTTCCTGGGTGGGGGCTTGTTGTTTCTCGGGTCTTTGCCGGCTGCGACTCCGGCTTCGGCTTCTGCCGCCTGCCGACCACCCTGGGGGTTGCTGTGGCTCGCTGGAGAAGTCCGGGCGGGTGACCTGAGGTCGCTTAGGGGTTTTCCCCGCGGCCCTCTGCGCAAAGGAGACGTCGGGTTGTGTTCGTGCTGCCTCTGCCCGCTCCTGGAAAGCCCGTCTTCTAGCTTCTTTTTCCTGTCGTTCTTCTTCCGCTTGGGCTTTTAGCCTCTTTAGCGCAGCGGGTGGGGTTTTCCCAGGGTTCTTCTTAAGCTGGCGATCTTCATGCTCTCTATACTCTGAGCAGCCCCGGTAGGTGGCTCTGTGGCCCGCTTGCCCACACTGCTGGCAAAAGGGCTTGAAGTCCGGGCTGTTTGTGTCCAGGGGACACTCGGAGACATGGTGGTCTCCTGGACATTGGGTGCAGAGTGGAGGTCTGGAACAATTTTTGCCTGTGTGACCATACTCCAGGCACCTGTTGCATATGGGAAACCCTTGGAAGTATGGATCTTCAATTGTTACCCTATGGTAACAGAGTGCTGTGACCTTCTTGAAGCTGGTAGATTTTCTCTCCGCTGCTAGCCTAACCCTGATTGAATCTGTGCGCCGTCCTGGCTTCTCTATCCTTTCCAGGGCTTGGACATTGTATCCGAGTGCGGCAATGTCTTCCTGGACCTCCTCCACAGGGATCACTGCAGGGAGTCCCTTAATGATGTATTGATGCTCCTTGGGTTGGTCTGAGTAGGAGTATGCCGGAGTCTTGTTGCTGCTGAGGTAATCCAGGATCGTCTGTTTTTGTTCAGTAGTGGTGCAATGGACTTTAAAAGAATCTTGCTGTGATATAAGTCGAACCTCTCCGGGGCGGAATTTAGATAGGAGTTGCTCTTTAAAGACCTTGAAGTCAGGTATTTGCGCGTTGACCACAATTGGTGATGGACGTCTAGGCTTGGGGTGGTCTTCTTGCTGCTGGGATCTTTGGGTAGAGCTTTTGGTTTGTGGTTCTTTGTTGCCGGTGGTAGTAGTTGTGGACTGAGGGTTTTCTTGCCGGTTTTCTTCGAGCTGCTGGGAGGCTCTGGCCAGTTTCTTTTTCTGCACTGCCGTGAGTGTAGTCCTGAATGGGGAGTTACTATTGGTATCGGTGCGGGAGGCGCTTAGCCGGTTCAGTGCATTCACTCTAGCCATTTCTTCATCTGATGTCTCTGCAATGTCTCCTTGTTCCTCTGTGAGATTTTTTGGTTTCTTCCCTTGTTGGGTGCGAGCTGTGCTTTCATCAGCTTTTCTCTTAGTTTTTGCTGCTTCCCAAAACAGCTTCATGAATGGGAGGTTTTTAAGAGAGTCTCCAGGAGCATGTATGGCTTCAGTGCATGGTAAGGCGCGTCGGCGGAGCGTATTTGGGATCCGATATTTTGGTAGTTCGGGAGGTTTGAGCGTTGGTTGGAGGATTGCAGGGACCATTATTAATTCTTGGTTAAAGCTAGAGAGATTCACTAGCACTGGATACGGTTCTGGCTTATTTGTTTTGTGTAGCCTGAGGCGGAGGGCCTTTGGCCACAAGATATCCTCCGTTTTAATACAAAAATCTACCATACTATTTATGTTATGGTGAATAGTAACGTAAGGATTATTATCGGACTCTTCTATGATGAGAAACCTATCGTTGATCAGTGGTTGTGATGGCAAGGGGTACACTATAAGGACTGGTACGTTTGGCCCTTTTTCTGCTGGGATGTTTGTTGTTTCCACGATGCTGGGAGGGATGGGGTTAATGGTGGGGCTGACTTGTTCCTGGTTTTCAGTGGTATCCATAGTGATATCTTCTGAGTCTAGATTGGCGGCGTTTGTGGTTGTACTATCCATAGTATTGAAGCACAGGTTGGAAAGCCAGGATTTCCTTTGTGGCTGGGGTTGCTCCAGCGCAGGGTGCCGGAGAAAGAGTGGCGTATTTGTGGTAGTGCAGCTGGATGTGCTTGAGGTACGGGCTACCGTCGTTGTCGTGCAGGTGGTAGGTAGCGTCGTGATCTTGATGAGTTCCTTTATGGGGAAGGTGGGAGGGGGCGCGGCCATCAGGGTGGTGGGAGCACTTACGGTGGTTGTGGCTTGGTGATTCTGTGATTCCTGCTGCGGGGGAGCAGATGGCGCCTCGGGGGGTGGACCCTCTTCCACTTGTTGAGACATGCTTAAGGTTGGGGGTAGCTCTTCTCCCACGTCTATATCGGGTTCTTCTTCTTGTTGCGGACGGGGGTTCTTGTCTCTCCTCCTTGTTTTCTTTACCTTGTTCTTTTTCTTGTGTTTGCCTTCTTCTTCCGAAGCTTCCTTGTTCCTGGTGGGGGGCCTGTCTTTTCTGTATGGGTGGCTTCTTGAGGATCTGGAGGATTCCGAGTCCGTGTCTTGCTGGGTGTGCATAGCTGCTGGTGTTGTATGTGCGTGAAAGATAGCAACGACAGTGACAGCAAGAGCAACAAGGTCTGCACAGATTCAGAGCACTAATGCTGCAAGGAAGGGGGTTAATACGGGTAAAGTATATGCTTTCCCACCTCTTTGCAGTCTTCTGTTCTTCGCAGGACTCCGGCAAGAGGCTCTTCTTATGTGGCAGGGCTGAGGCTGGATGCTGTGGTAGGTAAGGATCACCCTGGGGTGCGGCAGCAGGCGCTTGGCGCTTAAGGGAGGTCGCGTCGTTCGGGAGTGAGTCCAGACTCAGGTTGGGAGCCTCGCCAGTGCCAGAGGCAGGGCGGGGCTCAACCTTCCCGAAGAATGGACTCGAAAACAATGGGACGGTTGGGGGGGTGGAGCGGGGTCGTTGGTTGCCCAGCCGCTCACGCGTCCAGGCGGCCGCAGGGGCAGGCCTGGGGCGATCCTCGCGGGGTGGCTGGGGGCCTCGGAGTAGAGAGGGGTTGGTGCCCTGGAGCTGGTTTAGGTGGTGGGTCACTCGGCCCGCTTGTCGCCTGCCGGCTAGCGCGTTGAAGTGACTGTCGGCTGGTCCAGGCGAATGGTTGTCGGCTGGGGTGACAAAATGGGTGTCGGCTAGTCCGGAGAAGTGCTTGTCGGCTGGTGCGCCGGAGTGACTGTCGGCTGGTCCGTGGAAGTGCCTGTCGGCTGGGATGGCCGAGTGGTTGTCGGCTGGTGCAGCTCTAGGGAAGTGCTTGTCGGCTGGTTCCGGGCCCGTTACGCCGACAGAAGGCGATCCGGGGTCTGCGATCTTCAGGGAGATGGCCTTCTTGAGGTGCCGGAGGGAGGTCCTATTGGCGTCAAGGTGAGGTCCACCAAAAGTCCTGAAGGGGGTGTGGGGTGCCCGGTGTCCACGGCTCTTCTCTTCTGGGAGAGGGGGGTCTTCGTGCAGGCCAACTAGGCGTTTTGGCCAAGTTGTTACGCCAGGCGAGGTAACGAACGGTGCCGTTGGGTCTTGTGGGGGAGCTTGTTCTAGGGGTTTATGCAGGCACTGAGGGTTGCTCTTGGGGGGCTTGGTGAGGAGTCCAGGGTGAGTCAGGGGCACAACGCTGGGGGGGTCTTGATGTCCAGTAGGGTTGGGAAGTACTGCTGCAGCAGACGACGGGGCGGTGGAATGGCTGTCGGCTGGTGCGGAGAGGTGCTTGTCGGCTAGGGCGGCAGAATGACTGTCGGCTGGTCTAGGAGGGAGCTTGTCGGCTGGGATTCCTCGCTCAAATTTGGATAAGGAGGGTTTCCGCACCCAAATTTAGGTGAGAAGACTGTGTGGCCATATAGGTAGCTGATAAATCCTTCCTCAACCAAATTTGGGCGAGGAAACTTTCTCACAAACCCAAAGTCGGGTGATGAAGTGCACCTCGCCCAAAATTGGGTATTGATTAAAACTCTTCCATTCTCAGTGAGTGCAGCTAATTCTCACACTGAAAATGTTACGGTCGGACACATGGCCAAATTATGGCGTGACAAAAAGTCACGCCGAAAATTGGCGTGACAAGAAATTCACGCCGAAAAACGGCATGACATGTGAGTCACGCCGTCATGTGGCGTGAATGGCTATGCGTTTGAAGAGAAAAGTCATGCCAAAAACCGGCATGACAGGAAATTCACGCCAAAAATTGGCGTGAATTTCTGAGTCACGCCGATTTTGGGCATGACTTTTTTGTCAAACCGTTTTTTGGCGTGACACTTTATTCACGCCCCTAAAACGGCACGAAGTCACGCCGATAGATTTTCAGTGCAGCTGGGCTGATATCAGATGATACACTGGAAACGCTATGGTTGAACACCTGGCCAAATTATGGCGTGACAAAAAGTCACGACAAAAAAGGCGTGACAGGAAACGCCTAAAAACGGCATACGTGAGTCCAGCCGTCATGGAGTGATAACAATGCGCTCCATGAGTAAGGTCATGCCAAAAACCGGCATGACAAAGAATTCATGCCAAATATTGGTGTAAATTTCTAAGTCACGCCGATGTTTTGCATGACTTTTCTGTCTTGCCGTTTTTTGGTGTGACACTTTATTCACGCCCTTAAAATGGCACGAAGTCACGTCGATAGATTTTCAGTGCATAAGAAGCTGTCACAGGTGTTTTTTTGGTTTTTTTTTTGTTTATTTCGTGTCCGCGGCGGATGCATCCTGGGACACCATCCAACCATCCACTATCCATTCCCACGATATCAACTCCCAATTTAATTCACGGCGCGTGTGAAAAAAAGAAAACAAAAGGTACGGTCCAATCCAATCTCCTGCACCAACCGCGAAATGAGAGACCCCTGTCAACAGCCCTTTGCCCGTTTCCCTGGCCCGTGACGCCGGAAGCAACTGCACGGTGTTCATGCGGCGAGATATCCACGCCGGGCCGCGGCCACACTGCGGTAAAAGAGATGGTGTATGCATGTCTTGCTTGAGTTGACTTGTGCCTGTCGCTGTTGTCCGAGTGCCCCTACAGTATACTGCACTGATCGTGTCACGTTCACAAATGGTGCACTCTCTTCCTTTAATAGACACTTTATTAACATTCATTAACGCTTGTGCATATTAATACAGGGTAGGTGTACGCCAGACCGAACAGGCTTCGCGATGCTGCGCCAGTTCCGACAGTTCACGCCTGACGGACACCTCCCTTGGCCTACGGCGCTTGCCTGCCTTCAGCCTTCAACAGGGGGGCTCCCCTGACATCCGGTTCGAAATGGTCTAAAGGGATCTCATTTTCGTCATCAGCACATTTCAAAACCCACAAAGTGTCTTATCACTTCATATTATGTGTAAAGTCACTGAATTAAAAAAAAAAATCTGGTTTTGGTATTGTTTATTTCGTGGGTACAACTGAATGGATTCAGATAGAGAGCTGAAATTTGGCGTGTGGCGAGCCAAGGATACACCCAATAACCCTGCAAAATCTCAGACAGATCGGCCGCGCCGTTCGGAAGGAGTAGTGCGGACAAAGACACAGACTGACACACAAAACTTTTCAACCCCTGATCGCTCAGCCAATAATATCGTAACGAAGCTTGACAGATTTATCAAGACGAAATTGATAATATAGTTCATAAAACAAATAGTAATGGTCATATGCCATTAGTGTGCATAAACGTCAATACGTAAAGAAAAACTCAGTAGGTGTCTGAGAGTGTGCGAGCTATTTACAAGGACTGGCCTCTTTACGCCAAGGATTCTTGAATATATCAAGTAAAGCAACAGTATCATTGGTACCAAAAGTAGGCCTTGGTGATCATTGGTTTTCATCGTGATCGGTCGATGAAGAAAATAATCGCGATTGTTGTCGATTATCGGTTTACAGATAGAAATTCCCGCTCTCAGAGCAGTTCAGCCCAAAGCAGTCAAAACGTTGTTGCTTTTTGCCGCGAAACGAGGAGTCTGAGATATCTTTTGGGAGTGTGTCGAGATCAACAAGAGGCCGGACAGCCCCTTTAAATTGTCAGATCCTAAGTTACTTTAACCTGTTCTGTGAAATTCGCGGATTAAGGTGGAAAGTGTTCAGACCATTTTCAAGTAGAAAAATTGACGCAAATTCTAGAAACAATGCGTTATGCCAATGATGTTTTTTCTTTGAGCGCACTTGTGTTCCCACTGTGCCAAAGTTAATGTGCAAAACATGGCCGTTGCACCAATTTTCACAATACATGAAGGCGGGCTCACAGACCCCCCTTCCGACCCCTCTTTGAAAAGGTCTTGCCGAGACCTATCGAAATCTGCAATAAAAAATTTCAGTCGGTCGACCCCCTTTTGTCAAGATGAAGGGTTGAAGTTGATTATGTTAGTAAATTCGGGCCGAGGAAGCCAATTCGTAATTAAAACTTTGGTCAGGGGTCGAAATTGATTTCATTTTCGTCATCAGCACTTTCAAAAACATAGGAAACCATGTGAAAATGTCTCTAAAATATAAAGTCACTAAAAAGTTGCACTTTTTCTGCCGTTGTTTAGTGTTTTTTCGTCGGTACGACTGAAAATTTGAGATAGAGAGGTGAATTTCGGCGTGTGGCGAGCCAAGGATATACCTAACAACCCTGCAAAATCTCGTCCCGATCGGCCGAGCCGTTTGGGAGTAGTGCGGACACACAAACAGACAGACAAACAGACAGACAGACAGACAAAAGTTTTCAACCCCACTGGAGTAACTGGCTTCGCTAATCGCTCAGCCAAAAAGTATGACCGATAAAAAGGTTGTACAAAAATAGATGACCGAAGAAAGGTCATACATGAATGTATGACCGAAGAAAGGTCAGACATTAGCGAGGCTGGCACTCGTTCAGCTTGGGGATATATCAACCTTCATCGGTGATACAACAAAGTATCACCCTTTTTCGGTCATACATTTGTGTATGACCTTTACAACGGTCATACATTTGTGTATGAGCATTACAATGGTCATACATTGGTATGACCTTTCCTTTGGCCATACATTTGAGTATGACCCTTATTTCGGTCGAACATTTTCGTATCACCCCTTTGAGAGTCAGAAGTCTGACCTTTCTATTTTCAGTGCACTGTCACCATTGGGACTGTTTTTGTCGTCCATATTTTGTCCCTTTGACATTCGCATACAAATTGGAGTGGTCAAAATATCACATACGATACACACTAAATGACCAGGGACAATTTTTGCATCTAGCTGGATGCGGTTTTAAGCACATCTAACTTCGGACAAATTTGTATCCGGCTAGTCACGAATTGTACATAAAGAGGCACAATATTGTACTTCGAACACGAGACAATATTTGTGATCCAATTGATGGACAATAGGGGCCGTCGTCATTCGGCACTTTTCGATTTCGACATCGTAATAGCACTCAAAAGTTTCGTTTTTTAATGCTGATTCCGGATATGACTCCGATTTTGCGATCGGACACCATCTTCGTTGGGCTACCAGCCGATTTAAGCAAAAATGTGCCTTTTCCGCTTTTTAACCGTTTTTGAGCTACAAAATGGACCCGGGGCTTTCCGGGCGGTAGTTGCACGACAGGTTGGTCTTCCCTAACACCAAAGTCAGTGATTTGAGGCATGGGAAGGTGTGCAGAGACACGCACGTGCGACCCACACTTCAAAATTGACGCATTTAAGGTTAAAAACAGCATTTTTTTGGACCTTTTAACGGTGTTTGACGGGACCTGTGAGGGCCTACAATTTCGGTAACGCGTGTAAAAGTGGCCAAGTAGTGTCCCGGGGTCGGGGCAACCCATCGCTGGAACCGCCGGTTGCTCATGGAGGCAGGGGAAGGGGTGGGGGAGCCAGTAGCTTACTGATTTTCCGCCCAAAATTTGCCAGTTTAAAAGCAGCAGCGCACAGTCGTCGTGTGGCGCGCCAAATTTTGGGCGAAAAAGCAGTACGCTACTGGCTCCCCCACCCCTTCCCCTGCCTCCATGAGCAACCGGCGGTTCCAGCGCTGGGTTGCCCCGACCCCGGGACACTACTTGGCCACTTTTACACGCGTTACCGAAATTGTAGGCCCTCACAGGTCCCGTCAAACACCGTTAAAAGGTCCAAAAAAATGCTGTTTTTAACCTTAAATGCGCCAATTTTGAAGTGTGGGTCGCACGTGCGTGTCTCTGCACACCTTCCCATGCCTCAAATCATTGACTTTGGTGTTAGGGAAGACCAACCTGTCGTGCAACTACCGCCCGGAAAGCCCCGGGTCCATTTTGTAGCTCAAAAAACGGTTAAAAAGCGGAAAAGGCACATTTCTTGCTTAAATCGGCTGGTAGCCCAACGAAGATGGTGTCCGATCGCAAAATCGAAGTCATATCCGGAATCAGCATTAAAAAACGAAACTTTTGAGTGCTATTACGATGTCGAAATCGAAAAGTGCCGAATGACGACGGCCCCTAATGGACAATATTGTGCCTCTTTATGTACAATTCGTGACTAGCTAGATACAAATTTGTCCGAAGTTAGATGTGCTTAAAACCGCATCCAGCTGGATGCAAAAATTGTCCCTGGTCATTTAGTGTGTAGGCAACTGCCAACTGTAATGGAATATATGGACTGGCAGCCGTGGAAAATGTGGTTTGGGAAATTACTGCAGTGGCAAGGCAAAATGGTCTTTGGGAGTTGAATTTTGGGAATTCTGAAATGCGGAAATAGGGCCCTAACGGCAAATTAGCCGTTGGGGGGTGATTCCGCGCGTAGAGGGCGTTTTTGTGTCCACACCCTTCCCAGAGTAAACTAATGAGAGTGAAGTGAGTTTCTGCACTCTTAAATCTTCTTTGGCCTTAGACTAGCTCGACCCCATAGAATATGGAGTTTAAAAGTAATGATCTGACTCAGGAGGAAGGCTAAAAGGGTCGTTTTTGTAATTTCCGTCATGTCCATTAACACCTTGCACGAACTTTGCGGCTCTGTAACTTTTTATTTCAATAATATTTTTTAATTCTACTTACACCTATTGAAAGTCTAGAGTATGGTTACTAACTTGATTAAGTTTCATATAATTTTATGTCGACTGGAAGTATCCTTTGAGAACGTGCACAAAATGTCCACCGTACTCCGATTTTCACCTAAATGGTTTCACATTTTCCATCAAAAACACTACTTAGAGTGTTCCCTGCCCAAAACCACTGCCATTTCTGAAATCAGCATGGTCCCTTAACCCTTCGAACGAATCCTGGTGGCGGAAAAGCAAGGGAGGAGGGCGTGCGAGTGAAAGTTGTGTGTAAATAAGGTGGGTTGTAACTTGGTTGTAACAATTGATGTAATTTCCGTATGTCGCTCTCGTGCCTCTCCCATTCTGTTATAAAATTCATCCTTTGCGTGAAAAGACGTGTCATGACGTCGCACTTGTGTGCCAAACATATGACATATTTCTATGGCGACAGACAGTCGCTGTGAGGAAAAAATATCTGTTTGTAACTTCCGTCATGCGTAATGTCCGTCATGTTTTCTGTAAATTCCGTCATTTTTCATAGGGGATGAAAACGATAGTCAACTTGTAGCTCGCCCACGCTCAGAGGGTCATCTTGGGGTTCTATTGATGCCATCTAGGCTAAATTCAGGTCAAAAACAAAAGATTCGTAATGTGACTTTGAGGGCTATCAAAAACGCCGTGTACGCAGGGAATCACCCTGGGGCCCTATTTTCCCTTAACCTTGAGGTTAGGTTAGGTCCATGAGTGCAGCCGTGGACTGCACACAAAAGGTTTGCTCTGTTGAGGTTGTAGACACGGAACGCCGTCTACGCGCGAAATCGCCCAGGCACACTTAAGCACAAAGGTTTTTCATTTTTTAGTTACCAAACAGGAGATGAAACTGTGCCTGAAATCGCGTAGTGCAGATAAAACATTTAACACGTTACTAGCAGACCGAATCTCTAAAAGCTTTCCATTCATTGTTGTTGTGGTCAAACAGTGGCGCAGCGAAAAAACTTTGCGATGGCTATCGCACATCCGCGTTTCTCGGTCAAAACCAAGCCCGCATGTCGCCTACACGAATAAGCCAACGCGCAGTGACTGTGCCGGACCTGCCAGTGGAGCTGGTCTCTCGACTCACAGTAATTTAACACTGGTTCACTTTCTGCTCGGTTTGAGGTTGCGGGTGTCAATTGCTGTTAGTCAGAACATTTGTAAGCTTTGTCATGCGTAATTTCCGTCACATACATGGTAAAGTCCGTCATTTTTAAAAGCGGGTGAAAATGAAAGACAACTTGTATCTCGCCCACTCCCAGAGAATCATTTTGGGTTTCCATTGATGCCACCTGAGATCCCTAACATACATCTTAAGAGGCCTTAAGATTACCTTTAGAGGGGACGTCACTTCAAAACGGCCAAATAATTGAACATTTTTTATTTGTTGATAATGTAGATTGTTTACGCTTGAAACAGTACGAAGTATTTAGAGCGCACATAATACAAACTAATTTACTTTGTTATGCAAAAAAATAGTTCGTAAATTAAGAAGTATTTTCTTTGCGAGGGGTCGGCAACTTAGGGATGCAAAAATACCGGTAAGATTCAAAGTTACGTAAAATACAGTATTTTACCGTATTTTACGGTAAAATTCGGTAAAATTGGCTATTTTTTGTTTTAACGATGCTTGCGTGTATTTCCCTGTAAATATTCGTCGTTGGGTGGTGTTTTGAGAGGAAACTACACAAAATTATAAAGGTATCGTCATGAATTATTTATTGACGGTCACAATATGTCAATCACGAGTACAAAAAAGGAGCAATAATTACAATTAAGAACGGAAAAGTTCCACAGGAAGCCCAGATCGGGTACAAAACCAGTCAAATTAAAGTTTAAAAAACCCAATTCCTAATTACGCCTCACTCTTTTTGAAGACCTATTAGCACCAGTAGTGCCACTGCTTGTGGAGTTTGTACCATTAGTGCTGGCAACGGATGCACGGGTTGCACGTGTAGCTGGAGTAGGGGCGATGGGAACAGTTGGCGCGGTTGGCGGAGTGGGTGATGGGATACGTCGCTGGTTAGTCACATTCTCATTCTGCACGATCTCATGTTCTTCATCTGCGTCATCCATATCCGACCCTGGGTCCATCAGCACCTCAAAACCCAAATAAAAGTCGTTGTATCTTGAATAATACCCGTTTTCGTATTTTAATTGTTCGAATATGCCAATATCTCAAAAATACCGAAAAATACCAATTTTACCGGGGTCTGCGTAAAATACGGTATTTTACCGTATTTTACCGTTTTTTACCGGTAATATTACCGGCCTTTACATCCCTACGGCAACTCCGCTTGGCCGTGTACGAGGGAGTATACGTATATTACCATTAATATGGGTAATATAAGTGTAATATAAAGTAATACAACGTAATATATAGTAATATAGGGGTATTATAGGGGGGAAATTGTGGTTATATGCAAGTAATATACGGTAATATACAGGTAATATACGAATAATATAGCCACCGCGTACGAAGTAATATATGAGTTGCCGACCCCTCGTTTCTTTGTTAGCTTCTGTAGGCTCAAAATACTTTGTTATAACAAGCTACTTTTCTTTGTTAGTCCTGTAATAGTTAAGAAGGTTTTCTTCGAATACTGAAAACCGCATTCCGAAACACGAAAAACTGCAGCGTCGGGAGGCTTCGAGCCGCAAGCATGCTTAAAGGAAAAACACAGATTCGCAAACTTTGATCTCGTTTTTCTCAAAACATGAAATTGCACACAGTCCCTCGACTCCAGAGCGCATAAATTGAGCTACTGAGGTCAGATTGTGCGTTGTACCCCGTCCAATATGCCGTTTTGGTCGGTAGCAAAAGGTTTTGGCTGTGTCATTTTTCAATATTTTTTTATCCTTCCGAAAGTTAAGAAAAAAAATTTGAAACAGGAAACGGTATGAACGGTTTACATCAATAAAATTTGGTGTCAGCATTCCTATAATGTGTGGCTATGGTCCGGCATATTGTAGGAGGCACCACGAAAAACCTCACCGCTGTACCTCAAATATTGCGCCCTGGAGGCTAGGGACAGTGTGCTACTTCAAAGTTTGCGAAAGTGGCTTTTTCCCTTGAACATGTTAGCGGCTCGCAGCCTTCCGACGGTGCAGTTTTTCGAATTTTTGAATGCGGTTTTCAGCAGTCGACGAAGAAAAGAACTATATAAATTATCAACAAATTTCAAAAAGTCCGATTTTTGGACCGTTTTACAGTGATGTCCCCACTTGGCCTTTTACTTACGTGGTCTCACGATACGTTAAGTAACCTGTAGTGTAAGTTATGTGTCATGATAAATTAGGATCTCTGGATGCCCTCTGCACTAAATTCTGGTCAAGAAACTAAATTTATTTTTCACTTTTAAAGGCTGTCTAAAACGATGTCTCGCACGGAATCAGCCTTCGAAGCGACCCCAATGCGCGTTTTGCATACAGCACGTTCCCGCACAGTCGTAACGGTTCTGCACAGCAAACGCCAGTTAATGGATCTGGATTTGCTAGTCACAGAAACTGAAATGGGCTCACAAAAACGGCAAAGGGGTTACGGATCAATGGGCACCCCGTATTTGAACACATTTGACGTTTTGGACAATATTTACAGACTCTGAAGCGTGTGCATACTATTTCTTGCATTGCAAAGTCTATAAGTTAATATTTTACATACGCGGTAAACCCCTTATTTCCAATAATATGAAGCCTCAAAGTCGCAGGATGGAGCGAATCATAACAGACGAAAACAGTGTAGTGCGGCCGGACTCCGTCACTTGTGCAGAAAGGGTTTGCCGTTGGCGGTTTCAATGCAAAACCACCACGGATCTATTAACCTGTCAGTTTCTGCGATTTCTGGCTCCCCCACCACTACAGACTCTGTAAAATACAAGGTACGTTTACGCCAGACCGTGTCTTGTCGCAACAGGCTTCGCGATGCTGCGCCAGTTTCGACAATCCACGCCTGGCGTTACACCTTCCTTGATGGAACTAATCTTGGCCAGAAAAAATTTTCTGGCCAGAAAAAAAAACTTTTTCTGGGGACTATCTAAAAATGCGTTTTTCGACCCCAGGAACAACATATCGAATTATAGTGGAACATGATTTTCACTAAAATTTCGGATTTTGGACTTGGCCAAAAAACCCTTATTCAGTGACCATCCCAAAATGCGTTTTTCGACCTTACAAACTGCGCTGGTATAACTTGCCCTTTCACTCTTATTCCACAGAAGACAAACCCTACTACCATCCCTGAAATTTTCAGCGGTTACACCAGCACCGTTTTTCAGCAATTGTCGATCAAGAAAGGCGTATCAGAGCGCTGCAGCCACTTTTCAACCCTAGCCAACTAACAAACTGCGCTGGTATAACTCGCCCTTTTACTTTTGTTCAATAGAGAACCAACCCTGCTACCATCCCTGAAATTTTTAGCGGTTATACCGGCACCGTTAATCAGCAATTGTCGATCAAGAAAGACGTATCAGCACGCTGCAGCCATTTTTCAAGCCAAGCTTACTTAGAAACTGCGCTGGTATAACTCGCCCTTTTACTTTTGTTCAGTAGTGGACCAACCCTGCTGCCATCCCTGCAATTTTCAGCGGTTATACCAGCACCGTTGTTCAGCAATTGTCGATCAAGAAAGGCGTATCAGAGCGCTGCAGCCACTTTTTAATCCTAGCCAACTTACAAACTGCGCTGGTATAACTCGCCCTTTTACTTTTGTTCAATAGGGAACCAACCCTGCTACCATCCCTGAAATTTTCGGCGGTTATACCAGCACCGTTATTCAGCAATTGTCGATCAAGAAAGGCGTATCAGAGCGCTGTAGCCACTATTTAATCCAAGCCAACTTACAAACTGCGCTGGTATAACTCGCCCTTCTTCTTTTGTTCGATAGTAGACTAACCCTGCTACCATCCCTAAAATTTTCAGCGGTTATACCAGCACCGTTATTCAGCAATTGTCGATCAAGAAAGGCGTATCAGAGCGCTGCAGCCACTTTTTAATCCTAGCCAACTTACAAACTGCGCTGGTATAACTCGCCCTTTTACCTTTGTTCAATTGTGGACCAACCCTGCCACCATCCCTGAAATTTACAGCGGTTATACCAGCACCGTTTTTCAGCAACAGTCGATCAAACACGGCGAATCAGCACGCTGCAGCTGATTTTCAAGCCAAGCTTACTTTGGAACTGTGCTGGTAAAACTCGCCCTTTTACATTTGTTGAATAGTGGACCAACCCTGCTACCATCCCTGAAATTTACAGCGGTTATACCAGCACCGTTTGTCAGCAATTGTCGATCAAGAAAGGCGTATCAGAGCGCTGCAGCCACTTTTTAATCCTAGCCAACTTACAAACTGCGCTGGTATAACTCGCCCTTTTACTTTTTTTCGATAGTTGACCAACCCTGCTACCATCCCTAAAATTTTCAGCGGTTATACCAGCACCGTTATTCAGCAACTGTCGATCAAACACAGCGAATCAGCACGCTGCAGCCATTTTTTAAGCCAAGCTTACTTAGAAACTGCGCTGGTATAACTCACCCTTTTACTTTTGTTCGATAGTGGACCAACCCTGCTGCCATCCCTGAAATTTTCGGCGGTTATACCAGCACCGTTATTCAGCAATTGTCGATCAAGGAAGGCGTATCAGAGCGCTGTAGCCACTTTTCAATCCTAGCCAACTTACAAACTGCGCTGGTGTTTTTCGCCCTTTTACTTTTGTTCGATAGTGGACCAACCCTGCTACCATCCCTCAAATCTTCAGCGGTTATACCAGCACCGTTTTTCAGCAACTGTCGATCAAGAACGGCGTACATATCAGGGCGCTGCAGACACTTTGTGCCCTGGCGGTACTCTAGGGTCCTATAGTGGTAGAGACGCCACCCCGATCCATACATCCAGTTGCACAATTTTTCGTAGTGCGGTGTAACAGAGGCACGAAACGGGCGGACCTGCGCGTCTGTTAAGAAAAGTGGGGTGAGGTGGGGTAGGTAGACAATGGGTCGGCGATCCGATGCGTGAAACGACGGACAGACAGACGCGTTCGCCGGTCGAGGCACAGTCACAGCCAGCGGCTGGCCGGTAGTGCCAGCGGCGGCCGCTGCAGGCGACTGGAGAAGGGAGGGGTGTTCGAAGCACCCGCTGGCTGGCAGCGTTGCCGAGCCGAAGTAGCTTCGGCTACCTTCCGAGCGTCCGTTTAGCTTCGGGATTGGACCCCGCCCGTTTCGTGCCTCTGCGGTGTAATGTGGCAACATGGGACGGCTGAGCTACTGCTACAATAGGCCTTACACTTGCAAAACTTCTAAACCGGTAAAGTTAGATGTGCCTAGTGAGCGAGCTGATTGTAGCCTGAACTGGAAACTACAATCTGCTCTCCCACTATACCCACCTTACTTGAACAGTTTGAAAGAGATAAAAGAAATCAACCCTCGGACCCACCTGCTTCCTGCAGGAGTCCTGCGGCAACCTGGCAGTACGGCAAATCACGCGTAGAGTGATATTAGTCCCGGTACTTACACGTAAAATACAGACGTATTTTTCGTAAAACTCGTAAGTAAGAAACGACCCCCTTAAAATTCGTATTTTTTCTGAAAATCGTGTTTTTAAGTTGACAGTAAATTCATTCATGTAAAGGAATGCTATAGTTGGAGACACTTTTCTGTCTTAAAATCCTTCTTGGTGGAGCTGGCGAGGGTTGGGATCACTTAAGATCACGCAATAACTCGGTGGTTGGGGTTAAACTTACTCAGGTTCAAATCTGAAGACCGATTTTAGGTTGCTCGAGATCAGGCCTGGAAATGCTTTTCTAAATGATACGATGTCCATGAAATTGAAATTGCTATGAACGCTTCATTTTTCCACCGGCAGCATGTCCTGGTGCTTTTTTCTGATTCCTACCTGACAGTACAAAACCAATCTAACAAAACTTTTTCGAGTTTTACATCGTTTCTCATAGTTTTTGGCATGCTGATCATGGAAACGACAAGCATTTTGAGCAAAGAATACGTTTTAACTAACAAAAGGCACAATTCCGCATTCTCATAAGAAATGAGCCTTATGTTTATAAAAACGTGGTCATTGGTCAAAATGCTTGTCGTTTTCACAATCAGCATACCTTTTACTATAGGAATCGATGTATAACTCGACACACTAAATTTCGTCGTAACAGACCAAACTATGAGCTGCAGGTGCTTGTTACCTCGTTTTTTAAATTCAAAGAATCGTTAAAGATGGTAGAAATGTATCTGGGCCCAAACCTTGGGGTGCTTTCTCGACCAAATAGGTTACTCTTCCTAAAAAAAAAGTTTGGTCAAGATCGGAATGCACCACCTAAATATGTTCCCTGTAAGGCACTTGGTGGTGGGTATCCATAAAGATGCCGATCAGAACAGAAATGGCTCTTCTTAGGCGCGAAGTCCTGGATGCTTTGCAGGTCACTCCACAAATCACCATGGGTCGAGAGAAGGGGTTGATGAGTGAAAGTCAGACAAATGTAAACTTTTTAGCAATGCTGTGAATTTTATTGCAAACTCAAATAGCTTTTTTTTTTTTTTTTTTTTTTTAATCAAAAACAATAACTAGCACTGCCATCATCGCCCAGACTGTCACCTTGGAAAAACAAAATAAAAGAAATATGGAATGGGAACTACATTCTGAAATAATTTGCACCTACAGGAGGACAGCAAGTGGGACACAAACCCATTCTTAAGACCGAATCCATCGGAGTTCGTCAAATTGCGGAAAGAAAATGGGAAACCGGGCGCGGAGAATATAAAACAATGCAGTAACGAAACATGTACCCGCTCGGGAACCCAAACAATCAAAACATCAAACGGAAAAAACCTAATTTTAACGGGAGAGCAACTTTATAAAAAAAAAATGACGGAAACAGTTGCCGAAAAACGGTGCTGGTATATTTACTGAAAATTTCAAGTATGGTGGTTGGGTTGGTCTACTATTAAACAAAGGTAAACAGGCGAGTGTTACCAGTTGGCTAGGATTAAGAAGTAGCTGCAGTGCTCTCAAAAGCTGTTCTTAATCGACAGTTGCTTAAAACGGTGCTGGTATCACCGCTGAAAATTTCAGGGATAGTAGCAGGGTTGGTCCACTATCGAACAAAAGTAAAATGGTGCGTAATACCAGCACAGTTCTACGTAAACTTGGCTTAACAATTAGCTGCAGCGTGCTGATTCGCCGTGTTTGATCGACAGTTGCTGAAAAACGGTGCTGGTATTACCGCTGTAAATTTCAGGGATTCTAGCAGGGTTGGTCCACTATCGAACAAAAGTAAAAGGGCGAGTTATACCAGCGCAGTTTGTAAGTTGGCTAGGATTGATAAGTGGCTGCAGCGCTCTGATACGCCTTTCTTGATCGACAGTTGCTAAATAACGGTGCTGGTATAACCGCTGAAAATTTCAGGGATGGCAGCAGGGTTGGTCCACTATCCAACAAAAGAAAAAGAGCGAGTTATACCAGCGCAGTTTGTAAGTTGGCTTGGATTAAAAAGTGGCTACAGCGCTCTGATACGCCTTTCTTGATCGACAATTGCTGAATAACGGTGCTGGTATAACCGCTGAAAATTTCAGGGATGGTAGCAGGGTTGGTCCACTATCGAAAAAAGTAAAAGGGCGAGTTATACCAGCGCAGTTTGTAAGTTGGCTAAGATTGAAAAGTGGCTGCAGCGCTCTGATACGCCATTCTTGATCGACAATTGCTGAATAATGGTGCTGGTATAACCGCCGAAAATTTCAGGGATGGTAGCAGGGTTGGTCCACTATTGAACAAAAGTAAAAGGGCGAGTTATACCAGCGCAGTTTGTAAGTTGGCTAGGATTGAAAAGTGGCAAAAGCGCTCTGATACGCCTTTCTTGATCGACAATTGCTGAATTACGGGGCTGGTATAACCGCCGAAAATTTCAGAGATGGTAGCAGGGTTGGTCCACTATCGAACAAAAGTGAAAGGGCGAGTTATGCCAGCGCAGTTTGTAAGTTAGCCGGGATTGATAAGTGGCTGCAGCGCTCTGATACGCCTTTCTTGATGGACAGTTGCTAAATAACGGTGCTGGTATATTCGCTGAAAATTTCAGGGATGGGAGCAGGGTTGGTCCACTACTGAACAAAAGTAAAAGGGCGAGTTATACCAGCGCAGTTTCTAAGTAAGCTTGGCTTGAAAAATGGCTGCAGCGTGCTGATACGTCTTTCTTAATCGACAGTTGCTTAAAACGGTGCTGGTATAACCGCTGAAAATTTCAGGGATAGTAGCAGGGTTGGTCCACTATTGAACAAAAGTAAAAGGGCGAGTTATACAAGCGCAGTTTGTAAGTTGGCTAGGATTGAAAAGTGGCTAAAGCGCTCTGATACGCCTTTCTTGATCGATAATTGCTAAATAACGGTGCTGGTATAACCGCCGAAAATTTCAGGGATGGTAGCAGGGTTGGTCCACTATCGAACAAAAGTAAAAGGGCGAGTTATTCCAGCGCAGTTTGTAAGTTAGCTTGGCTTGAAAAATGGCTGCAGCGTGCTGATACGTCTTTCTTAATTGACGATTGCTGAATAACGGTGCTGGTATAACCGCTGAAAATTTTAGGGATAGTAGCAGGGTTGGTTCTCTATTGAACAAAAGTAAAAGGGCGAGTTATACCAGCGCAGTTTGTTAGTTGGCTAGGGTTGAAAAGTGGCTGCAGCGTGCTGATACGTCTTTCTTGATCGACAACTGCTGAATAACGGTGCTGGTATAACCCCTGAAAATTTCAGGGATGGTAGTAGGGTTGGTCTACTGTGGAATAAGAGTGAAAGGGCAAGTTATACCAGCATAGTTTTTAAGGTCGAAAAACGCATTTAGGGATGGTCACTGAAAAAGGGTTTTTTGGCTAAGTCCAAAATCCGAAATTTTAGTGAAAATCATGTTCCACTATAATACGATATGTTGTTCCTGGGGTCGAAAAACGCAGTTTTAGATCGTCCCCAGAAAAAGTTTTTTTTTTCTGGCCAGAAATTTTTTTTTATTTATGTTCCACTATAATTCGATATGTTGTTTCTGGGGTCGAAAAACGCATTTTTAGATAGTCCCTAGAAAAAGTTTTTTTTTCTGGCCAGAACAATTTTTCCGGCCAAGATTAGTTCCATCCTACCTTGGCCTGCGGCGCTTCCTGCTTGCCTTTGGCAAGCTGTTTTAAGGGTTCATTGACCCCCGATCCGACCCCTCTTTGAAAAGGTCTTGATGAGACCTATCGAAATCTGCAATAAAATTTTTTTGTCGGTCGATCCCCTTTTTTCAAGATCCTGATTCGGCCAACTCATGGAGTCGGGCTCCTAGACCCCCCTTCCGACCCCTCTTTGAAAAGGTCTTGCTGAGACCTATCGAAATCTGCACTAAAATTTTTTAGTCGGTCGACCCCCTTTTTTCAAGATCAAGATTCGGCCAACTGATGGAGTTGCACTCCTAGACCCCCCTTCCGACCCCCCATTGGAAAGGTCTTGCCGAGACCTATCGAAATCTGCAATAAATTTTTTTAGTTGGTCGACCCCCTTTTTCCAAGATCCTGACAGGGCGTGATAACATAACAGAAAATAATTTCACTTTTTCGACATTATCTCCTGATCGGTAAGAGTAATTTCAACAAACTAGGGTTCATTTGAAAGCTGAGAATGCACTGAATTTTCGTTACCTTATGACCCAACGTCATAAAAACACTCCTTGTGGCCGAAAATAATTTTCGTTACAAATTTATTTCCGTTAATGTTATTTTGAAACGAAAATTATTTTCGGCCACAAGGAGTGTTTTTATGACGTTGGGTCATAAGGTAACGAAGATTCAGTGCATTCTCAGCTTTCAAATGAACCCTAGTTTGATGAACTTACTCTTACCGATCAGGAGATATTGTCGAAAAAGTGAAATTATTTTTCGTTATATTATCACGCCCTGGATCCTGATTCAGCCAACTGATGAAGTCGGGCTCCTAGACCCCCCTTCCGACCTGTCCCTGAAAAGGTCTTGCCGAGACCTATCGAAATCTGCAATAAAATTTTTTAGTCGGTCGACCCCCTTTTTTCAAGATTAAGGGTCGAAGTTGATTATGTTAGTAAATTCGGGCCGAGGTAGCCAATTCGCAGTTAAAACTAATGTCAGGGGTAGATATTGATTTCATGTTCGTCATTAGCACCTTCAACAACATACGAAACCATGTAAAAATGTCTCTGAAACGTAAAGTCACTAAAAATTTGCACTTTTTCTGCCTTTTTTTTAGTGTTTTTTCGTTGGTACGATTAAATTATTTGAGATAGGGAGCTGAATTTTGGCGTGTGGCGAGCCAAGGATATACCTAACAACCCTGCAAAATCTCGTCCCGATCGGCCGAGCCGTTTGGGAGGAGTAGTGCGGACACGCAAACACACAGACAGACAAACAGACAGACAGACAAAACTTGCCAACCCCACTGGAGTAACTGGCTTCGCTAATCGCTCAGCCAATAAAGTCACTAAAAAGTTGCACTTTTTCTGCCGTTTGTTTAGTGTTTTTTCGTTGGTACGACTGAATTATTTGAGATAGAGAGCTGAATTTCGGCGTGTGGCGAGCCAAGGATATAACTAACAACCCTGCAAAATCTCGTCTCGAACGGCCGACCCGTTTGGGAGGAGTAGTGCGGACACACAAACAAACAAACAAACAAACAAACAGACAGACAAAACTTTCCAACCTCACTAGAGTAACGGGCTTCGCTTATCGCTCAGCCAAAAATGTAGATTTTAATAATCTTCTTCGATTATGCTCTCATAAGCCCAGGGTATCAGGACGGTTCACCCAATTCCTTTCACCCAAAACAGCTATTCCCTCTCATGTTTTGCCCACTTGGTTTACATCCACCTCATTCGGCCCACCGCCACTTTAATCCGCCAGCGTATGGCCCACTGTACTTCCACTTTCCCCATTGTTGGAACAAAGTTTTTTCGTTGTGTAAGAGGTCCACGGCTAAACTGGAACTGTAAAAGATACAGACGACAGAGGTGGTCCGGACAGAACAGGAGAAACAGTCCTCTGCACTTAAGTAAATTTTGTCAGAATGGCAGAAACATGTCCAAAATTTTGATCTTAATTCGCGAACCTCTGAAAGCAGAGATTTGGAAAACGTTTCTCTGATATTGATGGCCTGAGATGTACAAAGTGTCAGAACAGGTTATTAGCTTTCAGAGGTGCGTGAATTGTGATCAGGATTTGAGACAGGTTGCTGACGTTCTGGCGAAATGTACACGAGTGTGTGGTAGAGAATAGGGCTTTGTGTGGACGTGTTTTAATCCTCTTCAACAGCTGTATCATACAAGGTAGGTTTACGCCAGACCGTGTCTTGTCGTAACAGGCTTCGCGATGCTGCGCCAGTTACGACAATCCACGCCTGGCGTTACACCTACCTTGGCCTGCGGCGCTTCCCTGCTTGCCTTCGGCAAGCTGTCTCAAGGACTTTTGAGGCATTGAGTAATGCACCACGTGAAATCCGCAATAAAATTTTTTAGTCGGTCGATCCCCGTTTTTCAAGATCCTGATTCGGCCAACTAATGAAGTCGGGCTCCTAGACCCCCCTTCCGACCCCTCTTTGAAAAGGTCTTGCCGAGACCTATTGAAATCTGCAATAAAAATTTTTAGTCGGTCGATCCCCTTTTTTCAAGATCCTGATTCGGCCAACTAATGAAGTCGGGCCCCTAGACCCCCCTTTCGACCCCTCTTTGAAAAGGTCTTGCCGAGACCAATCGAAATCTGCAATAAAATTTTTTAGTCGGTCGACCCCCTTTTTTCAAGATGAAGGGTCGAAGTTGATTTTGTTAGTAAATTCGGGCCGAGGTAGCCAATTCGCAGTTTAAAGTTTGGTCAGGGGTCGAAATTGATTTCATTTTCGTCATCAGGAACTTCAAAAACATAAGAAACCATGTAAAACTGTCTCTAAAATATAGTCACTAAAAAGTTGCACTTTTTCTGCCGTTTTTTTAGTGTTTCTTCGTTAGTACGACTGAATTGAATGAGATAGAAAGCTGAATTTTTGCGTGTGGCGAGCCAAGGATATACCTAACAACCCTGCAAAATCTCGTCTCAATCGGCCGAGCCGTTTGGGAGGAGTAGTGCGGACACACAAACAAACAGACAGACAAACAAACAGACAAACAGACAGACAAACAGACAAAACTTTTCAACCCCACTGGAGTAACTGGCTTCGCTAATCGCTCAGCCAATCATCCTTCGTTGCTGAAGGTGCAGTTGGTGTATATACTATAGTTGCCGGACTTCCTGCGGACCTGCAAAATTAAAAATGTAGATTTTAATAATTTTTTACCTGGAGTTCATCATTTTCTGCAGGATTTGGGTGACTCTGTAGGCTCATACTCAACATCATCTAGAGGCTGCGTTTCTTCTACACTGGGCGTCAAAATTAGCGTTACACTTTAACTTTCCCTCGCCATTTCAACGGAAATTAAGGTAGGGCTTCATATTTGGTAGAGAGGTACCTCAAGGGGTTGTACACACATACCTTAAGCGGCGAGACCCGAACCCACCCCCTTCCTGCATTTTCCACCCTCCGCGTAAAACCCTGTAAATTTCGGCTCTTTTCCCTTCATCAAAAGGTCGTTCCGGGGGTCGAAGGGGGTTAAAATTTTGTCAGTCAGTTCATTTTGAACTCCTCTTCCGAACGCGTTAAGAATCAACCCCCTACCTCCATCCGTCCGGGCGCTACAGTAAAATCCACCCCCAGGGGGGGGGGGGGCACCCAAAACCCAAAGGCGGTAAAATTACCACTTTCGAGGGCGGTAATTTTGCTACGGGCGGAAACCAATTTTTACCGCCTTTCCGAGGGCGGTACAAAAATTGCCACCCTTTAAAGGCGGTAATTTTACCGCCTTTCAAAGCTGTACCGCCTTAAATGCTCCGTTAGGTGCCTTCCAAACAGAGCATTTAAGGCGGCACAGCTTTAAAAGGCGGTAAATTTACCGCCTTAAAAGGGAGGTAATGTCTGTACCGCTTTTCAAGGGTTGTAATTTTTTACCACCTCTTTAAGACCCTGTGTACCGCCTTTCGATTTTGGGTGGGGTAATTTTTTTTCAAAAAATTCCGAAGGTTGAGGGTTGTAGCGCTTGCCTCTACGGTCACAATGAAACTGTTTCCAAGTCGCTAGCACCCCTGTGAGACCGCCTACCCCCGTCAAAATGCCATCCCTAATTGAGAATTACCAATTTTCTTCCAGTGATGATACGACGTGTAGTCACAGATAATACTCAAAAAGCTGCGTCACTTTGTTGGGGAATCCTCGCGTGATATGCTAAAGGCTCTGACTGCCGTTAGGAACAACGTTCGGAGCCTTGTCGGGCCATATGAGATCCTTCCAAATGTCTCCACCGCTAATTAACAAGTTCAGGCACCAGGTAAGCAGTTACAATCGCTTAAAAAACTAGAATTAAAAGACTCCAAAATCTTCTTTCTTTGAACCTTGAAGACATTGTGACAGTGAGTGTCCGTTACCCTCGTCTTCGAGGGGAAGGAATAAATTTTTCCATTTGAGGCAACATTGAAGTCCCATCTCTACTTTATGAGAAACAGAAGAACGATGTCACATTCGTTTGAACGTGACACGGCCGTCAAATAAGGGTGTCACATTCGTTTAAACGTGGGTCAACATTCAAACGAATGTGACGTCATATTCAAACTAACGTGACAAAATTCACATTTGAACGAATATGACGTCACATTCGTTGAATAACAGTGCAAGGAAAAAGACTAGAAATTTTTTATTTTGAATTTAAAACAAATTACTAGCCATATTGAATTGGTCAAGTGGAATTCGACTTGAATGCCAATACTAAGAGAACAATGTTTAAAACGGTGCCGTTGCAGTTATATCGACCACGGATCCTTATTGCAGTATAATCGACCACCCACCTTCTGGTATTGGAGTTCTATCGACCGTAGGGGTAGGGAGTAGGGAGTAAAAGTGAAGTATATTTGCGTTTGTGATATTTATAACTGTAGCGGGAGGGTTGACGGCAGGCAAAAGAACCCGACGGCTATGGCGCGAAAATTAAGCGAGTGTCGTACCAATTGGCCTGGAATTTTTCCTTCATGTGGGATAGAAAGTGGTGGAAGGTGTCCTCAGCTTCGCCTTGGTCATACACTTCCCTCCAAAGGAACTCATCGACATGCGTAGGTAGCAGCTCAGCTCCCCGTGCTCATTACACCCTGCCTCCGAAAAAATCCTTTACACCTGGACCAGTAAGCCTCCACCGCGTTGGTGGAGGCACCAGTCACAGGGTCAACGAAACGTCACTGCACTAAATGCAGTAAATACAAATTAAAACAACACTTATTTACACACGAATCAGACACTGCAAGGGCGCGAAACGGCATCTATTTAAAACGTATAAACGTGAAACATCGATTAATGCCGAAAAAGTGGCGTATTTGGATCGATTTGTAGAGTAGGCCGCCATTTTTCATGCGACTTATGCTCAGATTATGCAAAAATGCATTATGCTGCGATTTTGGAAAATTATGCGATATTATGCTCTTTGAATTCGGAAGCTACAGAGTACCAGGACCCCAAAAAGTGGTTTCTCCTCCGATTTAAGACAGCTTTAAGAAATTATGCGATTATGCAAAAGCATAAAGTGCACATCCTTCACAGTGACAAAGCAGATATTTCTCGTCTAACCCAAAAGGTGTCCGAAGAGATCGGGGTCAAATAGATTGCTGATAACGTCCATTCCGCACCCTCGCATGAACATGGAAAGGATTTTTAACTTGAAATCAAAAAGTTAGCTCTAACTGTACCCTGGCAGCAATTGCACATGAGACAGGGGTAATGGTCTCCAAATATACCGTAAGCCGGGGTAACTTGAGACAAAATTTCACGTTTCTTTGGCCGTGTGTCTAAAATAATTTTTTCACCAACCCCATTCCCAGCTATGTTGAATTCGACATTTCTGCCGTCAGTTTTACACCCATGAATTTTATTTGGGTCGTCTAAGATGGGGACTACAGGCCTCCAAAGTTGTCTGAAGTTAACCCACAATTTCACTACAAATCCAAAGGTCAGACTTCTCGCCACTCCAGAGGCGAGACATGTTTGTCTGACCAGGTTTTGGTCAGACCTGAAAGTCACGCCAAAATTTGGTCAGACAAACATGTCCCGCCACAAAATGGCGAGACTTAAAATGTCTCGTCACAAATTGGCGAGACTTTTTTGTCTGACCGCAATGTGGTCAGACTTTTGAACCTAATCAATACGGTCCATGCGGCCTGTACCGCGGTCAGACAAAAAAGTCTGACCATTCTGTGGCGAGACATTTTTGTCTGACCAAATTTTGGCGAGACTTTCAGGTCTGACCAAAACTTGGAAAGACTTTATGTCTCGCCATACTTTGGCGCAAAGTCTTTCCATTTAGTTTTCAGTGTTGGCGTAACTTGAGACACTCCCACTTTTACTCGGTCTTGTCAATCAAAGGTGGATTTTTGCTGGTCCATATTTATTTTTTGAATGGTTTAACTTATTTTCAATGAAATATGAAGGTTGCAGAATGTATCGGGAGACATTTCGAAACATAAGAAAAGATTTTATACATTAAGTAACAAGAGCAGAAAAATTAACTGTTCTAAAATTTAGTAGGAACTGAAAAATAACGGGTCTTTGTCTAACCTGCACATTTGATGACTTGAATTAAACGAAAAAAAAAGTTACACAAATAAAAAAAGGAACTCATTGGGCATGGAGGTGCCTGTCTCAAGTAACCCCACTCGATTTCCACCAAATTTAACAAAATTGGGTGTCTCAAGTTACCCCGTACAGTTACCATTTGCTTTAAAAGTCAATGCAAAAACTTGTATGATAGGTTACCCTCGACTTCCTTCCACTTCCCGAGACGTCCCGCCCACTTCAGAGGACGTCCTACGACTTCCCTGCCACTTCAAGGGACGTCCGCCGACATCCTTGCCACTTTAACTGTCTTCCCACGACTTCCACTCACTTCCCTGCCACTATCATGGGTTTTATACGACTTCCACCGACATCCCTCAACTTCTATTGTCTTCCCGCGACTTCCACGCCACTTCCACTGTCTTCCTATGACTTCCGACCTGGGTTCCGGGTACTCTTTGGAAAGGTCTTCTCAAACTGTGTGCCTGTGCACATTCATCTGCTGAGAAGAACTATTCCCTAATGTAGTTTGAATGTGACTTAAAGTTCCCTTTCGAAAACAATTGGCGTGTAGCTGCTCCTTGTTGAGAGGTTTGATGGTACTTCTGAATAAGACGAAACTATCTGGACACGGCGGCGGTGCACTTTTCTAACCTCAAAGTATTCTTTGTTTTGATAGGTACATGAAAGCTGCTTTAGCCTGTCGCTGCTCTTTACCGTCGTTGTGAAGATAGTCCTGATACTGCTATGGTTTGACCGCGTTCAAGGGAGAACTATCAAAACGTTTGCAGTACGTATCATCGGATGGAATGACCCCAAATGTCACAGTGACGATGAAAAGCTCAGCACCGCTATCAAAATTGACTCATCAAGTCAACCTCCCGCACTGAAAAGAGCCCTTGTCAAGGGCACTTTTGAAGGCCGTAAGAGAAACGTTTGCAATATTGGTTGTTTTTTTTTTTTCTATTTTGATTGATTTGGTGGTGTCCAATGACTGATCAGTCATCAATGTCGGATAACAGACAACACCCCTGCTTAAGGGGGGCGGGAACAAGAAAAGTGGTGATTTCATGCCAAAATTGGAATTTATGTATTTTAGTTAGTTTTGACCTAAAACCTTCAGATACCAAGCTTTTGAAAAAGGTCTGAATACATTTGTCACAACAGATTAAATTGTTGCAATAATATAACTGAATACATCACTATTCGTTGTCAAAAAAATTGCATCGTTAACTTTTCGCTTAACAGAATTTTCACATGCAACGTAACCGGTTTGGAAGTCAGTGCGGGGTATCCTTAGAGGTACAGCAATTGGACAAAGCTTTAAACCATCAGGAAACATAACTGAAAAAAGTGACAGAAGCTTTTTTTTTTAATATCTCATTTATTTTAGTAACTGACTAAGATTATGTAACAAAAATTTCTCAAAAATTTCATGTTTTTTGAAACTTGTAAATTTAGACTCTGTTACTCTTATTTGGTGAGCCATACACGAAAACGCTTCTGTCACTTTTTAGAATAGGTTGTAAGGATTACAACAAATTTTACCTCACTGCTCTAACTTAAAAGGTACCCCGTACTGACTCAATTTTCTAAATGTCTGCAACATCTCAATACTTTGAATTCCTTCCACTAAAAGGGGCTGTCGGCTGTTGTTTTGAGTATGATTTAATGCAAATGACTAATTTAGACAAGAATTTGAAAAAAAATAATTAGAAGTCAGATTTTGGTTTTGGTGTTCCCGCCCCCCTTAAGTATTTCTGGAAGTTGTTTGAAAGGCCTTTCGATAGTAACGAAAGTGACACAAATTCTGTAAATTTTTTAACGTATTTGCAAACATCTCAAAAATTATGAGGTGTAGAGTAAATCCGTTAATCCGACGTCTTATTTCGGTTTCTTGTCGAATTATACATCTGGGCGCCCCATTTGAACTTATTCGGATAAAAACTGGGTCAGTGGAACAATTAGTAACGCAGCACGCACTCTGTCTCAAAATTAAAACCAAGATTGGCCATTTCCACCAAAAAAAAAAAAAAGATCCGACGACGTCAAAACGATGCGAGGGAGCCTTCCTTCAATGAATCTGCTCTAAAGGCATAGTTTTAATGCTTTGTTTAATCAATGAAGTGTGACGATTTCGTGCTTTTCAGGGCCCGTATATCGCATTTGGACGTACATTCGACCCATGCCCATCGGACAACACTGGGGTGGTTTATTTTCGACCCAGCCACTTCAATCCCTCCAGACCATATGAACTGCAGGTTCTGTCAGGGAATGTAACATTAAGAGAAGACGTCATGGACAACTATGTGGTAAAATACGTTCCTGAAACGGGATCTTAAAAAAAAGGGGGGTTGACCAGGAATTATTTTTATATTCTTGATTCGAGGAGATTTTGATGAAACCTTTTCAACAAATGGTCGGAACCTAGTTTTAGGATGTAAACATCGTCATCGGGGACCCTGTATAAGGTGCCCGTCGACGTCCTCGGGGACCTGAGTTAGACGATACCGTCCCGATGTGGCATTGGCTCCTCGGACAACGGAGAGGTGACCAATAAAAAAAAATAAAGAAACAACGGAGAGGTGAATAGAAAAATAAAAAAACAACGGAGGATCTCCGTTATTTGATCCATGAAGCGGAAGAAGGGGATAAGTCATTTTTAGTCATTTTACAGGAGAAACAGAAAACAGTTTGCACGACCAATTCAAACTAATTGACATGATATCATAAATGGTGGTAATTCAATAAAGCATGGCTCAAAAATGGGACAAAAGTTGGAGGTGTCGGGCCGCTCCTTCTGGGGTTTCGGAGACTTACGCATAAGTGGACAACAGAGTCATGTCGATTTAGTTCCATCAAATGAATGGAATATGGAGTCAAGTCAGCAAAAAATTGGTGAAAGGGGTTAACTCGACTTGTGTCCAAATGTCAAATTGAATTTGGAGACAAGTTGACGTGGCTCCAAATGTCATGTTGCAAAAAGAGTCAAGTCGAATTGTTGTGCAGCGTTTCCAGGACACTTTGAATTTCATGTAATAAATGAGAAAAGAACTCTTTTTGGCGAGTTAGTGATCAGTGATCTTGCCCATGCCTATGCGAACCTGGTCGCGTTTGCGGATTTAAAAAAAAAAAACAGTGGAAAAAATACGATTTCACGAAATCCTGGTAGTCACGAAGTTAATTTTCATTTATGTTCTGGTTTAACAAAGATAACTAAGGCTAGGACTGCGTTGTGTGTAGTTCTGTTTATGTTTGTCAGGCCATTATAAATAATACTAAAACTTACGTAAAGACCAGCTGCGTATCAATTTGTGTCAAAAACAGACATTTAAGACAGTCTCATAATACCTGAAGGACATGTTATTCACAGAAACGTGCAGTAAAATAGTCCAGTTCACCCAGTTCACCCAGCTTTAAGGTTAGAAAAAAGCACAGCCCCCATGTCCAGATCGTTTCGTCTGAGATTCAGAAGTACCATCAAACCTCGCTACAAGGTGCAGCTACACGCCCACTGTTTACGAAAAGGGACTTATAGTCACACTCAAACTACGTTAGGGATAGTTTTTTCACAAATGCATTTGCACAGGCACGCAGTTTTATGTCCTATTTCACTCCGATTCAAAGAGTTTGGAACATTTAGGGTTGGTATTTCTGAAAACAACAGGGCCTGCGCGCAGCGGCGCGGGACACTCTGGCCAACAATCACCGACCGACCGGCCGATCCAAATGGCCACGTTCGAAAACAACGTCTATACCATTGTTTGAGCTCTTCTAGCTGCAGCAAAAGACAATTTTGATTCGCACGCGCTTTTTCAAGGGAGCGAGCGTTTTTGGTGTAAGCTGTACAGAGGCGAAAAGGAGCGCTGCTATTGGTCGGATTCCATTTCCGGTGGCTCGGCTCCCCCCTCTCCCTCTGTTTTTCGCTGACGAGTCGAGTTTTGCCATGGAAACGGCGATTTCAACTCAAAATTTCTCAAAATTGGCCCTACACTTTTCAACCACATTTCACCACTGAAATCAGGATACAAAGTTCTACCACTCTGCCAAATCTCATCAAAATCGTATAGAAAATTTCGGATTTGCATAAGGGGCCAGACTGACAATAAAAATAAAAAAAAAAAAACCAACCCCGGTGAGGCTATAAGGCTACTTCGTGCCTAAAAATATAAACGATTTGCGCGAAACAAACCGAGAAAAATGTACACGTTGACAACAACATAACAGTAAATGTTGTACAGTTGGTTGTCAACACTGGCTACAATTTGAAAATGTTTTCTGCTTGCTGCCTTGGGATTCAACAGCTAGTTCACAAATTCAGAAAAACGTATGTTTTTATCTTAAGTTTCGATCATGTCACCCTGTTTCATCCGGTTTCATCGCCCTCAAGTCGGTGTGCCAGGCTCAACGACTGTATTCATCTGCTCAAATTCGTGGGCGGCCCTTTTTGCAGCTACAATGGACCAAAATATGGTAACCTAACCTGTGAGTAAGCCACTGCTTATTGCAATGTTGTGATAAGTATTATCGCTCTGGATGGGTCACTGACACTCGTAACTCGCCAAGAAGAGTTTTTTTTTTTTTTTTTTCATTTATTACATAATATTCCAAGTGTCCTGGAAACGCTGCACAAAAATTCGACTTGACTCTTTTTGCAACACATTTGGAGTCAAGTCAAATTTTGTTGAAACGAGACTTGACATTTGGACTTAAGTTGAGATAAGTCCTTTTTCCAACCGATGAATAACAACCTAAGTTGACTTATCTCCTTTTCCAACTTTCAAATGGAGCCATGTGGATTTTCCGTGACTTGTCTCCTTTTTGGGAGCGCAAGGTGAGCGTAGATGGAGCCAAGGGGAGTTATCCCCTTTTTCTGTGTCGATTTGCTCCCTTTCTATTGGGAGTTCAGGCAAAAGTTTAAAACAGTTAGATTCGAAATTTTTTTAAGTATAATAATCCATGAAAAAGTCATTTTGGGAATAAGTCGACTCATCCCCTTCTGCCGCTTCATGGATCAATTTAGAAGACGGAGATCTCCGTTGTTTTGGGTCCGGAGAGAAGCTGTGAGAAATTGAAAGGACTTCCCGGAGTTTTCTCTCGCAGTAACAAATTTATACACTGTGGCTCAATTCATGAAATGTAATATTTTCATCTGAACCTCTCCGTAAAGTGCACTCTAAAAAGCTCACAAACTATTCAAGGGTTTACGAACAAAAGTAGCTTGCCATAACAAAGTATTCTCAACATACATGCGCTTACAAGGAAAATACTTCGTCATATACGAACTTATTTTCCGTTAAACAAAATAATAGCTTGAGCCTTACCTACATTTCCTCAAAATGCTTTGCCAGGTTTTCAGCGTGTTGAGATCATATTATGAAATTCTCTACTTCGCCTCCGGGATCAACTATTCTTTAGCGTGTCTGCACTGCAAATCCAAAGGCGATACTTGAGAATCTTTTTTGGCGATACAATTATGGCGATACTAAATTGTATCTCAAAGTATCACCTTTCGATTTGCAGTGTGACAACCTTCTCAAAACGTTTCAGTCTCGAGTGGTCATGGACGTTCGATCAAACAACCAATGGAAAGAAAACGCCTTCGTTTTCAATTTTCCCAAGGTGGGCTGCTCTGCACTTCGGGACCACATCCCAGACTTTTACCGCATGTTAGCGAAGAAAAGCGGAGCCTCAATGGACAAGACCACACCCTGTCGGATCCCAGCGGTAAGTCTTCTAAGTACAGTCAGGAGTCAAGTCCTCTGCAATTGGATAACACGCTCAGGTCTTGACTGATTATTTTGTCTCTATTGTAGAAAATATACTCTGCGGCTTAGTGATTTTATAGCGTAACTGTAATATAGAAAAAAATTTTAATAACTTATCGAATAAGCTTTACATGAGATACAGAAAAGTAGCCGGAACAAAATTGTTAATTACAGACAATCTTTTACTATAATTGGCTGAGCGAATAGCGAAGCCAGTTACTTCACTGGGGTTGAAGAACTTTTCCTGTCTGTCTATCGGTCGGTATGTCTGAGTGTCCGTTTCAGCTGTTTATCTCAATTCTTTCAGTCTTACCAACA
Source organism: Stenchaetothrips biformis (assembly GCA_030522485.1). Taxonomy (NCBI): domain Eukaryota; kingdom Metazoa; phylum Arthropoda; class Insecta; order Thysanoptera; family Thripidae; genus Stenchaetothrips; species Stenchaetothrips biformis. The sequence continues at coordinate 19,548,457 of CM060091.1, forward strand.
AAAAAAACCTTTAAAAAGCGGCAGAAAAACTACAACTTTAGGGTGACTTTTATTTTTAAGACATTTTTGCATAGTTTTAAAAGGTGTTTATGACGAAAATAAAATAAATTTCGAGCCCCGACTAAAGTTTTAACCGCGTAGGGACTACCTCGACCCGAATTTTTTAGCATAATCTATGCCTTTCAATACGTGTTGCTAGAGGTGTGCGAAGGGTTTGGAATCAAACTGATTCGCTCCCGCGGGAAAACCGCTTGAAATCCGAACTATTCGAAAACTTCAAATCGAGGATGGTTCCTTCGTATCGTCGGCCCTTTTTACCTTCCCCTTTTGAATCGCGCGCTGCACACGTTTTTCATCTGAACTACGCTTGCTGCATGGAGAATTTCTCATACCAATGAGATTTTCTGTTCATTCCTATTCCTTTAATTTGAAGACCGTTTAAGAATACGGTCGGTAATTTGACTGAATTTGCCTGATTCTAATCTTTTATGTTGTATCCTCAATTCTTAGTCTGGATAGCTATAACTGGTGGGTGGGTCACGGGAAAGGTGAATGACTGAACACTGCAGAGTCAGATTGCGAAGTGTCGTCTTGTCGGGGCCGGTAGACGAGCGAGCGGTGTTTTCCGCAGCGCCCGCTGGGGGGGCCCCACTGGGGTATAGCCCGCTAGGAACCATCCTTTTCCTATGTACTCAAATTTCCAAACAACGTAACAAAATCTTAAATCATCCAAGTTTTCCTCTGACCCATACTTTACCCAATATGAATCAATTGGGGAACAAATTTTGCCCCTCTCGTGGGTTTTAAAGCCCGCGGCGCCGAGGTGTATCGCGGGGCACCTGATGCCTACTCGCATCGCTCGCCTACTACGCGCCTCAAACTATACGGCGCGTACCCCTAGTTGAGTGTTTTTTCGTTGTTACGACTGAATGATTTCAGATAAAAAGCTGAATTATGGTGTGTGGCGAGCCAAGGGCAGACCTAATAACCCTGCAAAATTTCAGCCAGATCTGCTCAGCCGTTCAGGAGAAGTAGTACGGACAAACACGCACGCACGCAGACAGGAAAAGTTTTTCAACCCCAGTAGAGTAACTGGCTTCGCTGATCGCTCAGCCAACAAACAGCAAAATTAAATTTAATGTGAGAAAAATTAAACCAAACATGAGTGCAGTTTGCCTTATGATGACCACCTTTTGCCCAGAGATGGACAGTGCTCTGGCCCAGCGATGGCCACACTAGCGTTTGAGCACATTGTTTTCGTTTCAGATACATTTTAAATGTCTGTCGAAGAAATTTCCCTTATTACGAAGGAAATACGAAGGTGGTTTTTCTTCGTATAACGAAGGTTTCTCTTATTATCTTACAAAGAAAGGGCTAAAAAGATCCGTATTACGAAGATATATTGCTTCGTATAGTGCTTGCGCCGTATCAACTGTAACATACGAATGACAAAGGTCAAATTTCATTGTAAGACATTTAGAGTGTAGTTATTGAGCCCAGTTTGGACTGGTTTGCACCGTGCTGAAAGATATTAAGACTGTATCTCTGGAAACGGAATAAACGGTGCCCGAGGGGGTAAACACTTCAAGAAATTGTGTACAAACTTCTCGCTATGAAGTGGTATTACGCTGTCTTAATGAGATAATACGCGTGTATTACGGCCTTAAAATGCCAAAATTTGGCACATTTGACCAAAAGTGGCATGACGGTCACGTGTAGTACGCTTAATACACGGTTTTTGTGTACAGGGTATTACGCGAGTGTTGACCCCCTCGACGGTGCCTAAAAAACTGTTCAGACAGTGTGTCGAACCATCCTTCTCATTTATTTAATTTTTGTATCTCTCCTTGACAGGGTGTCTGGCAATTCAGGAATGAACGTGTGAACTGGTCGTTTCCCAACTTCCCTATTATGCCGTACGGTCGATATAAGCATCGAGTGTCAGCGCGAAGCCTCAGGAGTCAAAATAGTCGCATGCTCTGTTTCTGCTTGGAAGTCGAGAGCGAGATCATTCCAAGGCCGTAGAGCATGAGTCCTTCTCGTACAGTTTTTCCCTCAGAAAATGTGTATATCTTGAGTGTGTGTGAGTGTGCCCTAGCGTTGCCTTTTCTGTATTACTTTGAAATTCATTTTGAACATTGGCCTAATTTCGTGCAGAGTTAACAATATTCGATATTTTAAAATTGCAAAGGTCGGTGAAAAACCCTACATGTGCGTACTTACGAAAACCACACACACAGATTCGAATTCAGCTAAACGAATGTTACAAAATAAAGGGGCTCAACTCTTTGAGTCTGAAAAAGCGTGTTCATTCGACCACCCTTAGGACCGGGTACGATCTTACTTATTTCTCGTCTCGATCTCGATCGTCCTCGGAACGGAAACCTACCCCAAATCACTTTCGAAACCAAGGTCTTAACGCGAACTGTTGGCGTCACGGCCTGGACTTGTTTCGGTTTTAGTATCGTCCCTGATATGATTAGGAAGTTTTGTCTATCTGTCTGTCTGTCTGTCTGCGTGTGCATACTACAAAAGCCACTGTGTTAAAGTTGTAGAAAATAGGAAGGAGAGTAAAAGCCACCCTATCCGAATAAGATGCGAACCCATAATTTTTTGACAACGAAGAAAAGCGTCTTCAGTACTCACTAAATCCTTATTGACTATTTTGTACATGGTTATGAACGATTTTGCACATTTGTAAACTTCTGCATAATATTATGTATTAGGTTAAAAATCTATTGTGGGTCACGAATCAATTGCCACGCCCCCGCTGCACAGTGGGTCAGAATCAAAAAAAGTGTGACATAATTCATTTTTTGGACTGGTTGCCAGACCGTTTTGGGGGGTCGATTTGTTAAGTACTATGTCCAGACTATTCGAAAACCATAAGGGGACACCCCAGAAACACTTACTTTTTCATTAAACCATGACCAAACATGGTACATTTCACGGGGTGAATTTTGACCTATCGGGGCACGACCGTTGAGTCAAGTTTCGGACACAATTTCTCAGCTGTTAAGAAACAAAATGAAAAACCGCGGTCATCGCGTGAAAGAGGAAATTTTTCTCTTTCAATTCGTGCCTGCAGATTTGATTTTGAAGCAGAATCAACGGTTCTGTCAACGTTTAAGTGAACACTTGCGTTTTGTCCCAACTCGTACTTTAGTGTATCTTTGCATTGAGTTACAAATCGATTCCAACGTTTTCATGCGTTCTACTTGCCGCCAAACGAAAGATCGGACTTTTTACTATAAGGTCCATCTTAGTTTGGACGCCCATATGCACCCCCTTTTTTGCTATATACATTCAAACACAACCTTGCACATTTACGCCGAGTGTTTCGCGATTTTGCCACCGCTCTGCGCAGAGGGCGCCACCGAGCCACTGAGCTCTAGTTCCCTTCGCCGCGCCGCACCGCGGCGCTGCATCGTGTTGTTGCTTGAACTTTTAAGCACTGTAAAGCACTTTTAGTTGTACCAAAGTTGAAAAGCTATTGTGTGGATGGGCGTAGATTTGTTTGGATGGTATGTATATGTGTATTCTTGTGTATATGTATGTATGTTTATATATATATATATATATATATATATATATATATATATATATATATATATATATATATATGTATATATATATATATATATGTATGTGTGTATGTATGTAACTAAATTTTCGAAATTGTCACCGATTTCCGCGGCATGGCCAGTCTTTTGGGGAATGATAGGTAGTGCACTTATGCGCGGTTTGGCGTGCTGCAGGTGCGCGGTGGCCTGCTTGGCTATGAAGGGGATCCAACTTAGGGGCCATGCATAAAGTACGTCCGCACATTTTTCGGTCATTTTGACCCCCCCTCCCCCTGTCCGCTAACGTCCGCTTTCGGTGACCTTCCCATTTGGACGTCCATGGACGTGCATTTAACCAATGCATTTTGACCAAAGTTGTCCAAATTGTCTATTTTTGGCCCGCCCTTCTATTTAAAAAATAGAATAGGGTGGGCGTATGCATTTGCCTTGGTGTCCGTGTGTTGTTGTCGTCTGTTAACAAGGAGTTGAGCTAGAGTATCCAGATTTGGAGGGTACCTCCGGAGTACCGTCCGAACAAACAATCCGGTGGTGCAATCCGATCCAAGCACCAGGGGCGTTGCTGCAGGTGCATCATGGTCTACTCGGGGTGGAGGAGGATCTCCTGAACTAACAGCGCTAGAATAGCAAATAGGGGTATTTTTCGAATCAGGGCAACGAAACTAAGCGAATGAACACGGTTTCGAGCCCATCCGAGCAAATTGATGCTGCACCATACCCGACAGGGCCTCCATGGCGTCCAGGAGGATCGCGACTTAGGAGCGACCCAGCATGGCATATAGGGGTATTTTTGGAATCGGGGCAACGAAACAATGTCAACGGTGCTAATTTCGAGCCAATCGGAGATGTTCGGACCCAGGTTCGAATCCTGGTAGAGTCAAATGCGACTGATATTTTTATTTTGAGTTTTGCATTGTTTCACACGTTTTCGAGGGTTCTGATAACGAAAATGACGTCTATTTGACGCTAGGCCCAGGTTCGAATCCCGGTCGAGCCAATTGCGACCAAAATTTTTGTTTCGAGTTTGGCATCGTTTCATACGTTTTTGAGGGTTTGACGGAAGGGCGGGCCCTAGCTTGTTTTTAATATTTTCTGTACAAAAGTATGACGTCCCCCCACTCTCCCACGTCCCCCAACGTCCGTCTGCTTCTGGTCGGGGGGGGGGGGCACCTTCGAATGCGGACGTACTTTATGGATGGCCCCTTACCGCTTCGCATAAGACGCCGTTTAAAGGTATTTTCGGAATCACCGCGACACGGCCAGTCTTTTGGGAAATGATAGGTGCACTTTTGGGCGGTTTAGCGCTCGTTTCATTTTCACTGGTAATAACATGAATTTTGCTTTGCAGAGGATTAATTTTCCGTACCTCCTAGAACTATGAAGCCGACAACTCTAACGTACTTGCAAATTTTTGAGGTTTGGCGTAGCTTGGCTAAGTGTCAAGTTACTCTAGAATCAATCCCACTGGTTGTAATCCACGTGTGTAGGCTGTGTGATGTTGAAGATGAGAGTGTAGTTAAGGCTTCAGTATCAAAGGTGTGCTATCTTATTAGAGAGAGGTGGGTGAAATGTAAAAATACCCTTGACAGATTTTTGAAAACTAGTGGCACTTTTCTTGCAAGAACAGAAACGTTTCCTTCTCCCTCTCCAACCCCCACCCCCACCCCAACCCGCAAACGAGGGCCTCCTCCAAAAGCATTTGCAGATTTAAGTCTTAGGTCAAAAAGACGCAAGGTAAGTGACCTTCGATCGTCGTGTACGACTGAAGAGCTAGCTTTCGCAGCCGAGTTAAACGCTCGGCAGGAAGGTAAAGAGGATGCAGCGAAGCTGATTCGAGCAGCCGCTCTTTCGGATTCTACTCGGCCAACTGAAATACGACAAGCTCTAAAAGAGCACGAGAATCATACGTCGGTCAAAAATTACGTGCCCGACGAAGCTCTTTCACTATATATAGAGTTAGATTTGTCAAAGCACCAATATCAAACTATGAGAAACGAAACCAAGCAACGGGGTCTTCCAAAATTATATCCGTCGTATCACAAGGTAGTATTCGGTAATTTCGTTGTGCGCGAGAGGGAAATCGCTCATTTGAGGTAACATTTCTCTAATCTTAGCTTTTCAAAAATATTTTGTAGTTTTTCTGTGATAAGTGTGCGGCATAGTTTTCGAGTGATTCCCCCCTCGATTTTACTTCCGGTGTGGGTATATTTATTTATTTATTTTCTTGCCCAGTCGCGTTTTAGTCACGTGGATTTTGTTTTTCTTAGGTAAAGGAGGCCAAGGACGAATGTATTCCTAATAATGTTGAGGTAACTGAAAAGTATGCTAAAGTGGACCTCCAAGACTTATTGGACCACACGGCAAAACGGTTGATAAGATTACAAGAGGAAGTCTGCTACACTCTGGAGGAAAGTGAATTTATAATGTTTTCTAAGTGGGGCTTTGACGGGACCTCAGGGCAGTCAAATTATAAACAGAAATTTTCGGAGGATTCGATTGATGATGGTTCGATTGTCATCACCTCGCTTGTCCCAATAAAAATTTATGATTGCAAGAATGATAAAAATTTGGTATGGTACAATGTAAAGGCTTCCTCCACCCGTCTTTGTAGGCCTATAAAACTTGAGTTTGAGAAAGAAGATAAGTCTTTTAGCATTAAGGAAAAAGAAGAAATTGACGAGAAAATTGCAGCTTTAGTCCCGACAATTATTACTTTAAAGACAGGCAAGGAAATTAAAATAACCCATTCACTTTGCTGCACTATGGTTGACGGAAAGGTTGTCAGCGCACTTACAGGTAATTCCCTACCAACTATTTTTTTAAAAGTATATAAACACACTGACTTTCCTCATGTGACTGATTTTACAGGTATCTCTTGCCAAAGGTGCACTGTGTGCGGGGCGTACCCCAGAGATATGAATAATCTTGAAAAGTTAAAAACATACACACCTGATAAATCTTCCTATCAGTTTGGCTTGTCCCCGCTTCATGCAAACATTAGGTAAATTACGTTTTTTCGGGTTAAAAAGTTTTTTTAAAAAAGGGGGAAAACGGAAATAGAATACAATAATGTGAGGTGTCTGCCCCACCTCTTTTTCAGATTTATGGAGAGCATTTTGCACATCGCATATAGGAAACCATTTGCATCAAAATCTGCTAATACGCCTGAGCAAAAGAACATCATGGCAGCAACAAAATCAGAAATTCAGCAAAATTTTAAAGCTGATATGGGTCTTATTATTGATGTTCCTAAACAGGGAAGTGGTACATCTAACGATGGTAATACGGCTAGGCGTTTTTTTGAAGATCCTGCTAAAACGGCTCGTCTTCTAAAATGTGAAAGTAGTGATGAGATTGAACTGATCTCTCGGTTTTCAACTATACTTAAGACATTGAACTGTGGTTTGCCCATTGATGAGAAATCTTTCAGGAATTTTTCTCTGGACACGCTAAAACTGTACTTAAAGGTGTACTCATGGTACCCAATGCCCCCTTCTGTACACAAAATTCTCTTACATGGAGCCGATGTCATTGCTCATTTCAAGACACCAATAGGTTCCTTGTCCGAAGAACCTCAAGAGAGTCGTAACAAGGATCTGTTGAAGTATCGAGAGCATCGCGCACGAAAATGTTCCAGGTAATGTCATTTAATATTCGGTTTATCGTATTATAATTATTGGTCATAAATTGTTATTTCTTTTAACAGACTAGCCACCAACATCGACGTTTTCAAACGGATGATGGTTTCGTCAGACCCATGGATCTCCTCCTTTAGAAGGCCACCAAGCGCGGCAAAACAAAAACCGTTGCCAAAGGAGGTCCAAAGTCTGCTTTTACAGGGTCCTAACAAGAGCAGCAACAATACTGACAGCGACACAGATTCATCTGACAATGAATTGGACATGTTTTAGTTGTATTTTATGATTTTTGTCCAATAAAAAACAGAAAAATATATATTTTAAGTACTTGTCCTTCTTTTTCACAAAAATTTTTACACAGCCGACATTAGGAACACTAAATACAAATGTTCACAAAATATTGGATTTAAAAAAAAAAAAATAAAAAAAAATATTACACGAACTTTTACAGTGTACCCTGCACATCAAATATGACGTTAGATTCAAAATCTGTGACCCTAAATACGGCCTAGAACCAAATTTCACGCAAATCGGTTTATTGGTTCAATAGATATGAATTATGTCACACTTTTTTTTATTCTGACCCACTGTGCGCTGGCACAGCAACCCCGGGCTCGGTCGCCGACCCCTCCCCCCGGCGGTGACGAGAGCGAAAGTGACAACGAGAGTGAGATCGGCGCACAGTGCGGCGGAATCGAAAAAAGGTGGCCAAAACTCACAGCGCTGTAACGACCGGTGCTGGGAGGGCGAGATCGGGGTCTTATGTGTTTTCGAGGTTCCGGATTCCATTTTTGACATCAATTTTGACTTAGAAGGGGCGGAACAAGAGAAAAAAAAGAAGGGGATGTTCAAAAATTGCTGTAAACCGCTCTTTAGTTTGCATCCGTATGTTTTTGGGGTCGCTGAATCCATTTTTGACATTAATTTTGACACAGCAGGGGCGGAACCAGAGAAAAAAAGGGGGGTAATATTCAAAAAATACGTCTAATTGCTTGCAATTATGAACTTGTATGTTTTTGAGGATGCTTAATCCATTTCTGGCACTTTTTTTTACATTGCAGGCGTGGAGCAAGGATTTTGGAATGGGTTAGGGAATGGGAATGTCCTTGAAACATATCATGTGAGGCGGAATATACTATATTTTACCACATGTCACATATTTAGATAAAAAAAAATGCTAGTTGCTTCCATTTACTCTAGATCACTCTCATCAGAAAAAGCATCATTTAGGACTTGAGTTTTCAAAAGCTTTCGGACCCCCTCCGGTAGCTGAGGTCTTCTCTTAGACGTCCTGTTCTTGATGCGGACACTTGAAATAATTGGGTCCGAAGACACCAATAAGCGGTGAAACACATCAGTGTTGGTATCAATCCTAAAATCAAACAGAAAATCCTCTTAAATTTAGTTTTCTTCGTTTGACTAGAAAGTAATCGATTGAATTACCTTGAACACTTTCGGGCCCTCATTTCACGAAACCGTTTTATATCTTTATTCCTACACTCCTGAGGCTCTTCTGACATTGCACCGATTGGAACCTTTGCCTTGGCGATGATATCATGCCCATGTATGAGCAGCTTGTGAACAAAGGGTGGCATCTTATACCATGAAAACAATGCAATGTACAGTTTTGCCGTGTCCAAGCTGTACTCCTGAAACGCTCGCGCATTAATGTCAAAGCCACTATTTATGGTTTGCAAAAGAACAGCAATGCGTGAAATGAACTCCTCTACTTTCCCCTCCTCCTTATAAGACTGTAACTGTAGCAGCTGGGTTGTGACTTTGGGATTTTCAAAAAATCTGCGTGCCGTGTTTCCATCATTTGATGTACCATGACCCTGCTTTGGAACATCAATGATAAGGCCCATTTCAGATTTAAATGCAGCCTGAATCATTTTCTTCCTCTGGTCACTCATTTTGTTTTTCTCTATCGTATCTCGCCTAGTGGTCTCAAATTCAGCTCTGTACGCAATGTGCAAAATACATTCCATACACCTGCAATAACACAACAAAGTTAAAATCAAAATTTAAAAAAGAAAATTAATAAAAAAAATAAAAAAAATTACCTGATATAAGCATGCAAAGGGGAAAGCCCAAACTCAAAAGTTGACTCATTTAGTTTTTTCTTTAACACCTCTGATAAATTATTGAACTCGCGTGGAAACGCCCCACACACGACACATCTTTGAGTGGAGACACCTAAAAACAGAACTGCGTCAGTAAAACGATTTTTTTTTTTTGAAAGGGAGAAAAGGTTACCTGTTAGTGCACAGCAAACTTTTCCATCGAGCATGCAGCACACAAGGTCATGTTCCACCTTAACTTCCAGGGCCGTACCAATTTGCACCACAGTGGGACTTAAATTCCTAATTTGAGAGTCAATATTCTCCTTTTCTGTTATACTAATGAGTTCTGTTTCCTTCTCAAAATTAAGTCGAATCGGCCTGCAGTATCTGGTCGATGATGACTTAACGTTGTACCAAATTATTTTAGTAGGATCAGTTTTCATGGACAGTTTGATTGGTACTAGAGACGTTATTATGATAGAACTATCATCTATGTCCTCAGATGCAAACTTTTGTTTGTAATTGGACTGCCCTGACGAGCCGTCAAAGCCCCATTTAGATGTTAAAGTCATTTCAACGGTCCCTGTGAAGCCACGACTTTCCAAAACTTCTTTCTGAAGCACTAAAAGACGTTTAGTTGTGTGGTCTAAAAGGTTTTGTAAGGGTACTTCTGAGCATTTTTCTGAGACAGAAATATTGTTTGGAAGACACCTTTCCTTTGCTGTTTGAATTTTCTTGTAGGACGGGTACAGATTCTTTAAATTATGAGCCGCGGCCCCATTTCGAAGGTTTTGATACCCCTGCTGAGACAGGTCTAAATCTAAAGAGAGTGCTAAAGCGTCGTCCTCTGTGTAACTCATTATTTTACACATGGTGTGCTCCGTAAGAGCTTGCCTCATTTTTGTTGACCTTGAAGGTGACGCAAGAATATCATGAATGAGCTTCGCAGTATCTTCTTTTCCCTCCTGGCGGGCATTCATTTCGGCTGCAAGCGCCAATTCCTCCGTCGATGCCGACTTTCTCAAAGTTTTGACATTTCGACGTTTTGACCTGTCACTACAATCTGCAAATAGTTTTCTTTTGGCCCCTCTAGTCGCACTCGCAGTTAAATTAGAATTTGGGAGCGTGAAGTGTTCATTTTCTGAAAGCCAAGTCTCGAACTGCTTTGAATAACCCTCAAAAGTCAGGGCTTTGGGACGATCATTCCACTTTTACCGTAGATAATAACACGCCTTGGCCACGCTATTTGAAACAAATTGGTAATGTTGTTTGTCGTCACCACTGATGTTGAGAGCTTCGCACACATGCGCAGTTACCATAGGAATAGTGGAGAGAGTAATTGTAGACTTTGGGCTTTTCTCCCGCCACAATTTCAAAATGTCGAGCCGCGTCATCGAGATAGACATGGTGGATAAATATCTGTAAATCGAACGAGGTGCTGTAGAGAGCCGCACTATCGGAAGGTGGGAAGAGGGGGGAGGGGGAAGGCCACGCACGTTCAGAGCGAAGATACACAGTGGGCCAGAATACCGGTGCAGGCGGCCAAAACTCTAGACGCGTTTTGAGCTCCAAAGTCTGTAGATGAGACTCGAACCGAACGTGTAACCCCACCGATGGATTCCTCTCCGAACGAGAAATCCATTGGTGGGGTAAGACGTTCGATTCGAGTCCCATTTAGCCACTCTGGAGCTCAAAACGCGTCTAGAGCTTTGGCCGCCTGCGCCGGTATTCTGCCCCACTGTGAGACACAAAATAAATAGGCCTGCTGGACGCAAATGTAGCAACCAGTATCACATACCTTGGCAATGCAAATGAAGTAACAACGAAATTACCGACCAATCTTGGTTTGTAAACACGCCTGCTGACGAGACTCACGACGCGCCAACAGCTGACCGGGTCCGAGCGAGCGAGGCGAGGCGAACGCCGCCGGCCGCCGCGCCGGGCCGCCGCGCCGGCCGGCTGACACGCGCGCGTGCGCCGCCCGCAACGCCACTGCGAGCGTCTGCAGCGGTCAACATTATTGCGTGTTGCCGAGAAACGGGACAAAACGGGGCAGAAATCTCTTCGCGCCTGCATAGAGTAAAGTCCAAGCTTTCATTTCCGATATCGCACGGCTTCTGAATGTTTATGAATCGTTTTGTAGCTCAATTTTAAATCGACCGAGAGGTTATTTCGGCTCACTAGTTACAACCTGAGGCAAAATCGATAATATTCACAGAATATCGCACCATGGATGAATTCGCGGGTACCGTTCGAAAGAGGAAGGCTAGAGCTATCGCGCCGTGGCCAGGGTTTTCTTAGATTTCACTCGCACAACGGATAGGAGACGTTCAAAGACAGCCATCGCACACGCGCCCTCCTCGGCGCGCCATGACGAGTCGCGCCGGAACCGGTAGTTTGACGCAGCATATCTCGGGATCCGCGCGCAGTCGGGGGCTAAGTTGCACAGTAATATGTAGCCCAGACACTGTACTTTGAACACCATAGGCCATAAACGCTAAAAAGAAACTTTGGAAAAATGAATTTTGGCCACCTTTTTTCGATTCTGCCGCACTGTGCGGCGTCTCCGACGGCGGGGCGGGCGTAGAGTCCTAGATACTGACGGAGAAACGAAAGCCCAGATAAGCGCACCAACAGTTTCTCATACTCCTCGCGCGCGGGCGCAGAGCTTCCTCATATGCCAGACAAAATGGCGGCGCGCAGACTCAACGGCTTGAGAATGTTTTTCGATCACAGCTTCCGAACCGTTCTAGATAGAGGGGTATAGTAAGCGAGCCGATTGTAGTTCCTTGTTCAAGCTACAATCGGCTCGCTTACTGTACCCCTCTAACTTGAACGGTTTTCGAGCTGTGGCCGAAAGACTGTTCCGGCTGTCTGCCGCGCTCCGCCTCGCCCCACCTTACCGCACCGCTCCCCTCTGGGCCAGCCCAGACAAGATGGCCGCCAGCCCGGCCGCGGCATTCGTTTCTCCGTCAGTATCTAGGACTCTAGGCGGGCGTCGGCGCAGAGGCGGGTCCGACGGGGGCGCGGGCTCGGGCCCACCGGTCCAAGCCCCTCAACATCGCCACCTGGAACGTCCTGTCGCTGCTCCAACCTGCGGGCGCCATGCAAGTCGCGCGCCAGCTCGCGGCCAACGATGTCCACATCGCCGCGCTGCAGGAGGTGCGGCGGCCAGGCCAGTCCATCTGCGAGATCCCCGACCCCAAGTACACCCTGTTCTCCTGGGGGCACCCAACGCAGCGAACGTTCGGGACGGGCTTCGTGGTCCGGAAGGACCTCTGCTCGGCCATCTACGGCTGGGAAGCGGCCTCCGAGCGAGTATCCCGTCTCGACGTTCGCTGCCGGCCGAAGGACATCTCCATCATCACGGTCCACGCCCCCACGGAGGACAGCGACGAGGACGCCAAGGACACCTTCTACGCGGACCTCGAGGTCCTCCTGTCTGACACCCCCGCGGGCGCCGTCCCCATCATCGTCGGGGACCTAAACGCCAAGGTGGGGCGGGGCGTGGCTGAAGTGGCGGGCATCCACAGCCACCACGCGCCGACGCCAGTGACAACGGGGTCCGCCTGGTGCAGTTCGCCACGGTGAACGACCTCGTCGTCAAGTCCACCATGGAGGCCCGGCCGCCGCTCGAGCTGATCCCATGGTACTCCAACGACGGCCGGACCCGGAACGAAATTGACCACATCCTGGTTCCTGGCCGCCATCGGCGCGCTGTGTACCACGTAAGATCCGTCGCGCGGTAAAACTACAACACGGACCACGCCCCGGTGACGGCCCAGGTCACCTTCCAGGTGCGTCGACGGAGGGCTCCCGCCACGTCATCGAGGCAGGAGCGGCCTTTCCTGGTCGGCAAGCTGGACGACCCGGAGCAAGCCAGGAAGTACGCCGAGAAGCTGTCCTCGGCCCTGAGAGACATCGACCAGGCCGACGACTGCGCGCCGGAGGCCCTCTGGGACCAGATCAAGAGGGCCATCATCGCCGCGGCGGAGGAGTGCCTCGGCCGGGCGAAGTCGCGGCGGGAGTACCTCTCGTGGTTCGGGGAGGACTGCGAGGAGTCCCTGCTCAAGAGGCAGGCTGCCCAGGAGCTGGCCATGGATGCCCTGGAGCAGGGCGCCCCGGACGACATCGTTTAGGACCTGTTCCTGGAGGCCCTGGACATGCAGCGGGAGGCGGCCCGGACCGTCCGTCGGGCGAAGAGGAGGTGAACGCACGAGACGGTCGATGGCATCGAGACCAGCTACGAAGCCAAGGACACCCGCGGCTTCTACAAGTCCGTCAAGATGCTTCGCGGCGGCCGCATGGGCGGCTCCAACTCCGTCTTACGTGCCGCGGACGGCGCGCTGCGCACCGACCCTGCCGCCATACTGGGCCGGTGGCGGCAGTACTTCGCGGACCAGCTCAACGCCCCGGGGCCCGGCCGGAGGGCGACATCCCTGACCAGGACGCCGCGAACCAGCGGGAGGAAACTCTGTTGCCAAAATGGGCATGCAGAGGATTTTTGTTCACGCTTGATCTCAGGATCAAAGAGAGGTAGGTAAAATCTGTGGGCATATTTGGAATCCTCATAAAATTTCACGTGGCGTAGGGTATATTTTGTGCCGTGGGTTGAGGAAATGATAGGTCATTTTGCCACAGGAAAGTAAAAAATAAGGCAAAATAACGCTTTGAAACAAGGATCGAAATTTTTGCTTTTCCCGGAAAAAGCTATTTTGTGGTCCTTAATGTGAGAAAACGGAAAGACCAATTCAAAATCTGAGCACAGATATGAATTCAGCGTACTTTACTGTGTGCATTTCACTTCTCGGGTTATAAAAAGGATGGTCAGTACCCTTGAAACGTGCGGTCAATCGCGGACTGTTTTGTCAATTTCATGAAATGTAGTTGCTACAAACCTTCTCTTAGTTACACGGCGACGGTTCACTGGGATAATATAGTGTTGAAGACTTCATGAAAGGTTTTTGCACGGGGAATTTCCTCAGGATTCTGAAAATGGCCTGTGAATTTACGTACTAGGTTCTGTTCTCTTGCATTAAGGTACACAGCAGAACAATGCAACGTTTCGATCCTTGTTTCAAAACGTTATTTTGCTCTAACTTTTCTTTCCAATGGCGAAATAACCGATCATTTCCTCAACCCCCGACATAAAACATACCCTACGCCACGTGAAGTTTTATGAGGATTCAAAATATGCCCACGGATTTCCCCTGTCTCTCTTAGATCCTGAGATCAAGCGTGAACAAAAACCCTTTGCATGCCTATTTTGGCAAAAGAGTTTCCACCCGCTGCGCGAACGCCGCGCCACTCGACCCCCCTCCCATCACGGAGGTCGAGGAGGTCACTGCGGCCATGAAGGGGCGCTCCGCTTCGGGCATCGACGCCATCAGTGCCCCCCTCTTCCAGGCCGGCGGGAAGCCCCTCGTGGAGGCGATGCACCGCCTCTTCGGCCCACTTACCAAAATGAAAGTACGAAAAGAGTGTGGAACCAGTAGGATATCAGTGTGCATCGGTGTGCCACAGTGCTGATTTAGTAGACTTCAGTGCGACCTTCGCACTTTCCTTCCGACAGCCAGTGTGCCAAAAGTATGACCCAGGAGGAACTGTGCGAATTCGGTCCACCTAAGATCGCACTTCGCACTGTTCGCACTTTCTTCTCACCAATTCACATTGGTTGGGTTGGAAGCACACCTCTGACCAAAACGAGTTCAAAATAAGCGAAGTTTAACAGTCAAGTTGCTGACCTGACCATTAGTTTTTAGTTGTTTAGGATTGCGAATCAGTTGAAACTTTGAGATGATTGCCTCAAATTTCTTGTTTGATAATAAATTTAATATTCAAGTATGAACAAATCTGAATCTTTTGAAAACTTTGTTGTTTGAATTTCGGGGTGAACACGTTAGAACATATTTAGCATTAAACGAATATTTGATGAATATGAGCCCTCGGCAGCAAGAGTCGAAATGACAATGCGATGATAGAAAGCGGCGTGAAAACCACTTGACAGCTGAATCGCTTGCCATCGTATCAGCGGCAGCGTGGCGAGTCACCAGCTCGCTGGCTGGAGAGTGACACCGCTCCCCGCCTCACCGTCTCGCAAAGCGAACTCGTGGTGTAATGGATAAAGGACATTGGCAGTGGCCATTAAGTCTCGGTTCGAGGCCCGTCTCGGCGACCTTTTTTCGCGGCGGTCGCACTAAGTTCGCACTGAAGTCGCACCAGGTGGAGGGCGGAAATCGGTGCGAAAAATGAAACCTTTTCCTATCAACTTCGCACTGCCGGAACCAGTGCGAAACAAGGTTGAAAAGAGTGCGACCGAACACACTAAAATCTCCCTTCCGTTTTTGGTAAGGGGCATCGTAGCCACGGGGAGTATGCCGGCGGAGTGGAGCAGGTCGGTCATTATCCCGCTCCCGAAGAAGGGGGATCTGACCCGATGCACCAACTACCGTGGTATTGCCCTACAGTGCGTGGGGTACAAGATGTTCGCAACATGGCTGCTGCGACGCCTCGCCCCCCACGCCATGCGCATCGTGGGGCAGTATCAGTGCGGGTTCATGCCGGTCCACCGTCGACCAGGTGTGCGCGCTGCGTGACATCCTCGCGCACCGCTGGGAGGCCGGCATGGAGACTCATCTCCTCTTCATTGACTTCATGAAGGCCTACGACTGCATCCATCGGCCGGCACTGTACCAGGGGGTGGCAACAGCCTAGGGAGAGCGTTAAGCGATGCTCGCGCCATCAGTGCAGAGGTTACGGCCTTTCCTTCGATTGTAAGATGTGGGCCGTTGTTTGCAAAACGCTTTTCACAGATCAAAAGATCATAAAATTTAGGGTGCATTAGGCCTATTGCCTTTCTCGAAACTCCCACCTTACCTAAAAAAAAATTGAAGTGAAAACACCGAAAAACACATGAAATCAAAAAATGTACGAAAAACCGCGTTTGCGCCATGTTGATGTAAAGGTACTCGCCCTTGTTTTAGGTTGAATTAGAAGTGTCGGACAGACCACTAGGTCCAATGCACCCTAAATTTTATGCTCTTTTGATCTGTGCAAAGCGTTTTGCAAACAACGGCCTAGATTTTACAATCGAAGAAAAGGCCGTAACCCATGCACCTCGCTCGAGCATGGCTTCACGCACTCCCTAGGTCGTTGCCACCCCCTGACTGTACGCGGCCATGCGTGCGCAGGGCGTGCCGGCCCAGCTCGTCGACCTCGTCAAGATGACCCAGGACGGTGCGGCCTGCGCGGCCCGCGTGCAGGGCCAACTCTCCGACTTCTTCGACGTCGCCTCCGGGGTCAAGCAGGGAGACCCCCTCTCCCCCCTGCTCTTAGGGATGCAAAATTACCGGTAAGATTCACCCTTGCAAAAAGGAAAATGTATGGGCAATGTATGGTTGACATATATTACTGACAATATATGGGATTTATATATGGAACAGATAATTAAGGAAGATACTTTTCAGATATAAATAATGTATGGAAAACATATAAATCTCATACATTGAACAATATATAGGCAATGCAGTCTATTAAAAAAACTATGAAACTTGACAAAGACTCGAAAGCCTTTAAAGAAGGGTTTAGAGGGCGCGCTGTTGATCAGATCAGTTGATAGGCTCAGCATCTTTTCGCGCTGCACCCAAAAATGATGTTCAAAATTTCCTAACTGTTTCACTTCACTTGGTACATAGGATTTCTCAAAATTTGGTGGAGACTTAAACGCATGGGAAAGGACATTTTACTTGCTCAACATATGACTTCAATATATTTCACAAGATAATATTATCTGGCGTAAAAAGCCAAGATATATACGAGTATACAGACCATATATGGCTTCAAGATATTCATATCTTGAGAAATATATTGCCAATGTATTGCGGAGAACCAAGATATAACAAAAGTATATTGCAATATATAATACATACATTGGGCCATATACTTGCAATGTATTGAACAATACATAATTATATTGAAAATATATGAGCCATGTATGGAAAATATATGAACCATATCTGGAGAATATATTGTCCTTTTCGCAAGGGCAAAGTTACGTAAAATACGGTAAAATACGGTATTATACCGTATTTTACGGTAAAATTCGGTAAAATTGGCTATTTTTTGTTTTAACGATGTTTGCGTGTATTTCCCTGTAAATATTCGTCGTTGGGAGGTGTTTTGTGAGGAAACTACACTAAATTATAAGGGTATCGTCATGAATTATTTATTGACGGTCACAATTTGTCAATCACGAGTACAAAAAAGGAAAAATAATTACAATTAAGAACGGAAAAGTTCCACAGGAAGCCCAGATCGGGTACAAAATCAGTCAAATTAAAGTTTAAAAAACCCAATTCCTAATTACGCCTCACTCTTTTTGAAGACCTATTACCACCAGTAGTGCCACTGCTTGTGGAGTTTGTAGCATTAGTGCTGGCAACGGATGCACGGGTTGCACGTGTAGCTGGAGTAGGGGCGATGGGAACGGTTGGCGGGGTTGGCGGAGTGGGTGATGGGATACGTCGCTGGTTAGTCACATTCTCATTCTGCACGATCTCATGTTCTTCATCTGCGTCATCCATATCCGACCCTGAGTCCATCAGCACCTCAAAAACCCAATTAAAAGTCGTTGCATCTTGAATAATACCCGTTTCCGTGTTTTAATTGTTCAAATATGCCAATATCTCAAAAATACCGAAAAATACCAATTTTACCGGGGTCTGCGTAAAATACGGTATTTTACCGTATTTTACCGTTTTTTACCGGTAATATTACCGGCCTTTACATCCCTACCTGCTCTTCAACCTCGCCCTGGAGGCGGCGGTGGGGCACCTTCTCCATCAGCTGGACCGCCCCATGGACCTCAACCGACCGATCTTCCTTGCCTTCGCCGACGACATCGTGCTGCTGGCGGAGCGGAAGGATGACCTCGTGGAGCTGGCCGAGAGGATGAAGGACGGCGCGGCGCGGTTTGGCCTCCAGCTGTGCCCCAAGACGGAGTACATGGTGACGGCGCGCGACGCGGCGGACCCGGCCCGCGGCCGCTCCCTAAAGGTCGGGGACATGTCGTTCCGGCGGGTCGCTGCGTTCAAATACTTGGGGTGCATGTGCTATATTCAGTTAAGCAAGCCCCGAGTCCAGCCCTGGCTTCGGCCTCGGCTTCGGCCCCGACCCGTGCACGCCGAGCAACGGGTGGGGGTGGGGAAACGGTACACTAGCGCCATCTATCGACGCTGAGCTGTGGCTTGTGGGTGTGCCACCGCCGCCTAGAGCCGGGAGCCGGCGTCATCTGTTGAGTGTTCTGTTTGTTTGGTTCAGTCTTGTGTTCTTGAGGTTAGTTGCTGGTGGGAAGAATGGCAGGTGCTCCAGATCCGAATCTTGTATTGCCGCAGTTCGTCGGCGCGGCCTTGCTGGCATTGGAAGAAGAAGAGGATGATCAGGAAGCAATGATGCTTCAAATTGCTCGTATCGCGGCTGCTGAAATTATGGAGTTGGAGGAAGGGCCTGGTTTCGGTATGCTTTTTTTTACATTTTACATTTGTTTAGTTGAACAGTTCATAATTGCATTAGATGATTGGTGAATATTTGTATTAAGTCTTGTACGTTTTCCACAGATGACCTAGTTGGAGACGCTTGGGTCCCTGTGACCGTTAATTTGGATGATTATCATTTGATGGGAGACCCCTGCTTCAAGCTCCACTTTCGTATGTCAAGACGTATTTTCGAGGTAAATTTCAGTGTAGTAATTAAAAACTCTTATGTTGTTGTTTTTTTTGAAAAACTTTTGTTAATTTGTCCTTTATGTTTAGGAGCTCTGCAGAACTGTGTACAACCATTTGCATCAAAAAGGAAGGATACAGAGAGAACGTACTCACATGATTGATGCAATGTTAATGGTAGTGTGGATTCTGGCCACACCGGATAGCTTCCGAAGTATTGCACTCAGATTTGGAGTCCGTCCAAGCACCCTCTATTACCATTACAGTTATATTATTGAGGCTTTGAGAGAACTAGCTCCTGCTTACATCACTTGGCCGGATGCCGCTGAAAGAAATGTCATCAAAGGGGCATTTGAGAGGGCCACAGGAATGCCTGGAGTGATTGGCTGCGTTGATGGCACATTTGTTGATATAACTGCTCCTTTACAAGACCCAGGACCCTATGTTAACCGCCATCATCAATACAGCATAAATGTTCAATCAGTGGTGGACCACAACCTCCTAGTACGAGACGTTCATATTGGTGAACCCGGGAGTATGAACGACAAGCGAGTTTTTCGAAGAAGCCCATTGCACGACAAGTTGCTAAATGGACAAGGGATTGATGTTGTCAACGAACATCTTCTTGGCGATGGCGGGTATACTCTCACAGAATTTGTAAGTGTAACATTAAGTAAAAAAACACTCAAAATGCATGCTTCAGTTATTACCAGAAATTATTGTTTTTCAATAACTTATTTTTGTTGTTTCGCTGCAGCTGATAATACCATTTCAAAATAATGGTCATCTGACAGAACGGCAGACAAATTTCAACAGACACCTATCTCAAGGAAGAGTTCGTGTTGAGAACAGTTTCGCACTGGCCAAAGGCAAATGGCGCAGATTAAAATTTCTTCATGTCAGGAACAATGAAATATTAGTTGACCACATCACTGCGTGCTTTGTCTTGCACAATTTTATGATATTGAACGGGGAACCTATGCTGGATGTAAATGGACTTCTTATCCTTTTGTTGTTGGCAATTGTCATTTGGCTAGGTGCCTCTCACTTGATTTCTCCTTTTTGCAGGAAGAAGAATTAGCCAGACGCATTAACAACAATGAGGTGCTGGGAAATGTGCCCATGAGGGAGGAAGCAAATGGCGTTGATGATGATGAACCTGAAGATGCATTACTTGAGGAAGCTAAAGCAAGAGGTATTGAAAAACGAAATTTATTACTAATCAGGTGCTGGGAATTTGAAATGGCAGGATGATCTAAATTTAAAAATGGTCCATATGGTAGGCTTTGTTGTATATAAGTTGTTTGCCTGGACTGTTTTATTCAGATACTAAAAGTAATGTGATAAATGCAATTTTGATTAAAATAAGAATACTGAATTTTATATTGCCTGCACTGTTTTAATCAGAAACCAAAGGAAATGTGATATAAGCGATTTTAAATAAAATGATTATACTGTATTATTTCAAATTAAACTTCTGTTCTTTATTAACCAATGTGTACACCTAAATCAAAATGACACATCTCGCAGATGCACTGAGTTTGAACCAAACATAACATCTCCAAAAAACACTAACAGGAAAATAAAAACTTAACTGTGGATGGCCCACAAAGTATGAACACTTATTTCAGTCTTCGTCCACATAGAAGGTCCATACTCCTATTAAATACTTATGACACAATAATCAAAGACCTCAATGTACAACATGACTATTGGAACGAAAATCACAGAAATACTGTATGTGACTATTTCAACACAAATCACATGTATAGAAGTCATAATACTGCATGTCAATAATTATAAAGTTGACTATACTAATAGGTAAACAGAAGAGGAACATACAGTATTTCACTAGGACAGGGCATGCTCAAGTATAGTACAGTATGTGACTAATATAACACAAATCACATGAACAAAAGTAATAATACTGCATGTCAATAATTACAAACTTAACTGAACTAACAGGTAAAGAAACAGAAGAGTAACAGTATTTTACTAGCACAGGGCATGCTCAAGTATAGTACAGTATGTGACTTATATGACACAAATCACATGAACAAAAGTAATAATACTGCATGTCAATAATTATAAACTGAACTGAAGTAACAGGTAAAGAAACAGAAGAGTAACAGTAGTTTACTAGCACAGGGCATGCTCAAGTATAGTACACTCTGTAATAAAAAAAGAGAATGCTTGAATTAAATACTTAAGAAGGACATAGTCAAGCATATTCAGCAAGTCCCTCTTAATTACAACTAAATAAAAAAAATCAAAGTAAACAAAAATACCACATCACGTGACTGTTCAAATAAAAATTGAGAAAAAGGAAACAAATAATCAAACAGGGTACAAGGTACTCATCAACAAATACATGTGTACCTCACTCTTAGTTCTTCGTTGCATCTTCCTTGCTTCTGGCCAACGCTGCTTCTGCCAGCATCCGCATGCTGGTAGCAATTTCTTTTAAAGACATATTTCTGTCGCCACTTCTGTCATTCTGCTGTTCCCTCCAGAGCCTCACTTCTCCAACCAGCTCATTTCGGGCTTCGATCTGCTTCTGCTGAACATCTTGTGCCCATGTCAGAGGTCTGCGGACCGTGGCAGTTCCTCCACGCTGCCGAATGACGACTCCCTTTCTGTTGTCACTTCCTGCCCCTGGGTCATCCAAATTTTCTTCTTCATGCTGATCAACGCCCTTCTTCTTTGAAGGTCTTGCCCTCGTAGTTCTATTTGAATCAGGTACTTTGACTCCCTCCTTTGAGTAATTCACAGCAGCACCCACAGAGTATACGTTAGGAGCATGCAGATTGGAGCTCCCTTCCTCTATGGCCAAGATTTTTTCGTACCAGGGAAACTTGGTCGGGCTGCGACCACTTCTACCCTGCTTATCAAATGCTTGCCGGAACTGTTCCAAAAGATCAGTTAACTTTGTTCTGCACTGCTTGGCAGTAACTTTCCTGATTGGTTCCATGGCCACTCTCATTTCATTGTAGAGAATTTCATGTTTGATATGAGATTTACTGCCTCGAAAGGAGCCTCTTTTATCCTTGTACAAGCTAAGAAGCATTTCTATCTCATTGTCTTGCCAATTTCTTGTAGCTAGAAAAAAGGGACAAAAAAATTATCACTGGATTTGAAGTGGATCCAAAGCTCATCCAAGTACTTTAAACCTCCAAGATCATTATATTTTTGGGAGCCTCAAAGACATGTACAGATACAAGACACTATGTTTACAATAGTATTTTTTGTAATGCTGCTTAACACAATAGGAGATTCAGTAAGGTGTTTCACTTATTTACCTGTCTTGGAAGGTGTGTCATTCTCTTTCTGAAGCTCGTCACGAACATAAACATAATCAAGTGCCAAATCGTGTATATTGCAGAAATCATCATAGTATGGCCACTTAGTGCCACCCATCACACCCCCTACTTTCAGCATTGAACTTGAAAAATAATTATTTAGGGAATGAAACTTTTCCCTGCATGACTGCCAGCTGAATCCAGTGTGGCCGTTTGATCTCAATGCAATGCAAATTTCGTGCCACACTTCATTTGGGATGTACGGAAGTTGGACCTTATTCTTCCTGGCCACACATTCTTTTACAAGATTGTCCACACTTCTTTCAGGAAATGAATTTACCAAGGAGGTTTTCCTCTTTGGCGTTGATGAAGGAGTCCTGGGATTTACAACTGTAACAGGACACAATAAGGTCAAGACCAAAGAGCAAATGTAATCGAAGGAATAAGAATGTAAGGTTTTTTTACCTCCAGATGTGTTTTTTTTCCTAGAAGGGGATCTGCCTTCTGTCCCAGGCCCTTCATTGACACTTGAAATTTGGCGAGCATTAGGTACTTCGGGGGTTGAGCTTAGGCCTACTCTATCAGCAAAGACAGTCTCAGACAGCCCTGCACACAAGACGGAAATAATAGTTGCGAGTGAACACGACGTAAATCGTAAATTTAAAAAGAAAATGGATCACTTACTTGATACATCGTTCAAAGTTGCAACCGAAGCAACCCTAGGATTTAAGTTGGACCAATCTTGGGGCATCAAATTGAATTGTGGACGATCAGGAACATATAATGTTGTATTATTATTATTGGAGTCACAATGAGAAAGCGTGGTGAAGTCATTATCACCTGAGGAGTAAAGCATACATTCGTAACCAAATTTGTACATAATTAAGTAATAGAATTTGGAAAGACCATCAAAATGGCAACAGAGGATAAAAGCAATATCTCACCAGTGTCGTCTCCCCAACATTCATCAAATGGTGCTACTCCCAAAGAGTCCTCTTCAACCATGGTAGGAATTTCGTTGTCATCAGTGACTGCTTCTTCAGTATCATTTACTAAAGTAGCGAATTCACCAGTGTGAATCAAGGTGTTGTTGCTCATAGTCAATATGGGAATTACTCCAGTCTCAGAAACAGCTGCAAATTGAAAACACACAACATTCACAATTCATTCAGAATAAAATAATTACAGAAGCCAAAAATCAGGGGAGAAAACTCACTTTGATTAATCAATGCAGCTTCTTGAGCAAGTGGGTGCACCGTGTTGTACAGGAAGCTATTGTTTGAAGCCATCAGGGACAGAGCATTTGAATTTTCCCCACCAGCTGCAAGTAGGGAGAAAAAATTTGCATTGAAGCTAACAAACACCACACACACATAACAGGATCACTGACACTGGGAATAACAGACCTGCTTCACTTCTATCACTAATCAGACTTGTAGACAGCTGTCTGGCAGTTTCAACAATACCAGTGTCACTTGAACGTGAATCCTCCAACATGGAGCTGTCATTTGAAGCCATCAGTGACAGAACATGAGAATTTTCCCCACCAGCTGCAAGCAGGGAGAAAAAATTTGCATTGAAGCTAACAAACACCACACACGTAACAGGATCACTAACACTGGGAATAACAGACCTGCACTTCTATCACTAATGAGACTTCTAGACAGCTGTCTGGCAGCTTCATCAATACCAAAGGCACCAGAACGTGAATCCTCCGAACATGCATGTACTCCCATCACACTTGTGGGCTGCGGTCCCTGACTCTTTGAGCAACCTTATTAGAAAGAGAATAACACATCAAGGCAGGAGACTTAAACAAGGATAAGTGTTATCACACTGAAATAACAACATACCAGATACACTGATGGAAAGGGGGGAGTCTAACAGAAATTTCATGGCTGCATAGTGCTCCCAATAAATCCCGTTCAACTCGCCTTTCTGGGCTTGCGAATAACTTTTCTTCAACCTTTGAAACTTATCACGAAGCTGCTCTGCCTTGAATGGACATCTGTTTGCTTCCTCACCAAGTACTTCATTGAATGAGGTGCACATGATTTGCCAAAATTTAATAGGCCTTTGTTTCTTTCTTAACATAGGCCTTTCTAACTCACAAAGCGCCAGGAAAATCTTAACATTGTCATCATTAAATTCGGCATCAGACTTATATACTTTGGGTATGGCACCAGTACCTGCAGAGAAACGTTCTATAAACGAAACAATGTGACAAAGAAATGCAACTGAGAATGCAGAAAACACAAGCACATACTTGCATGACACTGAACACTTGGAGACGGACCCGCCATTGCAGGTGCATTCAAACGGGCCTGCTCCTTCTTTTCCTCGTTAACGAGCAACCGCCAACTAGCAGGATTATCTACAAACAAAAATGAAACGGACAACATTGAAAGCAAGGCAAACTCAGCAGTACATGGACCGAGAACGGTACTAGCATACATAACAAGAGTCCCCCAAAGGGCCATTAGGACTCTATACATAACCTACCATAAGGTAACGACGCTGCGACTTCAGGGGCCACCCGCACAACGTAACGCTTTCCAAAGTTATTATACAGAGAATAATTTACTTTCCCATCATCCATGGTCAGACTTTTACGCGCCACGCGCTCTCAACACTCAACCGACCTAACCGAGCCGAACCGCACGCACAAGACCACACCACGCCACAAGCCACCGCCACCGCCACCCACAACGGTTCCACGACCACGACGGTTGCGTCGATAGATGGCGCTAGTGTACCGTTTCCCCACCCCCACCCGTTGCTCGGCGTGCACGGGTCGGGGCCGAAGCCGAGGCCGAAGCCAGGGCTGGACTCGGGGCTTGCTTAACTGAATATAGCAATGGTCGCAGAGAACAACAGACTGGACGCCGAAGTCCGTGCTCGGGCCACCGCGGGGATGAGGTCGTACTACTCTCTGTTGACGCTGATGAAGTCTCAGCGCCTGTCTCGACACGTCAAGACCCGCCTCTACACCGCAATCATCCGCCCCTCCATCACCTACGGCTGCGAGACGTGGGTGCTCGAAGCGGCCGGCCAGAGGCGCATCGCGGCAGCAGAAAACAACGTGCTTCGAAGGGTTGCTGAGTCGGTGTTCAGCCAGCGCGCTGGGAAGAGGGTGTGGCCAGCGGGTGGAAACTCTTTTGCCAAAATAGGCATGCAAAGGGTTTTTGTTCACGCTTGATCTCAGGATCTAAGAGAGACAGGGGAAATCCGTGGGCATATTTTGAATCCTCATAAAATTTCACGTGGCGTAGGGTATGTTTTATGTCGGGGGTTGAGGAAATGATCGGTTATTTCGCCATTGGAAAGAAAAGTTAGAGCAAAATAACGTTTTGAAACAAGGATCGAAACGTTGCATTGTTCTGCTGTGTACCTTAATGCAAGAGAACAGAACCTAGTACGTAAATTCACAGGCCATTTTCAGAATCCTGAGGAAATTCCCCGTGCAAAAACCTTTCATGAAGTCTTCAACACTATATTATCCCAGTGAACCGTCGCCGTGTAACTAAGAGAAGGTTTGTAGCAACTACATTTCATGAAATTGACAAAACAGTCCGCGATTGACCGCACGTTTCAAGGGTACTGACCATCCTTTTTATAACCCGAGAAGTGAAATGCACACAGTAAAGTACGCTGAATTCATATCTGTGCTCAGATTTTGAATTGGTCTTTCCGTTTTCTCACATTAAGGACCACAAAATAGCTTTTTCCGGGAAAAGCAAAAATTTCGATCCTTGTTTCAAAGCGTTATTTTGCCTTATTTTTTACTTTCCTGTGGCAAAATGACCTATCATTTCCTCAACCCACGGCACAAAATATACCCTACGCCACGTGAAATTTTATGAGGATTCCAAATATGCTCACAGATTTTACCTACCTCTCTTTGATCCTGAGATCAAGCGTGAACAAAAATCCTCTGCATGCCCATTTTGGCAACAGAGTTTCCTCCCGCTGGTGTGGCGGACCAACAGGGAAGTCCGCGACATCACCGAGGTCACACCCATCCTCAACTACCACCGCTTCCGCCGCGTTCAGTACGCCGGTCACGTCGAACGCGGCTCTGCACCGCTGGCCACCCGGGCCGCCCAGCGAGCGCCGCCCCCGGAGAAAAGGCCGCGCGAACGCCCCAGGGAGCGCCGCATGAAGGCGGTCGAGGCCAACATCGCGACCCTCCGCATCGCCGACTGGAAGGACGCCGCGCTGGACCGAGACGCCTGGGCCGCCACCACCGCAGCCATTCTACAACAACCGGACCCGCACGAGGCGCGCCGCGCCGCGGCGAAACAACGCAAGCTGGACCGGCAAGCGAGGCAGCAGGACGCAGAGTGACGGTGAGCCGAGCTGTCATAGCCCTCCGTACTACAGTGCCCACGTTGACAGTAGGTCCCCCCCCCCCCCCCGGTTGGCAGTCGTGTACTGTCGTCTCCTCTTGCAGGCCCAATTCCTCCACAGCTCGCTTCCTTGGAAGCGCACCACCTCGGCAACATCTTCTTAGAGATGCGTGAAGCTTGGGCGAGGTACCAGTACCTTGCGCTAGTGGATCCCATACTCCCCAGTAGGGTGGGGGACACGTCGACTAGGCCAAACCCTACCGCATCTGAGGTGGCTAGGGATGTAAAGGCCGGTAATATTACCGGTAAAAAACGGTAAAATACGGTAAAATACCGTATTTTACGCAGACCCCGGTAAAATTGGTATTTTTCGGTATTTTTGAGATATTGGCATATTTGAATTAAAACACGGAAACGGGTATTATTCAAGATACAGCGACTTTTAATTGGGTTTTTGAGGTGCTGATGGACTCAGTGTCGGATATGGATGACGCAGATGAAGAACATCACTGAAAATGTAATGGAAAGACTTTGCGCCAAAATATGGCGAGACAAAAAGTCTTGCCAAGTTTTGGTCAGACCTGAAAGTCTCGCCAAGACTCGGTCAGACACAATTGTCTCGCCACAAAATGGAGAGATTTTTCGTCTGACCGCGCTACAGGCCGCATGGACCGTATTGACATGGCTGAAAAGTCTGACCACATTGTGGCCAGACACAAAAGTCTCGCCATTTTGTGGCAAGACATTTTTGTCTGACCAAATTTTGGTGAGACTTCGGTGTCTGACCAAACCTGGGCAAGATATTTTGCCTCGCCTCAGGAGTGGCGAGAAGTCTGACCTTTCGATTTATAGTGATGAGATCGTGCAGAATGAGAATGTGACTAACCAGCGACGTATCCCATCACCCACTCCGCCAACCCCGCCAACCGTTCCCATCGCCCCTACTCCAGCTACACGTGCAACCCGTGCATCCGTTGCCAGCACTAATGCTACAAACTCCACAAGCAGTGGCACTACTGGTGGTAATAGGTCTTCAAAAAGAGTGAGGCGTAATTAGGAATTGGGTTTTTTAAACTTTAATTTGACTGATTTTGTACCCGATCTGGGCTTCCTGTGGAACTTTTCCGTTCTTAATTGTAATTATTTTTCCTTTTTTGTACTCGTGATTGACATATTGTGACCGTCAATAAATAATTCATGACGATACCCTTATAATTTAGTGTAGTTTCCTCACAAAACACCTCCCAACGACGAATATTTACAGGGAAATACACGCAAACATCGTTAAAACAAAAAATAGCCAATTTTACCGAATTTTACCGTATTTTACCGTATTTTACGTAACTTTGAATCTTACCGGTAATTTTGCATCCCTAGAGGTGGTGGACAGGTAACGCGAGGTCGGAGTGTCCTGCTGACTCGAACCGCTAAAGGTCTATAGAGGCCTATCAGCGTTGATGATGATGAAGGAGGCTGCATACCAAATTTGGTGAAGATCGGACCACGGGAAATCCTCGGACGGACGA
This sequence comes from Stenchaetothrips biformis, assembly GCA_030522485.1. Classification (NCBI taxonomy): domain Eukaryota; kingdom Metazoa; phylum Arthropoda; class Insecta; order Thysanoptera; family Thripidae; genus Stenchaetothrips; species Stenchaetothrips biformis. The sequence goes on from CM060091.1 coordinate 19,576,632, forward strand.
ACGCACAGCACGCATCATACTATATGCCCGTCCTCCGATATTTATTTTCATAAATAATACGAGACGGGCCAAAAAGGGGGGCTCAGAGAGTAAGATCCACCCTATTGGCCGTCGTGACCGCCTAAAAAATGGTACACGCGTTTCTTTCCACGCCAGTTATGGAATTAAATCTAGGCCGAAACTTCATAGCCCGCTGTAGCGTGATGGATGTCCCACCCCACCAGCGAACGAGATCTAGATCCAGCCTCAAAATGATAGTTTTTTGTCCAGTTTCAGCTGATTTCAAAATGAAGGAGCCTTCGTACGTTAAAACCGACGAAGTTTGCGCCCAGTGTTCGTTGTTTTGGCCCGTTTACCCAAAGAGTGTAGTTAGTTCGTCAAAATTACAATTTTGGGTTGAGCGATTAGCGAAGCCAGTTACTCCCCCGGGGTTAAAAAGTTTTGTCTGTGTGTGTGTGTGTCCGCACTACTCCCAAACGGCTCAGCCGATCGGGGCGAGATTTGGCAGGGTTGTTAGGTATGTCCTTGGCTCACCACACGCCAAAATTCAGCTTCCTATCTAAGTGCAATTTTTTGGTGATTTTACACTTTAAAGACGTTTTTACATAGTTTCGTATGTTTTCGAAGGTGCTGATGACGAGAAAAAAATTAGTGTAAGGCTGTAGCGCTGACAAATTCAGGTCATTCAATTTGGACATTATTTTTTTTCGTTGATTGGAGTGAACACAAAACTGTAGGAAATAGTCACACAAGCCATATAATCAGAGTCAGAGGGCTAATGAAATTCCGTGGATGATAGGGGAGGGGTTATCAGTGCCGTCTCCACCTCAATTTCACTTTGTTTTACACCAGAAATCATTCCTATGAAAACTTTTAATTCGATAAATACAGCAACTGCTGTGCTTCGACCTGTGACGTTACGAGGGTGCGTCCTAGAGGAAAATGGTTAACAACCGATTCTTTCAAAAGTCCGTTCGACCCGGTCACCGGTCAAATGGCTCGGGAGATCGAAGGGGGTGGTCACTGGTCATGGTGCCCCAGTCTCCCTTACTTCTCAAGCCTGGAGCGTACTTGTCAAGCACACTCCAGTGTGGAGCGCACCTGACATGTAATTTGTTAAACACACGTTAATACTGTTCCTGATGCGACCAATTTTACGGACAGCATGGAAGTTACATTTTGAACTTTTCGTACGATTTTCAATGTAGAAAAAGAGCTACAAATCCAGACATCACATGATAAGATACAGAGGATAAAGTTGACATGTATGAACAAAAACAGCAAGTCGATTCGGCGGAAAACACTCGCCCCTGAACGGCACTCACCATGCTTACACCTCGCGTCATGCAATCGTTTTTCACCTCGGCGTAGCCATTGAAGACAAGGTGGTCCTTGCTGGAACGGTTGGAGGTTAAAATGCCCTCTATCTTAAGGTCATCATCGGCGTCAACTTCCAGACCACAGATATAGCCACCCAGCAGATTTGGAAGGTAACATAAATTGCTTCAGACAGCATTACTTTCCTCAGCACATCAGAAAAATTATCAGAATTTAATGATTAAATTAACTTACAGGCAGTCCTGAGCCAATAGAGATGAGGCCCAAGAAACGCAGGGGGAAGATGGCTATTCCGCCGATACCTAAAGTGCCTCAGAAGAGTAGAACTCCTCTTGTCCAGAATCTCTTTACCATATCTGTCCAAGCCAAATCAAGGGTGCAGCGCCTGGAGAAAATCGTGGAAGACAAAAACAAACAGATTAGAGAAATGAAAAAAAACTGAGGAGGAACGAGTTCTGAACAGATTCAGAGAGAAATTGAATCCATCTTTCTTAAAGATTCTTGTTAATAATTTAAAAAATGTGGACCGAAAACCAAGAGGGCGTCGGTTCCCATTTGATGTAAAAATGATACACCTTGGGATGCACCAGCGAAGTGCGAAAGGCTACTATGGGCTTCCATTCATCAAACCAGGTCGAAAGACAATTTACAAAGTTATCAAGAAGTTAAACCTGAAGCCAGGCATGCCCGCTGATTGCCCTGTATTGAAGGCTTTGGCAGAGAGAGTGAAGGGCATGTGCCGCAAAGACCGCCAAGTGGTGATAATTTTTGATGAAATGTCTCTACGAGTTTACTTTAAATACGATCCAGTGAAAGACCAGGTTTTAGGATTTATGGATGTGGGAGACGGCCAAAAAATACCCTTACCAGCAGAAGAGGTACTTACATGTATGGTACGCAGCATTTATGGGAAATGGAAGCAGGTGGTAGGCTTCTGGTACACCCACAAGACTGCAACTGGTGCTGACTTTGTTGCAATTTTCAGAGATGCCATCTCCCGGGTTCTTGGCACTGGGTTGGAGGTCAGAGTTTTTGTCACTGATGGCCTGGACAAAAACAAGGCAGCATTTCAGTGGTTAGGGGTCACAGATGAAAACCCTTACCACTTAATTGATGGGCAGAAAATTTATAGAATGTGTGACCCACCCCATATGCTCAAAAGTCTGGCCACTGCTCTGCGCAACTACAACCTAATTCTCCCAGATGGCACAGTGGTAAAATTCGAATACATTGAGCAGACTGTAAGATGGGATATGCAAATTCACCCAAGAATTCTGAAGAATATCACCGAAACTAATTTACATCCAAATAAGTTTCAGAAAATGAATGTAGCTCTGCAAGCCCGTCTTTACAGTTCAAAAACAGCTGCAGCCATCATGACCTATACTTTTACTTGTGCATTGCCCCCTGAAGCCATGGCCACTGGAAGATTTGTGGAACGGATCAATGACTTTTTTGATTCCTTTAATGGCGTTGAAAAGGCGTTAGATGAAACCAAAACCTTGAAATGTGCCTTCACCCCCACTTCCCGCCACATGAAGGTGTGGGAAGAAATGTACCAAGAGATGCAAGGGTGGAGGTTCATTGGTGGCTCTAAATTAAATTTTTTTTAATAACTGGTTATCATCAACCAGGGCGCTGGCCTCTCTGGCTTTAGATCTTCAAGACGAAGAGGAAGATTTCGGACCCCTACCTGTTGGCCACATAAACCAGGACGCCCAAGAAAATTTCTACAGTCGGATAAGAAATGTTGGTGGCCATAGGTCAAATCCAGGAGTTGCGGAATTTCCATCTGCATATGGCACGGTGTTGATGAATGACCTCTCGACGACAGTGAAAGGAAAAAATTGTAGGGATGACAACGCCCTAAACCTCATACATCTGACTACACTCATGAAGGAGGCAGAGGCAATGCAAGAAGGAGAAAGACAAGATGCAGCTGAAGATGTTTTCGGGGACTTACCTGCTGAGCAAGAGGTGGTGGTGGATGAAGAGCCAGAAAAGGACCCAGATGAGCAGCCGGAGTCTCCTGCTCCACTCGCCTCTGATGCAGACTTCTTGGCACGGATGCAGCAGAAAATGGCTACCGCTTCCAGTGCTAAGGTTGCTGCACCAATTGTAGAGACATACCTGAAAAAAAAAACAAATTGTGATGAGTGCAAGGCAATCCTTTATTCAGAATGCCAGTTTCCGCTGCACATTTTGCATACTTACACATCTTCTTCCACAACACAAGATGAAGTGGTCCTTCCATCGCAGTACATCACTGATGTTGTTAAAGAAGTCTACACAAGAATGCAAGTGCTCATGCCAGAACTGTGTCACTTGCCAAATGTTCTTCAGAATTTCATCACTAAACTCCAATCTGAAAGAGGAATTATTAAGAATTTTAAATTATGTTCTGAACATCAAAACCTTGTTCCCTCTTTACTAAAAAGAATTTCTACTGGGGCACTTAATGATTTTCTTCTTGCCCTGAATCAAGACTACAAGGAGAAGAAAAAGAAGAGAAGGGAAACAAAGAGCCAGAAACTAAAACATGTGTCACACATGTAAAACCAAAATTATTCAATGATTGATTTAAGTTAATAAAAGCCATTTTCTCCTGTTTTTTTCTTACCTGTACACAATATCTTGTGATCATTTGTTCACGCGAATCCCGCATAGTTCTCTTGGACACTCATCATTTGGCAAGAAAATAACCTTCCGGGCTACACACATTTAACTTCGTGTCATCAAATCAAATCTTTAACACTTAAATAAACTGTGATTTCCTTTCAGATTCCGACCAACTAACCCTACTCAAATCATAACAAACATCCCGAGTTTGCACGGCTGCAAACACCCTGCGCACAAATTTTTTACTTTTCTTCTGATTCTGTGGTCACAGGAAAAGCTGATTGCTCATTAGCATCCTATTTTAAAAGGAAAGCAAACTGTCTGCATGAGATCACTTAAAATAAATTTGAAATAGGTCGCTATAGCCGATGTCAACAATAGTGGCCGGTTTTCTCGCCGTCAGTGTGGCACTACCCCATCGGGTGTGCTGACGTCATCCAACAATAACACCAGCAAAAACAAGCGCTCCTGTGCCTCCCATTGAAGATACCCCCCTCTGGTCGTAACAGGCTTCGCGATGCTGCGCCAGTTTCGTCATCTCACGCCTGGCGTTACACCTACCTTGGCCTGCGGCGCTTCCTGCTTGCCTTCCGCAAGCTGTCTAAAGGGTTCATTGAGGCAATGAGTACTGCACTACGTGATGGATGGTCGAATTACATTATATTAAAATATTCTAGTCGAGGTAGCCCCTACGTGGTTGACACTTTAGTCAGGGGGTCGGAATGGATTTCAATTTCGTCATCAGCACCTTCCAAACCATGCGAAACCATGTTAAAATGTCCTTAAAATAAAAAGTCAAGAAAAAGTTGCACTTTTTCTGCCGTTTACGTAGTGTTTTTTCGTTGTTACGACTGAATGATTTGAGGTAGAAAGCTGAATTTTGGCGGGTGGTGAGCCAAGGACATACCTACCATTCCTGCAACATCTCAGCCAAATCGGCCGAGCCGTAGAGGAAGAGTAGTGCGGACACACACGCACAGAGACAGGAAATGTTTTACAACCCCTGTGGAGTAACTGGCTTCGCTAATCGGTCAGCCAATAATCGTAACTTTACGACATATCGAAGAACAACAAAGTCGTTTTCAAATAACACATTTATTTTGCGACTTATGTCGTAAATATACGAATCTGTCGTAAATATACGACAAATTTGTCGCTAATTTTCATAGCGACTTTGTTCGTTTTGAAACATATACAGTCGTATATCTACGAACTGCATCGTAGATATACAACGTCGAGCGTAAATTTCCCATGTAAACAAGGTAGGTTTACGCCAGACCGTGGCTTGTTGTATGAGGCTTCGCGATGCTGCGCCAGTTTCGACAATCCACGCTGGCGTTACACCTTCCTTGGCCTGAGGCGCGTCCTGCTTCCCTTCGACTAGATGTTTTAAGGGTTCATTGCGGCAATGAGTAGTGCACTACGTGATAAATGGTCGAAGTATACAAGCTAGGGTGCGCCCTTCCGTCGAACCGAGTAGGCAGCTCCGCTTCGCTGCGCCGGCAGTTCAGTTCGACAGGGGCCGATACCAGCTTGGCCTGCCGGCAGATTCTTCTCGGGCCTTCTTCGGCCCTCGCAACAGACCTGGCTTGGCCCAATCGGAGGCCGTCTCTCGGGCCTTCGGTCCTCGCACCTCATACCTCAAGGAGGTAAAGCGCAAACTTATTGATGTGACGTCAGGACTGAAGCCCGCTCTTGTGTTCCCACTGTGCCAAAGTTAATGTGCAAAACATGGCCGTTGCACAAATATTCACAATACAAGAAGGCGGGCTCACAGACCCTCCTTCCGACCCCTCTTTAAAAAGGTCTTGCCAAAACCTATTGAAATCTGCAATCAAATTTTTGGTAGGTCGATCGCCTTTTTTCAAGATCCTGATTCGGCCAACTGATGAAGTCGGGCTCCTAGAACCCCCTTCCGCCCCACTTTGAAAAGGTCTTGCCGAAACCCATCGAAATCTGGAATAATTTTTTTTAGTCGGTCGACCCCCTCTTTTCAGAGTCGAAGTAGATTATGTTAGTATATTCGGGACGAGGTAGCCCATTCGCAGTTAAGACATTAGTCAGGGGTCGAAATTGGTGTCATTTTCGTCATCAGCACCTACGAATACATACGAAACCGTGTAAAAATGTCTATAAAATATAAAGTCACTACGAAGTTGCACTTTTTCTGCCGTTTTTTAGTGTTTTTTCGTTGGTACGACTGAATAATTTGAGACAGAGGGCTAAATTTTAGCGCGTGGCGAGCCAAGGATATACCTAACAACCCTGCAAAATCTTGTCCCGATCGACCGAGCCGTTTAGGAGCAGTAGTGCGGACACACAAACAAACAGACTAAACTTTTCAACCCCACTGGAGTAACTGGCTTCGCTAATCGCTCAGCCAAAAAGAAAAGTTCCTAAAACGGTCCTAGCGGGGGCTCTGACCGAATACAGCCCTATCAGGCTAGTCCGACTGACATCCAGAATGTCAGAAATCCGGCCAAGTTAAGGACGTGTCCGACGCCTTGACGCGGACTCTATTCGGCCTGACCCCCTAGCAGCTTCAAAATCACCTCCCCTCCCTCCTGGAAGCGCCCCCTCCCCTCCCTGCCGAATGCCCCATACCCCAACCGTCTCTCCTGCATCCCCATCTTTCATTGCAGGCTAGGTAATGAAATAGTTGACCCAGACGATGGTTCAGGTAGGATTCAAGGTAGGTTTACGCCAGACTGTGTCTTGACGTAACAGGCTTCGCGATGCTGCGCCAGTTTCGACAATCCACGCGTCGCGTTACACCTACCTTGGCCTGCGCCGCTTCCTGCTTGCCCTCGGCAAGCTGTTTCAAGGGTTCATTGAGGCAATGAGTAGTGCACTACGCGATAAATGGTCGAAGTATACAAGCTGGGGTGCGCCCTTCCGTCGAACCGAGCAGGCAGCTCCGCTTCGCTGCGCCGGCAATTCAGTTCGACAGGGGCCGATGCCAGCTTGGCCTGCCGGCGGATTATTCTCGGGCCTTCGGTCCTCGCACCTCACACCCCGTGGAGGTAAAGCGCAAACTTATTGATGTAACATCAGGTCTGAGGCTCGCTCTTGTGTTCCCACTGTGCCAAAGTTGATGTGTAAAACATGGCCGTTGCACCAATTTTCACGATACATGAAGGCGGGCTCACAGACCCCCCTTCCGACCCCTCTTTAAAGATGTCTTGCCGAGACCTATCGAAATCTGCAATAAAATTTTTTAGTCCGTCGACCCCCTTTTGTCAAGATGAAGGGTCGAAGTTGATTATGTTAGTAAATTCGGGCCGAGGTAGCCAATTCGCAGTCAAAACTAATGTCAGGGGTAGAAATTGATTTCATTTTCCTCATTAGCACCTTCAAAAACATAAGAAACCATGTAGAAATGTCTCTAAAATGTAAAGTCACGAATAATTTGCACTTTTTCTGCCGTTTTTTTTAGTGTTTTTTCGTTGGCACGACTGAATTATTTGAGATAGAGAGCTGAATTTTTGGCGTGTGGCGAGCCAAGGATATACCTATGAACTTTGCAAAATCTCGTCCCGATCGGCCGAGCCGTTTGGGAGTAGTGCGGACACACACACAGACGGACAGACAGACAGACAGGAATAGTTTTTCAACCTTAGTGAAGTAACTGGCTTCGATAATCGCTCAGCCAATTAGAATATTCTAGTCGGGGTAGCCCTTACGTGGTTGACACTTTGGTCAGGGGTCATAATGGATTTTATTTCCGTCATCAGCACCTTCTAAACCATGCGAAACCATGTCAAAATGTCTCTTAAATGAAAACTCACATACAAGGTGGGTTTACGCCAGACCATGTCTTGTCGTAATAGGCTTCGCGATGCTGCGCCAGTTTCGACAATCCACGCCTGGCGTTACACCTACCTTGGCCTGAGGCGCTCCCTGCTTGCCTTCGGCAAGCTGTTTTAAGGGTTCATTGAGGCAATGATAGTGCTATATGTGATGAATGGTCGAAGTATACAAGCTAGGGCGCACCGCCCTTCCGTCGAACCGAGTAAAGGCAGCTCCGCTTCGCGGCGCTGGCAATTCAGTTCGACAGGGGCCGATACCAGCGTGGCCTGCCGGCGGATTCTTCTCGGGCCTTCTTCGGCCCTCGCACCAGACCTGGCTTGGCCCAATCGGAGGCCGTCTCACGGGCCTTCGGTCCTCGCTCCTCACACCCCGTGGAGGTAAAGCGCAAACTTATTCACATAACATCAGGACTGAGGCCCTCCCCTGTGTTCCCACTGTGCCAAAGTTAATGTGCCAAACTTGGCCGTTGCACCAATGTTCACAACACATGAAGGCGGGCTCCTAGACCCCCCTTCCGACCCCTCCCTGAAAAGGTCTTGCCGAGACCTATCGAAATCTGCAATCAAATTGTTTAGTCGGTCGACCCCTGTTTTTCAAGATGAAGGGTCGAAGTTGATTATGTTAGTAAATTCGGGCCGAGGTAGCCAAGACAGACGGACAGACAGACAGGAAAATTTGTTCAACCCCAGTGAAGTAACTGGCTTCGCTGATCGCTCAGCCAAAAAGTTGCACTTTTTCTGCCGTTTTTTTAGTGTTTTTTCGTTGGTACGATTGATTGGATTGCGATAGAAAGCTGCATTTTGGCGTGTGGGGAGCCAAGGACATACCTAACAAGGTAGGTTTACGCCAGACCGTGTCTTGTCGTAACAGGCTTCGCGATGGTGCGCCAGTTACGACAATCCACGCCTGGCGGTACACCTTTCTTGGCCTGCGGCGCTTCCCCGCTTGCCTTCGGCAAGCTATCTCAAGGATTTTTGAGGCATTGAGTAATGCACAACGTGAAATCTGCAATAAAATTTTTTAGTCGGTCGATTGCCTTTTTTTCAAGATCCTGATTCGGCCAACTAATGAAGTCGGACTCCTAGACCCCCCCTTCCGACCCCTCTTTGAAAAGGTCTTGCCGAGACCTATCGCAATCTGCAATAAAAAATTTTAGTCGGTCGACCGCCTTTTTTCAAGATGAAGGATCGAAGTTGATTATGTTAGTAAATTCGGGCCGAGGTAGCCAATTCACAGTTAAAAGTTTGGTCAGGGGTCGAAATTGATTTCATTTTCGTCATCAGGAACTTCAACAAAAAATAAGGAACCATGTAAAAATGTCTCTAAAATATAAAGTCATTAAAAAGTTGCACTTTTTTTGCCGTTTTTTTAGTGTTTTTTCGTTAGAACGACTGAATGGAATGAGATAAAGAGCTGAATTTTTGCGTGTGGCGAGCCAAGGATATACCTAACAACCCTGCAAAATCTCGTCTCAATCGGCCGAGCCGTTTAGGAGTAGTAGTGCGGATACACAGACAGACAGACAGACAAAACTTTTCAACCCCACTGGAGTAACTGGCTTCGCTAATCGCTCAGCCAAAAAACTAACCTCCTGGATTACAGGCATCGCCCCTCTGGCTTTTAGTTTCTCCGTCGGATATTGGGCAGATGGACGTGGATTTTTGATGCGGTGGCCACTCCACTTGTCTAGTGCCTCACATGTTAGAGTAAAGTTGTACTTTTTTGGCTGAGCGATTAGCGAAGCCAGTTACTCCAGTGGAGTTGAAAAGTTTTGTCTGTCTGTCTGTTTGTTTGTTTGTCTGTCTGTTTGTGTGTCCGCACTACTCCTCCCAAACGGCTCGGCCGATCGAGACGAGATTTTGCAGGGTTGTTAGGTATATCCTTGGCTCGCCACACGCCAAAATTCAGCTCTTTATCTCAAATAATTTAGTCGTACCAACGAAAAAACACTTAAAAAAACGGCAGAAAAAGTGCAACTTTTTGTGAATTAATATTTTAGAGACATTTTTACATGGTTTCGTATGTTTTTGAAGGTGCTGAAGACGAAAATGAAATCTATTTGGACCCCTGACCAAAGATTAAACTGCGATTTGGCTACCTCGGCCCGAATTTACTAACATAATCAACTTCGACCCTTGATCTTGAAAGAAAGGGGTCGACCGACTAAAAAATTTTATTGCAGATTTCGATAGGTCTCGGCAAGACCTTTTCAGGGAGGGGTCGGAAGGGGGTCTAGGAGCCCGCCTTCATCAGTTGGCCGAATCAGGATCTTGGGAAAAGGGGGTCGACCAACTAAAAAATTTTATTGCAGATTTCGATAGGTCTCGGCGAGACCTTTCCAAAGAGGGGTCGGAAGGGGGGTCTAGGAGCCCGACTCCATCAGTTGGCCGAATCTGGATCTTGAAAAAAGGGGGTCGACCGACTAAAAAATTTTGTTGCAGATTTCGATAGGTCTCAGCAAGACCTTTTCAAAGAGTGGTCGGGAGGGGGGCCTAGGAGCCCGATTTCATCAGTTGGCCGAATCAGGATCTTGAAAAAAGGGGATCGACCGACTTAAAATTTTTATTGCACATTTCGATAGGTCTCATCAAGACCTTTTCAAAGAGGGGTCGGAACGAGGGTCTGTGAGCCCGCCTTCATGTATTCTGAACATTGGTGCAACGGCCAAGTTTTGCACATTGACTTTGGCACAGTGGGAACACAAGAGAGGGCCTCAGTCCTGATGTTATATCAATAAGTTTGCGCTTTACCTCCACGGGGTGTGAGGAGCGAGGACCGAAGCCCGAGAGACGGCCTCCGATTGGGCCAAGCCACGTCTGGTGCGAGGGCCGAAGAAGGCCCGAAAAGAATCCGCCGGCAGGCCAAGCTGGTATCGGCCCCTGTCGAACTGAATTGGCAGCGCAGCGAAGCGGAGCTGCCTATAGGGGTAGGTTGGGAAAGAAAAGTACACTCTGGACTCGGGTAAAAAACGAACACCTGCTGTGCCTCCGCACTGAGACTTTACTGAACCATTTCAAGTGTGCTTTAAGAAAATGTGGTCATTCCGCCGAAAAAAAATAAATTTTGCCCAGTTCTTCATTTAATATTTGGAGCCAAAACGCATGGTTGACTAAAACACTGAAAAGGACCATGAAAAACTTTTAAAAACTGTTCGTACTTTGAAGTATAGCTTCGAACAGAATCAGCCGCCAGTCGAATGTGTGGTACCACCTTATAGCTTAGACCATCACCTTTGAAAATCAGTATCGTTTGATGCTCTTAGGCTCGAATAAAAAAATGTTATAAGTGGAAAAATGAAACGGCTAAAAAAAGTACAGTCCACTGGGGAAGAAAAGTACAGGCATTGGGGAAGAAAAGTACGCCCTGTAAACTTATTGAAGTGGGGTGAATATGAAATTGGTCACGGAAAAATATTTTATTTGCCGAGACAAACTAAAAATGTTTACACACTTTATAGAATGAAACTAGAAATGAAGAAGTTATTGGACATTTACGAGGCGAGGGGAAGAAAAGTACATAAAAGCTGTACCCTCGTATCACTAAGAAAAGGCTTCTTGGACTGCCCATTATAAATCCATGTAGAATCAGAACCAATAGACCGATTTTGACGAAACATGAACTAATGGCAAGTCCTTGCCTCCCACTTTAGGCTAAAACCTGATTTAAACCAAGATTGGACCTAGTATGGTTCCAAATTGCAATTCTTTTCACTGTACTTTTCTTTCCCGGTGGTGTACTTTTCTTACCCTTTTCGAGGAGTACCGAAATCACATCTATTCTGGCATGTTGTCCGTCCTTTGATGACCTGGAATCGATAAAAAGTGAACCATTTCATCGGGAAGGGACTACATTACAAGTTCCACAGAGCAGACTAGTTGAAGCATTATTTGTAACTTCTGTACAGTGCAAAGTAGCCGTTTTGTACTTTTCTTCCCCAACCTACCCCTACTCGGTTCGACGGAAGGGCGGCGCGCCCTAGCTTGAATACTTCGACCATTCATCACGTAGTGCACTACTCATTGCCTCAATGAACCCTTTAAACAGCTTGCCGAAGGCAAGCAGGGAGCGCCGCAGGCCAAGGTAGGTGTAACGCCAGGCGTGGATTGTCGGAACTGGCGCAGCATCGCGAAGCCTGTTACGACAAGACATGGTCTGGCGTAAACCTACCTTGTAGTTTTAAAGCATGAATCAATGTCTTGAATGCTTAGTTTGGGATATCTGATAGAAAGATATTTTTCAAATTAGAATCGATTTTAAGACAAACATAAAAGACAAAACAGAAAGGCACCTGTACATACCCATTCTTTAAATAAATGTGGCCCATTCAGAATTCGAACATTTTCTTTTACAGTCAGTATAATAACTAAGTGCGTTAGGGTTTGTTCTTAAAAACTTAGCCACATTAAATTCTTCTTTTAATAATGCTTTAACAAGGTAGGTTTAGCCAGACCGTGTCTTGTCGTAACAGGCTTCGCGATGCTGCGCCAGTTACGACAATCCACGCCGAGCGTTACACCTACCTTGGCCTGCGGCGCTTCCCTGCTTGCCTTCGGCAAGCTGTCTCAAGGATTTTTGAGGCATTGAGTAATGCACCGTGAAATCTGCAATAAAATTTTTTAGTCGGTCGATCCCCTTTTTTCAAGATCCTGATTCGGCCAACTAATGAAGTTGGGCTCCTAGACCCCCCTGCCGACCCCTCTTTGAAAAGGTCTTGCCGAGACCTATCGAAATCTGCAATAAAAATTTTTAGTCGGTCGACCCCCTTTTTTCAAGATGAAGGGTCAAAGTTGATTATGTTAGTAAATTCGGGCCGAGGTAGCCAAATCGCAGTTAAATCTTTGGTCAGGGGTCCAAATCGATTTGATTTTCGTCTTCAGCACCTTCAAAAACATACGAAACCATGTAAAAATGTCTCTAAAATATTAATTCACAAAAAGTTGCACTTTTTCTGCCGTTTTTTTAGTGTTTTTTCGTTGGTACGACTACATTATTTGTGAGAGAGAGCTGAATTTCGGCGTGTGGCGAGCCAAGGATATACCTAACAACCCTGCAAAATCTTGTCTCGATCGTCCGAGCCGCTTGGGAGGAGTAGTGCGGACACACAAACAAACAGACAGACAAACAAACAGACAGACAGACAAAACTTTTCAACCCCACTGGAGTAACTGGCTTCGCTAATCGCTCAGCCAATGAAAAATCGCGGAGGATTCTAGATTCATCATGTCAAGTCGCACCAAACAGCATCCCAAAATAATTTTTTGCGTCAGTGGTGTACTGTTGAGGCCTTCAGAAAAGGGGTCCGTATTTAGGAACCAAGGCGTCCTAATGTCGGACAAGGTGCCCTAAATCCGGACAAGTCACTGTTTTCATTGAAAAAGGAGTAATAATGACGCAGAAAAATGACGTTTTGTGCAATGTGACATCAGAACAAAACATACGTGTGCGCAGGTGCACCCTCAGCCTCACCCCCATTCCAATTCCCAGCCCCTAGGGAAAAAGAAATGAAGTAGTACAATTATGCAGAGTTGTTTTTAATTTGTTACAAAACACAACACAATTTTATAAAAAATAAAATTTTTCTAGAAAACACTAAAATAAAATAGCTTTCTGACTAGGACTTCGCTTAGGATCAGTTTCTTTTTTATCCGTACATCAAACGAATTCAAATTTACTCAGATCAGTGGAAAATCTGAGAGGGGCCCCCTTCCTTTTTAGTTTTTTTGGCTCATCAAAAATTTCTACTACCTCTGAGTAGTCAAAAGAGAGCAAAGTCATTTTTTCTGGCCACACGAATGTGTTTTTTTCGTGGGGTTTTAGTACTTTCAAGGCTAGTTCTAGGTTACCATCAATATGGCTGACCTGGCCAACTGAATGCTGCTGTGCAGCCCTTTTCACTAGAACAAAGTCTCCCTGCTGTGGTTCAACACGTTCGCCGTTGTTGCTCACGCGTGGACGGGGAACTGAAGCCTTTTTCGGCTGCACACGGGTCTGCTTGCTTGGCGCCTTTCTCTTCAGTCGCTGTGGCGTGGCAGTAGGGTCCACCTCATTTTCAGATGCCACTGTGAAATGACAGAAGAGTCGGAATGCATATTTTACAAGATATCTACAAGGTAGGTTTACGCCAGACCGTGTCTTGTCGTAACAGGCTTCGCGATGCTGCGCCAGTTACGACAATCCACGCCTGGCGTTACACCTACCTTGGCCTGCGGCGCTTCCCTGCTTGCCTTCGGCAAGCTGTCTCAAGGATTTTTGAGGCATTGAGTAATGCACCACGTGAAATGTGCCATAAAGTTTTTTAGTCGGTCGATCCCCTTTTTTCAAGATCCTGATTCGGCAAACTGATGAAGTCGGGCTCCTAGACCCCCCTTCCGCCCCCTCCCTGAAAAGGTCTTGCCGAGACCTATCGAAATCAGCAATAAAATTTTTTAGTCGGTCGACTTTTTTTTGAGATCCAGATTCGGCAAACTGGTGGAGTCAGGCTCCTAGACCCCCCTTCCGACCCCTCTTTTAAAAGGTCTTGCCGAGACCTATCGAAATCTGCAATAAAAATTTTTAATCGGTCGATCCCTGTTTTTCAAGATCCTGATTCGGCCAACTAATGAAGTCGGGCTCCGAGACCCCCCTTCCGACCCCTCTTTGAAAAGGTCTTGCCGAGACCTATCGAAATCTGCAATAAAATTTTTTAGTCGGTCGACCCTTTTTTTTCAAGATGGAGGGTCGAAGTTGATTATGTTAGTAAATTCGGGCCGAGGTTGCCAATTCGCAGTTAAAACTTATGTCACGGGTAGAAATTGATTTCATTTTCGTCATCAGGAACTTCAAAAACATAAGAAACCATGTAAAAATGTCTCTAAAATATAAAGTCACTGAAAAGTTGCACTTTTTCTGCCGTTTTTAAAGTGTTTTTTCGTTAGTACGACTGAATGGAATGAGATAGAAAGCTGAATTTTTGAGTGTGGCGAGCCAAGGACATACCTAATAACCCTGCAAAATCTCGGCCAGATCGGCCGAGCCGTTTGGGAGAAGTAGTGCGGACACACAGACAGACAGACAAACAGACAGACAGACAGACAAAACTTTTCAACCCCAGTGAAGTAACTGGCTTCGCTAATCGCTCAGCCAAAAATGTGTTCTCCCCATGATCACGATAGGCGTTGTTTTTACCCTGGTCAGGATTGTCCACTTGTTCTTCGTCGTCGGAAGGTGCTTGTGGGGCGTCCGGAGCCGCCCAGCTCTTTCCTGGCGCCACCCGCAGTCGCCTTCCTCGGCGTGTTGCGTTCTTGTCGCCATACCTCTGCTCCTCCAGCCGCTCAAGGAAATTCTGTGAGACCTGGGAGTACACTTGTTCTCTTGATGGGGATGTGACCACCCGGAATCCGCTTTAAAGCCTCATTTCGGTTCAGTGGGTGAATGCCAGTGGCTCTGAAGGCCACGACCAAATTCCGTGCGCTGTTTTCTGAAAAGGGAAAAAAAATTACTAGGTGCTGTGATGCACATTTTAGGCACACGTTTTTAATGAAGCGTGCACTTACCCTCTGTGGCTTCCATCAAGGTTTTCAGCAGGGGCGGAAAAGAAGGTTTAGGCAGGGTCAGAGTCCTGTTTTTGGATTTTTCCTTCCAAGATAGTAAAATTTTTCTCCATGCAGCTTTCAGAGGGGAGAAGAAAGCAACGTCTAGTGGCTGGAGGAAATGCGTTGAATTTGCTGGGAGACATACAAATTTTATTTTGTGTTCAGCGCACTTTTTCATAACCGTCGGGCTGAAATGGGACGACAAATTGTCTCCGATTACTACTTTCTCTCCATCAAGAGATGCGGCCCACGACAAAATAATAGTGGTAAACCACTCTTCAAAAGTGGCCGGTGTCCAGCAGTGGCCAAAAGTGGCCTCAAATCTTCGGGAGGTCTTGCTGCGCATCAGGCGGGCAAACTTCTTGCTACACCCCAAGAAGTGCCGTCTCTTCGGCCGGAAGCTGAACTACCTGGGTCATGTGGTCAGCGACCAGGGCGTCGCCACCAACCCGGCCAAGGAGGCCAAAGTCAAAGACTGGCCGACACCAACGTGCAAGCACGACGTGTACGTGTTCCTGAGTCTCGCCCAGTACTTCGGCAAGTACGTTCCAAACTTTGCCACGGTTGCAGAGCCACTCCGGCAGCTCCTCAGGAAAAACCAAGCGTTCGAGTGGACCTCGGAACGCCAGGCCGCCTTCGACCAGCTCCGGAACGCGCCGGCGGGGCTAGTAGATGGAATTGTATGGCCAGCAACACAAGCGTACCTCGACGCCACCTCCACAGTGCAAGAAATGCCAACGACCATACCACGCTGGGTCCACCGGTTCCCTTCCGCACACCGAAGTTAACCAGCGTTGGGTGCGGTCATTACTTAGATGGGTGACCGCTTGGGAACACCGCATGCCGTTGGCATTATAAGATGGCCCTTCTGCGTACACTGTTAAAAATCCACTGTAAATTTACAACACAATCACCTACAGGAGTGTTGTTAAATTACAACAGTGTTGTTCGGCTTCTGAACGAGAAATTCATCTACAGACGACTCATTTGTTTCTTTACAACTTCCCTGTCTGGAAACAGTGATGTAATTCTGATTTAATACAGTAAAGTTATCGTTCGACAGTTTTTCTGTTTTAAATCAACCATTGTGCAATCCTTTAACAAAAAAAGTTGTCAGATTACAAGGATGTTGTTAAATTACAACACTTTGAGGCGAACACAAATTTGGCAGAGACATGATCGAAGACGCGACAAAAGTATTGTTGTAATACAATCGAATCATCAGAAAACAACACCAAGGGCTACAACATGTTTGTTATATAACAAGATGTGTTGCTATCAAACTGAACAGCACAAGTGCTGTTAAATTACAACATTTTTTTTAACAGTGTAGCTACGTTGACTGCTAAGGCAGGGTAAGCTTGATGCACATATGGTTCAATAGCACTAGCTAACTTGTGGGCTTCATTGCTACAACCGTGCAACGGAGTTAACCCGGCGTCGCCAGGAGGCCCTGTTGTGATGACTTCATGCGAGAAGTTGACTTTTGGGCTACGGGCAGTAATGCCATACTGTTTTGGTAGCTTAGCCAAGTAAGATGTGGTGGATAGGATGGAACCAAGCTGAGGAGGGTAATGTGGCTGAAAGAACATCGGCCACGCTGCGCATGGATATATATCTTCAAACAAGCCCACATTAAAACAATATTGCCCTGCATAGGTACCGTTAGGCATCCGCAAATTATAGTGCTGTTGGCACCCTTCTTTTAGGTTGTTCTTGTAGACACATCCGAGCAGAGCTTGCAAGCCTGGAAGAGGAGCCCAACGACCAGGACAATTCGCGATTTGGTTAATACTTTGAGGCAAAGCGGCCATCTGGAATATTATCTGAGACAGGTGCGTGCCGTCAAGATTGTAATCATGAAGAGAAGCAGAGGCCTGAGAGGAGACCACTGCACCATAGATGATGGCTGCTAAGTCAGAGTTAACAGACGTGGCTTGATGAAGTCTTGTCGCCGAATCAAGATGAACGATGTCAGTGTTCTTGCGCCCCAAGCCCAGCACATGTTGGATGACATTACGGCTACCAACCATAGGTAGAAACCATTTGCTGTTGCTCTCCAACGTAGGGCGAACAGGCACGTAACAATTTGGGATCGCTCGCCCAGTGGTGCGGTCCCAGAGCTCTTGATGCTCAGCCGCCTATGGATGCCCCTCATAAATCACACCGTCGATCTGGTCATCTTCATGGTTTATGGTATCAGTCCAATCGAATCCTGGATTCCCAGCCGGAATCTGAGGGAACTGCGCTCTTGGTACAGGTGGCTCTATTAATACGTGGGCTGGTATACGGCCGCGTCTTGCTATGTTACGGCGCCTTGGATATTCCAGTGTAGGCGCTTGTTGCCAACGGCTTGCAAACAGCTCAGCTCCCAAGTGCCTTCCAGCTTCCCACGCATCCACTTGGCCCCAGTTGTTGGCGTATCGCCAAGCAAACGCACGGAAATCTTGGGCCGTAGGTACCACTGGCGCAAGAGGAATGTCTGGAAGTTCGTGGCCGCGCATAACTATGATTAGAGGCCTGACCTCAGGAAAGGTGGCTCTGTCCACAACGGTGACAGGTCCTTGGAGTGGGGCAGCCCCGTTACCCTCACGGCACAAGATACGCACAATTGCCAGATCAACTGTGGATAAAATATCTTCACCCACTATAAAAGTCAACTGACGATTCACCGCTTGCTGATTCAAAGCTGCCATGTCATCATCATCTAGAGGGGCATTGTCTATGAAATCAGCCCAACCAGCAATGGGTCCAATAGGTAGCACATCAGTAGGCACTTGATCACTTCTAACTCTACGCATGGCTTTGAGAGCTTCAATTTCACATCTAGCATATAACGTAGAATTCCAAATATCATGGCGCCCATTGGTGAAGACTGAGCCAAATCCTGCCGCCATAGTGTTATTTGGGATGGTGAAATGGCTGTTCAAGTCTTGGCCTATATCACGAGCATTGATCACGGTGGGCTTGCGATACAGTGAAATGTCAGCCTCAGGCACAGGGTTGACTTGGATCTGGCCGGTATATTGCACGGCTGGTTTAACAGTCCACGCATTCCTATTCACCGAATTACACCACACACTCATTGCATTTGCATTAACACCAAATGCTTGGGCAGCAGGTTTAGGGAAATTTAGTGCCGCCGTACACGTGTATCTGTGATTAACAACATCATAGACAGTAGTATTATCACTGGTATTAGCAGCTAACACCAATCTCTCAAGAAATGAAGTGACGCCTGGATTTGAGTACACTGCATTAGAGGCGAAAGAAAAGTCTGATGTAAGGCAGTGATCGACACAGTAATCGCCGAAACATCCCGATCGCTTCATCCGCTTCGGTGGCACAAAATCATCCTGTTGCGGTGGTACAGGAACTTCAAAAGTGGGCACATGTCTTGGCAACCTGCTGGCCGCAGCATCTTGATCGGCTGCAATTAGCTTGGCGGAGCTGTGGCCCACAGTGACAGTGACAAAAGACACTCCTAGAGTTAGTCAATCCTAGCATGTAAGCCACTAGTATTAATGAAATCTTAAACGCACGCTACGGCGCGCATCAAATCCTACTCTGCAAACTCAAGTGTGTACATAGTACACTCTTATTAGAGCATGCTTCCAAGCACACTCTTATTTACAGCATACTTGCTAGGTACACGCTAAATAAGAGTGTGCCTGGCATGTACACGCTAAATAAGAGTGTACCTGCAAGTACACTTAAACTGACCCATGCTTTAAGATAGGACTAATCGAGTGTATTTTAGCGTGTACTTGCAGGCACACTCTTATTTAGCGTGTACATGCCAGGCACACTCTTATTTAGCGTGTACCTAGCAAGTATGCTGTAAATAAGAGCGTGCTTAAGAGCATGCTCTAATAAGAGTGTACTATGTGCACACTTGAGTTTGGAGAGTAGCCCTAAGTGTAGAATAAGTTAGACCTAAGAACAAATCGTAAACTCGTGCCCCGGCACGCAGCTCCCCCGCTCAGCCCGACCAAGAAAACGGAGTAACTTGGCTCGCACCCCCAAAAGTGTTAAAAACAGACCATTTTCTCCCCCCCCCCCCGGGGTTTTAGTCTACAAAAATTATTGTAAACCCTCACCTCTCATAATTTAAATCTGCAAATTAAAATCTGTAACTAGGGACAAAGCCACCGGCAACCCCTACCTCGAAAACCTGTACCAAAATCTGTAACAAAAATTTCAATAAACTCTATTCTAAAGTAAACAAGGTAGGTTTACGCCAGACCGTGTCTTGTCGTAACACCACTGAGAATCCAAACGCTATGAATATAGCGTCAATTGGCGCTATGCGTTTGAAGCCGTTTTCATCGCGCCAATTGGCGCTATGCTTTTGCATCGCACGTGTGGTGCAATGCCTTCCTATGCACTAGCATAGGGCATTTTCGGGACGCATCGCACTTAAGGTGCAATGTGACTATGGCATTGCACGTGTGGCGCGATGTCTCAATGCATTGCACCATACGCGCTATGTTCATAGCGTTTGGAATCACAGTGACGCTTCGCGATGCTGCGCCAGTTTCGACAATCCACGCCTGGCGTTACA
The DNA here is from genome assembly GCA_030522485.1 of Stenchaetothrips biformis. Classification (NCBI taxonomy): domain Eukaryota; kingdom Metazoa; phylum Arthropoda; class Insecta; order Thysanoptera; family Thripidae; genus Stenchaetothrips; species Stenchaetothrips biformis. The sequence goes on from CM060091.1 coordinate 19,596,534, forward strand.
CCTACCTTCGCCTGCGGCGCTTCATGCTTGCCTTCGGCAAGCTGTTTTAAGGGCTCATTGAGGCAATGAGTAGTGCAGTACGTGATGAATGGTCAGAGTATACAAGCTAGAGCACGCCCTTCCGTCGAACCAAGTAGCCAGCTTCGCTTCGCAGCGCCGGCAATTCAGTTCGACAGGGGCCGATACCAGCTCGGCCTGCCGGCGGATTCTTCTCGGGCCTTCTTCGGCCCTCGCACCAGACCTGGCTTGGCCCAATCGGAGGCCGTCTCTCGGGCCTTCGGTCCTCGCACCTCATACCCCGTGGAGGTAAAGCGCAAACTTATTGATGTAACATCAGGACTGAGGCCCGCTCTTGTGTTCCCATTGTGCCAAAGTTAATGTGCAAAACATGGCCGCTGCACCAATTTTCACAATACATGAAGGCGGGCTCACAGACCCACCTTCCGACCCCTCTTTGAAAAGGTCTTGCCGAGACCTATCGAAATCTGCAATAAAATTTTTCAGGCGGTCGATCCCCTTTTTTCAAGATCCTGATTCGGCCAACTGATGAAGTCGGGCTCCTAGACCCCTCTTCCGACCCCTCTTTGAAAAGGTCTTGCCGAGACCTATCGAAATCTGCAATAAATTTTTTTAGTCGGTCGACCCCCTTTTTTCAAGATAAATGGTCGAAGTTGATTATATTAGTAAATTCGGGCCGAGGTAGCCAATTCGCAGTTAAAAGTTTGGTCAGGGGTCGAAATTGATTTCATTTTCGTCATCAGCGACTTCAAAAATATAAGAAACCATGTAAAAATGTCTCTTAAATATAAAGTCACTAAAAAGTTGCACTTTTTCTGCCGTTTTTATAGTGTTTTTTCGTTTGTACGACTGAATGGAATGAGATAGAAAGCTGAATTTTTGCGTGTGGTGAGCCAAGGACATACCTAATAACCCTGCAAAATCTCACAGATCGGCCGAGCAGTTCAGGAGGAGTAGTGCTGACACACAGACACACGCACACACAGACAGACAAAACTTTCCAGCCCCAGTGAAGTAACTGGCTTCACCAATCGCTCAGCCAAAAAGTTGGCATTTCTTGCACTGTGGAGGTGGCGACGAGGTACGCTTGTGTTGCTGGCCATACAATTCCATCTACTACACTGATAGCCTGTTGGGCAGGTGCCTGCAAGACCAGCCCGCCGGCCGCCAGCATCGCAGCACAAGTGGCGTCCATGTTCGACGCTACATCCCCTGGTGCGATGAAGAAAGGAGCTCCACTCTGAGATTGGTTCTGCAAGTGGTTCAGCCCAGCAGCATCCAGTGGTGTGTTGATGTTTGTCAAAGTGGCATTATTCACGCCCACCAAAACCAACTGTATACCGGCCCTCTGGGCATGTGCCAATTGATGTGCAAGAACATGTCCCTTGATTAGCAACCCCTTCAGTGAATGCCTGGTGGTGCTGAACGAGAGTAGATGCGGATATGACATTAGCTTTAATCCGGCGGCGGTCACAAATGTGTTAGCAAGCTTGGATTCCAGCTGCCTGCCATCAACGTCTTCTCCCTTCATGACTGGAGCTTTGGCCGCTTTGTCGGCAATTTCTTCACGCGGTGAGTGCCCCCACTGCACTGTCAAAGGTGTTGCGTCAATCCTGATGTCAATCTTATTTGCCAACTCCATGTCGGGTTGGACCTGAACGTCAGGGACATTGGGCATTGGGGCTGGCTGAAAAATGCAGCTCACCGTATACACATTGTTGGCAGCAACCCACTGCGCGGCCGGGTAGCGGGGACTGCCTATTTGGGCCGCAACTCTGCCAAGCAATGAGCGCGCAGTCTCACCCCCACCCTCCACCATAGCACAGGCGGGCTGGCTGGTAGTGCCTTCAAGATGTATGCTGCTCTTACCGGTCCTGATTGATCAATCTTCTCATTCCGGCGATGGGTGGCGGAGCAGCAGCCCGTGGTGTTTCAGGCACGGAATGTAGAGAATAAGGCACTAATTTCCCCGCCGGTGGTTTGTGAAGGCCGACGACTGCAAGCGCATCAGCTTCAGAGACGATTGCTGCGTGCATCTGACTACTTGACGGGAGATATATTGGCTCCGTGATCATGAATTTGTACCAATTCTGCACTGCAGGATGGTCGGCTGGTGGTACATATTTAATTTCAATTTTATCAGCGGGATGGGTGTTGCTGATGAGCCATTCCACACACTTGGTCTTCATGGCACGGATCTGATCGCGGAATGCATTCTGATCGGCCGCCAGCATTTTTAGTAGTAGCTGCGCCATGTCCATAGTCATAGGTAATTTATAAGCGAAGGGGCTTGGCAACCACATGTCCTTCTTGCGGGCCAAGAACGCCATGGCGGTATCATATGGAGTGCGGCGGCGCCTGGATAGTGTTATGTTAAGCCTTTTTGTGGAAAATAAGACACTGGGGCTCGATTCCGAAGACGACTCTGTATTTCGAGGTCCGCACTAGTCAGAAGTCTAGAGTGACCCCGGGCCGTGACGATGTGGTCTGTTTGTCGGAGACGGGCGGGTGGAAGCGCCAGGGTCGTGTAAGGTTCCTGTCGGCGGCAAGAACAGTTGGACTCCACGCGAGACATGTGACTGTGATGATGATGGAAGAATAAAATGTAAAACGAAACCTCGATTGTGTTATCATTGACTGGGCGCGGCCGAGAAAGGAGTGCGGCGCAGTGAACGGACTATGGGGACGAGGGCGTCAACACAGCGGCTGGGTGCGCGGGGCCCGGCGCGAGGCGGAACGGGGAGAGGGCGGGGCAGCGCGTGTCGGTCCGCGAGCCCGCTGGCGTGGGTGCGGAAGACAGTCGGACCGAAGCGGAGTGGGGAGGCATGCCGGCCGGAGCGCGGCCCGACGGCCGGGTGGCCGAGCGGCCAACAATAAAGGCGGTGGTGCCGGTATGGGAAACTGCGCGCTACTCGTAGGGGGAAAACCCGAGGACGACCGGTCGGTCTGTGTTTATGTGCCCGGTACAGTAGAGTGGGTGGGGGTAAACAAACTACGGGGTCAGATCTACAGGGTGCAACACTACAGGGTTCAACACTACTGGAAAGGAAAATCTGGGTCACAGGGTAACATGGTTGTTATTACAAGGCGGGATGGGTCCAGGGCGGAGGGGGGCGGGACCGACATTTCGGGCCAGGTTCCAGCTGTTGCATTACTGCATTACTTACTCAGCAGTAGCGTGGGGAAGGCGCGTAGCGGTCCGCTGCTGCGCGCCACGGTTTGGGACACCTACTCGCTGGGTGGAAGCATTTTCTGCAATTTGGGCACTTGGGGTACTGGCCCAAGGCCCGGGAGCGCTGGAAGCGGTGTGCGCCGGCTGCTGATGATGCGGAGCTCGACGAGGAGGCAGGGGAGGGGCCACGGTGGTCGCCTCGTCGTGATGGGGGTGGCGCCTCGCGACGGAGTCGGTCAGCCGCCGGGGAGCTGGCCGGCGGTGCTGCGGGGCGGCGGCTCGGTCCGGGTTCCGGAGACGCCCGGTAGCGGTGATCTCTCGGGCAGTGCCGTTGGAGGTGGGCTGTACTCCCGCAGGAGTAACACCGCAGTGGCGTCGGCGGATGGGGCGGCGGGCTTCGCTGGATGGTCGGGGCCGCCGCGGACGCCGCGGCCTGCTCCAAGCACTCCTCAACCACTTGCACTTGCTGCGCCTCGCCGTCCGGCCCTCCCCGGACAATTCTGGTAGGCGTATTTTTGCTTTACCTTAGGCGTACTGTGTACGCGATAAGTACGCCAAAAGAACTCGAAAAATACACCAAAAAACAACGGGAAAATTACGCCAAAATTATGACTTACGCGGGAGTAATAAATTTGGCGTACTTCTGGCGTATTTAAGTCTAGAAAACGTTCTATTTTACGACTAGAATACGCCAAATTTACGGCAAACTCGAGGGAGGCGGAGTGCCACGTTGCCACGTTGTGCAAGCCCCCTTTCCCCCCTCTCCCTCCCCTTCCCCCTCCCGGCTGTGGTTCGCGCCAGCCCGTTCAAATTCCAGCTTTACTAGTGCTTTTTGGTTGGCTCTTTTGGAGGCGGGTGAAAATTGAAAAAAAAAACAGAAAATTGAAAAAAACAGAAAAATGGGAAATTTTCATATTATTTTTTTTTCAAATTGTTTTATTGAATTACCATTGCAAAAATTATCACAGTCTTATTCCATTTCGAAGTCATTTAGAGGTTCACAGAACAACAGTGTTTGGGGACCTTTATCAATTTTGTTTATGACTGTTAACAAATCAGACACATTAACAACATCAGAGTTATTACTATCACAATTAGCAGTGTATTTATGGGTAAATATGTGAGGGACCTCAACACCCTGAATTTCAAATAATGATACAGGTTTTCTGGTAATAACAGCTAGGTGCTGGACAAAACAAGAACACTTCTCCAAACAAGAACATGACAAGCGCACAAAGCACCTTACATTTCCATAAAAAGTATCATGGTTTTTGGAATACTTCACAAACGACGACACTCTTTTGCCTCGCTTATAAAATGTTGAAACATACAGTAACTTATTTTTAAGTAGACGACCAAACAATTGTATGGTAGATACTTCAGAAGTCAATTTTTCCTTAGCAAGTTCATCTTTTACCCAGGAAAAGTCACTTTGAATTTCTTTGCAAGACCCAACCAAATCTGTGTGAGGAGAAATTTTTTCTGTAACCTTCACATTTTTTCTTTTCTTGAGGATGCTGTTACAATAATCTTTGGCTGGTCCATCTTTCAAATTCTTCACCATCAGAGGCAGTTGAGTGATGATTGACAGATTGGTGTGGACTTGAAGACCAACATAGCGTGTGCCATGGATAAGTTGGCGAGCCGCCCATTCATATCCTCAAATGGAAAACAGTTGGTAAGGAATAAGGGCCCGTTGAGCCTCACACACCTTTCTAAATGCAATAGTTTGTGCAAATTATGGGTCATGTGTTCCGCACCATAAAGCGCTGAAAACTGAGACACAAACTGCATCGAATACAAGTCTGCAAGTATCCTGTCTTGCTCACTGATGCTGGCTTTGTTTAAAAGTGCTACACCACACACAAAATAAGACAGATAGAGATAATATTCTGGCTCTAAAATATCCTCCAAAAGTGGTAAGCACATATAGAACATAAAAGAGCGAAGCTCTGACGCTTTCCAGTGGACAAGTTTATCTAAGGTTTGCACAGACCTCTGCAGAAAATGAGGAGAGGACATCTTTCGCAACCTTGCATTCACAATGTTTAGTTTTGAGTAGCATGAAAATTTCTTGTTTCTATATTCCTTATCAAACAACAAATGCAAAAGGGCTCGCATCTGGCCAAGATGGACACAATGCATGGCATCAACATTCGTACAGTCAAAAATATTGGGAAGGTAATGAGACAAAATAGTTGGGCCCTTAATTCCACACCACTTTTCCTCATGTTTTGGATTTGTTAGCACAATAACCCTATTTTTTACAGCCCACTTTTTGTGCTCTTCATAATCAGTCAAGTTTCTTAAAACAATTTCTTCATCGTAAGGAAAGACTGTAGCCAATTTTGGATCTGGCTTTTCTCCCTTGATAAGGCACACTGGGCAGGAATAAAATCCTGAATGCTGCTTCATGTTCATAAAGCAGGCACTGCACTGCAAGAAAAGACCACAACGAAAGTACACAAATTACTGGCAAATTTTTTTTATCAGGAATTTATTGTACTGTCAAAGTACAACAATTGTTGTACAATTGTTGTACAAAGTACAATGGAACCGGCATGACGAGTGCTGTGCAGTCCAGGCCTCGTTGTGGTTTGTACAATTCTCGTTGTACTTTCTACAATCCCTGTTGTACTTTTATTGTACAGTTTTTGTTGTACTTTTGTTGTACTATCTACACTTTTTCTTGCAGTGTGGCAGGAGCATCACAAGTTCCACTAATGACAGTCGCCACAACCTTAAAAGGATTATTTTCTCCATGGCTGACAACATCAATTCCTTCCTCTAGTACTTTAAGGTCCTTGTAGATTGGTAGGAGAAAAAGATTTGGGTGAGGCTTTACTACACTGCCCCACAAACCAGCAATCAGCAAATTTTCACTGACAAAACGCTTATTTGGTGGCAACTCGTTTATAACCAAGTAGAAAGGCCACACAGAGAAAACGTGTTTGATGTAAACACTTGCATCCCATCTGTGTTAAACATCATGGTGATATTAGTGCAAAGCTCTTTAAATTTTTTCTCTGCTTCCTTGTAGTTTAGGCCATCATAAACATCTTCAATGTTATTTGCATTTATCTTTGTACGTGTCTCTCTATAACTTAAACTCTCTTTGAATCCTGGTCTCGCAAACAGCTTTTTTAGTTGGGGCACCAATGGCAGCTGAATGAAAAACAGCACACATTTACTATCATCCTTGCACGTATCACTTAGATCAGATGCATTTTTCCTTATTTTATAGCAGAGACTGCAGAAATAATGCAAGTTAACTGGATGATCTAACTCCTCTAACACTTTCCAAAGACTCGAAGTATTCTTTATAAGGCGATTTGGCTTCAAGATATGATTGTCAATAAGGGTCAACAATCTGAATAGACCAGCACAGCTCAAGTGTTCAGAGGATACAAATGATAAAATAGATGCCAAACTTTCAGAACAGGTGATTGGTGCTCCTTTGTAAAGAGGACTGTCTTTCTTTTCTGGTGCACCTGTGTCCCTTGAAGTTTCATTTGTCGATTCATCTTCACTGCATCCCAATTCTTGGTTTTCCAAAACATCTGATAAATTCGTTGAAGCAGTAACATAATTTTCATCATCGCTGCAATAGTCCCAAAAATAATCTGTAAAATCAAATACCATAAAGTAGGATAAAAATAAAATTTTATTTCCATGGACAAAATTAAAGCCACCAAAATGATTGAGCTCAACTCACCTGGATTAAAACAAGAACTGCTGTCACTGTAATCATCAACAGGCACACAGGGGCTGCCCAAAATATGGTCTTCAATAAGTGGAGAGGACAGCGTTGGTACATCTTGGACAGAGATTGGTACATCTACTTCATGTGAATAGCCTGAGAAAAAAAGGCAAAAGGGTTTGAACACCAAAGAACAAAAGCAATTTCATAGATTAATATTTTCTATATAGAAAGAACCTTACCTAACTCAAGATTGGCACCTTCAAGTTGGGTGGGTTGAATTTTACGTTTTCTATTTGATTCTGGTTCTTCAGGAATGGGCTGACAAGATTCTAATTGTGAAATTTGAGCCACATCAGGAAATGAAAGATGCATGTCCAATAATGAAAGCTCCACATCAGGTAATGGCCCCTCCTGAACAAGTTGCAAGCTTGGTCCATCGTCTTGAAGAAAAAGAAACTAATCCATTAAAAATCATAATAAAACCTGATGTAAAAAGTGTTAACACACAAAACAGGTTACAATACCTCGTCGAAGCCGCTTGCAGTCTTGAGTTGGAATGACAGTAGCACTTTCCGGCCCTGCAGGGGCGGCAGTGGAGGCAGCGAACAAGTCAAAAATGGGTTCACTGCGTCAAAATCCATACGTAACTATCAATGCATTCAGAAAATTCATCTCACCAAAACAACACAAAGGTAATACTTACCTAACTGCACTCTCAGCCACAGCTTGTTCTCCTTGGCATATTCCCTGCACGTTTTTTTATTTTTTTTTTTTTTTTTTTTTGTTTGTTTGTTTGTTTTTCATTCGCCCTCGCCAGCTTATCCGTAGAACGGGTCATGGCACGGCTTGTCGGGCACGGTTGAAAGGAGAGAGGAAACCTCGCCATTCGGTTATTAGCCGACCGGGTTCTGGGCTTGGCTGCACTGACCGTGGTCAGTGCAGGCTGAGTCGCCACTCACCGGCCCCCATGCTTAAGGCTTGGGGGTATGGTTCGGTACCGCTACACTGGTGGTGGTGTGTAAGCGGTTATGTCCGTAGACTAAAACCTCTACCAAACACCGTCGAAGGGGTGGGGTGGGTGGTGGACCCCTGCCCCTTAGTTTCTACCCCCAGGGGAGGAAGAGGTTCCTGGGGGTAGAGTTTTTTGCCACTAGTTTTTGGCCCTAACGCAGCGGCTATCAGCCTGTTTGGATGGCCCACGCAGGCCTGGATGAAGTGAGTCCTAACCTCCCGGAGTGTACCTAGGAAGTTTATCTCCGGGAGCGCGGCATACAGAGCTTCAGTTGGTGTTTTTTGGTCCAGGGCGGTGAGCCAGCGGATGAACCGCCGCTCCTGGACCCTGACCATTTCCAAGCCTGCGGGGTCCATCCCCTGCCAGGCTGGCAGCCCGTAAGTCATGACTGGCAATACAAGGGTTTTATACAGGACCAGTTTTGTCTCCTGGGTGAGGGTGCTGCGGCAACACATGTATTTGCTAAGGCCAGAGCGCCTCTGCTGAACCTTGCTGACTATGTGTGCCGCGTGGGACCGGAATGTAAGTTTCCGGTCCAGCAGTACGCCTAGATACCTCATGGTGTTAACATATGGTATCTCCCGCCCCTGGTACTGTAGGAGGGGCGGGTTTTTGGTGAACAGCCTTTTGCCGAGAGGCTCGATGAGGAGAGCCTCCGACTTAAAGGCGTTCACCTTGACCCTCCATTTGTCGCACCAGGCGACGAGAGCTACGAGCTGCCGGTGCATTGTCAGGCGCAACTGAAGAGGGTTCCTGCCTGACACGACAAATAAGGTATCATCAGCGTACTGATACACCCTCAGGCCTGCGGCTGACAGGCATGTCTGATATGTACAAGCTGTACAGCCGCGGAGACATAATGGCCCCCTGGGCCGTCCCTGCCTGCACGGGAAAGGCCTTCGAGTCGGCCCCCTCGACATAGGTCTTAAACTGCCGGTCCTGGTAGTACTGGTGGAGAAGTTGCACTAACCAGGACGGCTGCTCCGTGTCAATGAGTTTGTACACGAGCTCGTCGAAGGGGACCTTGTTGAAGGCCGCCTCGATGTCAAGGCTCACCAACAGGCTGTACTGCCGTGCGTTGTGAGCGCTGGTCAGGTCCGACACTAGCCTGACAAGCTGGTGTGTCGTCCCCAACCCCTTCCGAAAGCCGAATTGGTGATCCGGAAGGGCGTTCTCGTTGATGAAACGGAGGACGCACCGCTCAAAGAGTTTGGAAATGCACGACAGTAAGCTAATGGGCCTATAACTCCCCACCAACCTCCCCGGCTTCCCTGGCTTTTTAATCATTTTTACACGCGCCAGCTTCCATTGAGTGGGGAAAGCGGCGCGTGCTGATGATTTGATTGAAGATGGTCTTTAGCCGAGGGGGGGAGGAGGCGAAGCAGCCTGTTGGGAACTCCATCACCTCCGGGAGCGCTGTTGATCTTAAGCTGTTTTGAGGCCGCCTCCAGGTCCTCCAGTCTGAGGGAGGGGGGGGGGTGCCCTGGGTTGGCTTTCGGCTCCAGGAGCTGTTGCATTTGTTCCTGGAACTCCTTTGTCTGAACGGCGGGGTTGTTCGTGAATTTGGCGGCGAGTGCCTCCCCAAGCGCGTCTGCCTTCGCTTGGTCGGTGATGGCTGGACCCGCCGCCGTGTCAAGGGTTGGGATTGGAGGGGGCCGCGGTCTGTCCCTGCGGAGCCGGGCCCACCTGGTGTTTGGGTCCTCGACTTCCTCCAACACCTTGACTACCCGCCGTTCGGAGGCGGCCTTCAGCTGCCGGTGCAGCACCCGATTAAGCGCGCACAGCTGCCGGCAGATGTTAGTTTTGCTGTGAGTTTTCAGCTTTTTGATCAACAGCTTTTTCTCCCGGAGGGTCTGCCTAGCCTCGGGGGGGGAGCAAGCGGTGCCTATGGTCCTTTAGGGGGATGTACCTAGTATTGTTCAGGAGCGCGACCTGGCAGACGGACGTGAAGTGGGTCACGTTGTACTCCAGGTCCTCTGTCCACTGCCACGGCCTGTCTACCTCTTTGGCCGCGGCGGCCCAGTCCGTTACTTTTTTGTAGAGCAGGTGTTGACGTTCCTGCTCTTTGATGGATAGGAGGACTGGGCTGTGATCGGATGTCAATTGATCACCTTTTAGGACCTGGAGCTCCTCGACCTCGACATCCTTGGTGTGGACTGGGAAGTCGAGAGTCGAGGGCGTATGCTGGCCGCGCCGGTAGGTGGTGGCGTTGGGGCGGCTTACCGCTAGTTGGTACTTGGCCGCCCTTGGGAATAACATTTTACCATAGAGGTTTGCCTTATCGTCACCTACCGGCTCTCCTTTGGCGTTCCAATCCCCCATTAGGACCGTGGTGGAAGTGATTTTGGCGAGGCGTTCGAAATCCGCTGCTTTGCACCCCCGGGCCGGCAGTAGATGTTGACGACAGCCATGTTGTTCACTGAGAGGGCCAGAGCCTCGATACCCCCGAGGTTGACCTGCTCTCTTCGCACCTCCAGTGACTTTTTAACCAGGGTCATTAGGCCCCCGCTGTACCCGGACGCGCCGTCCTTGCGATAGACGACGTAGTCCAGGAACACGGGGGTTTTTTGCCCTGCCCGGAGGTGCGTCTCCTGGAACAGGAGGACCTCGGGCTGGTACTTCGTGATGAGCTGAAGTACCTCCGGTGCTCTGACCCTATATCCATTGATGTTGTAGGATATTATTTTGAAAATGAGAACTCCCCCAACATGGCCGTCATTTCGCTTTTCAGCGCCAACATCTCATTGAAGAATGCCTTGATCATCTGCATAAATTCCCGTATGACCTGCACGCAACCTGACATGGGGCCGCGAATGTCGGACACTCTGGGGAAGTCCCCGCCCTCCTGCGCTGCCCCGGTGGATTGCCCTTGTGTCCTCCCCTGGCTGGCGGGGGGCGGATTACCTGCTTTTGGAAGTGGGCCGGCCTGTCCCCTCTGAGAGGGCTGAGGAGGGGTGGGGAGGAGAGGCTGCCTTGGTGGACCACCCGGGGGTTGTGCGGTGGGCTGGGAGGCCGGGATTGTTTTCCAGGGGTTGGTGGTTGGGGGCGGCGCCGGGATGAAGTCCAGTTTTGCCGGTCCCTTGGCCTCCCGCCTGCACGCTGCCTCCTGTGGATTTCCTCCTGGTATTTAACACAGGACGCGTTATTGGCTGCGTGCGGCCCACCGCACTTGGGGCCTTTGAGAGGAGCTTCCCTAGGGTGTTCACTCACCGGGTGGTCCACCCCCGCAGCGGCCGCAGATGGGTTTGGCCGGTCGGCAGTAGTTCTTGGTGTGCCCGTACTCCGAACAAGCCAGGCACACCAAGAGGGCGGCGCGCTTCTTCTCCTCCACCCTGACCATGACCCTGCAGATGGAGCGCAGGGTGAGGGCCTCCTTGGCAGAGCGCGCGCCAACATGTAGGACGACAGGGCCTAAGGGTTTGCCCTGCGCGTCCTTCCATTTGTGCACGCCCTTGATGGAGTACCCTCTGGCCACCAGGTCGGCCTTGATCTCCTCCTCCGGGAGGGAAGGGGGGAGTCCCCGCACCACGACGTGGACGTCGGGTTTAGCCTCAACGCTGTACGTGTGGTGGGGAACCTTGGCCTTTACCAGGGCCTCCTCAAGTCGATAGTAGTCGTCGTACCTGTTCATGACTACTTCGATGTTTTGGCCCCGCACCCGGCTCTCGTACCGCTGACCGGTCGCCTTGTTGAGCGTGTCCTGAAGGGCCATGAAGTTTGTTACCTGGTGGATGACGATTGGTGGTGGCTTTGCCCTTCTGGCCGCTTCCTCGGTCAGCGGTACTTGGGAGCTCATAATGATGTCATTGTCTGAGCCCCCGGAGAAGATGGATCGCCGGGTGTGCTCCCCCTTTCCTCCTGAGGCCCTTTTGCGGGTCCTCTCCCCGTCCGAGCTTTGGGGCGGGGACATCCACCGCTTGTGCGTCCGCCGAGACCTCTTCTCCCCCCTGGCTTTTTCCTCCGCCGCCGACTCCTCGACGTCCATGTCGGAGGATTCGGATAGCGTGAGGAAGGAGTTTTGGCTGGCAAAGGCCGTCCTGGTGGTGTCCTCTGGGGGGAGTGCGCCAGTCATGTAAGTACTTCCTTCCTGCCGCCTCTGTTCCCTGCAGTCCGCGACTTGGAGGGTCCCACCCCCCCCCCCCCCCCCCCCCCCCAGGGTTTTGAGGTTAGATGACTGGACTTTGTTTTGTTTGCCAGCCTTGGGTCCCGGGGCGCATTTGGCGGCGGATTGGCGGCCTTCTCGGGCTGGTCGGCTGGCTCCGCCTGCTCCCCAACCTGTGTGGCGGGGGAGGTTTCGGCGGAGATCACTGCCGAGAGCGGGGTGGCTGACAGCCCAGATTGGGAAAAGGTTGAGCTGATGCTGCCTGAGGCCTGCCAGGACGCGGTGGTGGTCGTCCTGGCCACCGTGACCGTTGGTGGTGGTGGTGCACGGCGGGGCCGTCGAGACGATCGCTGCAGCTTGCCGGCGATCTCTCTGCAGCTCTCTTGCAGCTCCTCGAACGTGGATTCGGCCAGGCCATCCTCGTCGGCTTCAAAGGGGACCCCAGGGTGGGTATCCGAGTGGTGCTTACGGGCTGCCTTGACCGGGTATCGTCCCGAGTTGCATTCATTAAATTCCACGTTGCACACAAGACAGACGTACGAGACGCTAGGAAGAGCCGTCGTGCGCCTCTTGGAGATGCCGTCGCAACGACGCGACTCGCGTGGCAAGAGTACGCGCCGAGTACTCTGTCAGGACGTTGAGCCGGCGGCAGGGCGGGCACGAGAGTGGGCGCCCGATTGGCACGGCGAGGAAAAGCTGTTGGGCCATGGTGTAGGCACAGCATAGTTGGCTGTAAAAGCATAGAAAAAGTGGCTTGCAGGAGGATGGGCTTGGCAAAGCGGGAGGAAGAAAAGTGGCTGGTAGCGCCGCAAGGCGGCGTGCCTTAAAGTGGCGTCTGCGCCGCCGTTCTGCCGCGTGAGCTAGGTCAGCGGCGGCAGCGCTTACGCTATCCCGTTCTTTGCCTTTAATACTTGGGGGCGAGCAGAGCCCTTCCTCTGCCTCAGGTTGCGGAGGGGGTTGCTCAATCGCTTCTCGGATAAAAAAGGGGGTTAAAATAGTTAAAAGATTCGGTTAAAAAGTTAAAAAGACGCGACGCGCACGCGAATGACTTTTGGCTAAGAGGGCGGAAGTTACGAAGAGGACGGCACCGAAGCGCACACGCCCCAAGAGTGTGGAGGACTCCGACTGCCGACTGGGCAGGGATGTCGTCGTAAACCTTCCTCACACACTCTGCACTACTAGATTTGATCTTAGCCAAAAGGCCGAGAAGCGATCGTGGTGCACGGCGGGGCCGTCGAGACGATCGCTGCAGCTTGCCGGCGATCTCTCTGGGCCGTGGCCTCGGTCTCCCTTGAGGAGTTCCTCAACCTGGGTGTCATATAGTGAGTCTTGAGACTGCACCCCGTCTACCAGCCCGAGGAGCTGGGAGCCGATGTATTGGGAGGAGAGGGTGACCCCCTCCCCCAAGAAGAACACTGGAGGTGAGATTTCTCCTACATTGACCTCCCGGCTCTCATCTTCCCTCTGCACGACAGTAAGTACATTAAGGCCCACCGGTGGTACTTCACGCCTTGACTTGGTGTAAGGGGGGGGGGACCTGGTCCCGCCCCTTGAGGGATGTTTCTCTTTACCACCTTCCGGTGGGCCTTCGGACGTACCTTGGGCGACGGAGGGCGTCTGCTGGTTAGGCCACCCATCCGTCACCGACGTCCCGCCAGAGGAGGAGGCGTTGTCGTGCGAGGGCTTGCCGCTTTTACCCTTTACCTTGTCTGGAGGCCTGTCTGTCTCACCTTTATTTGACATGGTCGTGGGGTCGGCTGAACCGACTATGATCCCTTCCCAACCCTCCCCAACACCAAAAATTGGAAGAAAAAACCCTTAACCTACCCTTTACCAGAGATCGTGTGAGCACAATGATTCAGACTCGAAGAATAAGTCCACCCCCTCCGGGGGGGGGGGGTGACGGGAGTTTGTGGGCTCCTGAGAGTCGATTGTGCTTAACCTTAAGACTAACACTTAACCTAGAGAAAGGGCGCTGAGTGGGAGGCCACCGCCGGAGCGGTATTGTGTCGCCGGGAGCCTCCTCCACACTCAAAGCCTACCTTAGAAACTAACTAGCTGATGAATAGTTAAGCCCACGAACGGGGAAACCCTATCGCCGCCGAAGCGACTTCTACCATAAATCTCAGTGGAGATTTATTGAAATGGAGCTGTTCCTTTAAATAGGCCGAGGCTCCACGCTTCCCTCTTCTTAGCCAAAAGGCCGAGAAGCGATGATCTTGGTCCATTATGCCCATAAGACTTTCGTCCACATCCATAGAGACGGCGTCCGCAACGAATTCCAAAGTGAGATCACTGTGTAAAGAGAGAAAAAAAAACAAAAAAAACCTGAAATGTGCGACAGAGACGGAAAAGAAACTACTGTATTGTCGCTACTTATATTTCAATCAAAGTGCCGGTTAGGTTACGTACTCTGACGCACTTTGGTTTCCATCCTCGCCTCGCAAAGCTCTCCCGAGCAATTTGTGATCCCGACCCGATAATGGCAGTGGTTTATCATCCTCATCATCCATGGCAGATAGTTCACGACAGTTTCTTCGAGAATAATTGTTTGCAATTTGCGTGAGCTTGTTTTCCAAACCTCTGAGCACCAGCACCACCACCTCTTATAAACAAAATAGTCGACGGCTGGCGATGCGGGCGGGGCGCGGGCACGCATGCAGGGTTTCCGATTCCGCCAGCATGAGTGGGAGGGTGCACCGCTCGAACAGCTTGGCGATGTTGGATAAAAGGCTAATATGGCCTATAGGACACTGGTTTTGAGGGGTCCTTGTTAGGCTTTGGGAGCGGTGTTATTATCGCCTCCTTCCATTCGGCCGGGAATATGGAGCGTGACAGTAGGCCGTTAAAGATGGCGAGGAGAGATTCTAGCCACTTTTCCGGCAGAACTCGCAGAACCTCATTTGAGATGTCATCTCCTCCCGTCGCTTTTCGGAGGGGCAGTGCCGCGATGACCTCCTGCATGGTCTCCATGGTGATACTTAGCGGTGGACGTGGCTGGCCCAACGGTTCACACGACCTGGCGGCGCGCGGCGCAGGCCGGGAGGGGTCACCGCCACGTGGCCGGGCATCGGACGGTTGGGTCACCTGTTGACCCGGGGGCTCACACGACCTGGCGGCACTCTGTGCGGGCCAGGAAGGATCATCGCCTCGTGGCCGGGAGCCAGCAGGTGGGTCCACGGTTGTCCGACCCAGTGGCTCACACGACCCGGCGGCGCCGCGCGCAGGCCAGGAAGGATCATTACCGGGTGGCTGGGGGTCCAGTTGTCTTGCTTCTTGATGCTAGCCCGACGGCTCGCTCGACCTGGCGGCCCGCTGGGCAGGCCGGGAAGCATGAGATTAGGGCTTAGTGGATCCGCAACGGAGCCGTCAGAACGGCCGGAATCTGCCGCTTTCTGACCTGCGTGTCACTGTTTCTCCGCAACCGTAGTGAGTTATGAAACGTTGGAGGTCTCATTCGAAAGAGGAAGGTTCAGAATACTCCCTTAATTCCAAAACTTGTCGACCCACGCGCCTCTGTTTGAATGGTAGCGACTTACCGCCGATTCGGCAGGGAGGCGGGTCGGCCGTCCACCGCCGCGTCGAACACTCCGAAAAACGTTCTTTTCTGACTTCGCATAATAACGCGTTTTAGCCCTAAAAAAGTGTCACGGCAGGGCTTTAAAATTAATTTTAGATTTTTTCTGAACGTTTTTGCAACGATATAACATCTCAAAACAGTATTTTCGGATACTTCGTCATATGAGGTTAGTCGGCTCGGTAGCTGACACGAACGTTTGAATTAGCCCAGAGCGCCTGTTGACTACTATCGCCGAGGTGAGCTTATTTACCGACTGATTCGGTATGATTTCGCTTTGAGACGCTTCCCCGAGCTGCAACACTCCTTCCGAACATTTTTTTGACCCGCTGCTTCGATTAATATGCTATAATTCACGTAAACATGACCCCCCATAACCTGCAGCCTTTGTTGTTTTTTCCAAGTGTGTTTCCGCAATGGACGACGATGAACGATCGCCTTCGAGGAGCACCAGATCTAGAATCAGGGGCTGCGACTCCTGTTCCAAGCTGTGATCTGGACTCACCATCCAGGAGCACCAGGTCCAGAACCAGGGCTGCAACAACCTGTTCCAAGCTGTGATCTGGATTCGCCTTCGAGGAGCACCAGGTCCAGAACCAGGGCTGTGACACCTGGTCCAAATCCTGATCTGGACTCACCATCCCGGAGCACTAGATCCAGAGGCAGAGCGGTTAGCCCTGCACCTGCCACAGCATCAGTGTCTGGTTCTCCTTCGGGCAGCACCCAGAATTGCAGCGGTTTCTGGTTCTTCAGGACCAGAACGCATCTCTTCAACAGTCAAAGTAATTGTTAGTCGCATTAAGTGCAGAGAGTGTCCCTCTACTTTGGCTAATGAACGGACATTCAAAATCCACAAGCAAATGCACGCCATGAAAAGTGAGTTGTTTTGCATCTTTCTCATTCAGTTTATGTTTTTAATAATAGGTGTATTAATTAAATGGTTTCTTTTCAGGGGCATTTTCTAGAGCAGCAAAGCTTGAAAAAATTACAAGAAGATTTTAACAATCTGGCAACCAAGACACTGGATAAACTTCTGGAGGAAAGTGGGCTACACCACTGAAGGATTACACCCAACAAATTAAAGACACATTCAATGCATTTGAAGAGCATCAAGAACTAAATAATTTCTTGTGTGGAGAGTTGTACAAAATTTTATCAGATCATAGCTCTGTTTTTTCATCTTCACTGGTACATTCCTTTTACATGGGTGTCAATAAACTTCTGAACAATAGCGAGTTTGTAGAAAACCTGCAGAAGCGTATTGTTGCTCTAGGTGAAGTACAGCCCCCTGAACTGCCTCTTCTAAATCTATTTGTAGGTAACTTTATGCATCTTTAAAGTTCTGAAATTGTTATGTATTTCATTAGAACCATCCATAGAGCTTCTAATAATGATGTTGTGAGAAGAAAGCGTTCAAAAGACAAAATTGATTCCATTGAATTTCTTGAAATGAGTTATTATATTGGATGGTCAGTGGTTGCGTACCTTTTTTGTCAAAGGGAACAAATACAAAGAAACCAATCCTGCTTGGAAGTTGTTCACATATGTTACTACTTGAAAAGTTTGTAAGGATTGTGGGAGTGGGTAATGCATGCGCTACAGAAGTGTCTCATTTCACCGAAAAAGTTGACAGGGGAAAGCTAACACTTATAAGTCAAGAGGCGTTGGACTTTTTCGTAGTACTATTTGACTTTTTGATGTCTTTGGAAGGGGAAGACGGATCACTTCCAGAAAATGTAGTTGCTGACAATGTGTTACAAAATGATACTATTATCTGTTTGCGGGATGTTCTAGCTGGGTCTGACTTGGATGATGAAATGTCTTTGGATTTTCTCATGCAAATGTCAGAAAAACCTGTAAGAGAATTGTTATTAAAGGTATAATGAAAAGGCGCTTAAATGAAGAATATAAGGAAAGCTGTAATCATCTGTACCGCTTAGATCAAGGCTTGCTGTATAATTTGTCTTGTAACTAAGACACCCCCCCCCCCCCCCCCCCCAAATGGTGGGTGTAATGTACCATGCTAGTCCCACTTACTCGACGACACTGATAGAAATAAGTACTTCAAATTCCTGTTAGTGATGGTATTTATTTAATTTGAATCGAAAGTGATACCATACTAGTGTAAGCATACAAGACACATTTATTCACATTTGAAAGTAATGTACAAATTGAAAAATCGATTAGTACAAAAATGAGTACAATATTATTTATGCAAATTCCATGAAACTATTACTTTAAAAAATAAGATTTGGAAATAAACAATTATTTTTCGCCTTACGACTGTATCTTGCTTCTTTTCGGGAACTGGATTCATTTATCACCTGCATACCAACCAGCTATTCTCAGCTGAATTTCCTATTGCGCCTTTTGGAAAACCAAGTCCCACCTTCTTGTAAAGCTGTAGCAACTTGCCCTTGGTGATGAAACGGGGTTTGGGTCCACATTTTGGATTACGTAGCTTCCACCACCACGAAGAACCTCTTGACTGCTTACCTGAAATGTTGTAGCTCTCAAGGGGGTCTTGTGAAAAAAACCACAGGGCATTCAACAAATTTGCCCCCACACTTTTTGCTGTATCAAGGAAGAACACTAGTAGGATGCTTGTTGTTCCTTTGATTGTAGTCTCGATTGCCAAACTAAGAGTTTGCTTGTGGAAAGCATCATTAAACTGCTTACTTTCTTGCTTCAAGGGCATACGGTCCACTTCCCCTTGTTTCCACTCCAACAAGTCTACTGAAGGTAAGTCATGTAAAAACTTTGAACACGAGACCCTCGTTTGATTTCATTATTCAATGTTATCTCAACAGTATTAATGGAGCAAGGTCAGGTTTTGTTCTTTCGCTTTGCCCACAACCAGTATGGGCCCCCATTCAGGCAGTCAAAAAAACCTGTCTATTGAATTCTGATAGTAGTAGTATAGAGTACAAACTTTCAGTCACTTTTTTCCATGGAGGACACCTATCAGATCACTTTCCAGACATGGTGGTGTTTTTGAGCGAGGGTAAACCTTAAACCTAAGTCCCCACACCCCATACTGGGTCCTACTTTCAGTCATGATGGTATCTTGAGCGTGGGTTAATGCCCAAACCCTGAAGTCCCCAACCCCACATACTCGGGTCCTAACTTTGTCGGTCATGTTGGTATCTTTGAGCGATGGGTAACCAACATTGCTTGGTTACGACAAGGGGGGCGCTATCCCAGCCTTAGTTACCCCTCCCCTCCCCCGCGCGGCCGCCACGCGCCGCTGACGGCGGAGCCGCGGTGGGGGTCCCGTTCCATCTTTGTTATTAGCACCTGTGTGTTGTTTTTCTATTGATGGTGGATTGTGACTGATCAGCCAGACAGTCGTGGATTTGCGCTCCCCCATCCTGGTTCCGACTACTAACGCCGAGCGGTGCTGCGTGATGCACGCGAGATGCCCAGGCTCCCCGCCTTCCCACCGGGCGATGCCGCGACGCGAAGCCAGGCGACTCGAAGACGCGCGGGAGCGCACAACCACCTGTGCGGCGACGGCTGACGGCGCGGGCGGTCAGTGTGC